>CM048827.1:17554534-17879048 GCA_026586065.1 Dioscorea zingiberensis
ATATGTTCCGTTGTTTTATCTATCTATGGATATTTATTGTTGTATAGGATCTCTGAGGCCTTGTGCCTGGATGGGGACTTATCCCTGTTTTGGTACGACCTATCTGTCCACGTTCCAGGATTTGGTTCGGGGCTTGATACTATCAGAGAGGCCCCAAGAAAGCTTGATGAGTAATATGGAATAAAACCCACGGAAACATCTCAAAGCCATCACATTGAGAAGTGGGAAAGAAGTAGAGTTGCCCGTGCTGAAACCTCAAGATGAGAGCACCATTGAAGTTGAAGACTCGGAACCTGTTGCTAACTCCGAGGAGAAAGAGAATGAGCAAGAAAAAGTGGTAGAAGCAACATCCATTCCCCCCTATCAACCTCAAGTATCATACCCTGCAAGATTGAAGAAGGATAAGGAAGATACTCAATTTGCAAAGTTTATAAGCATGTTGAAACAATTACACATAAATTTGCCACTGGTACAAGTGTTGTCTAAAATACCCAAGTATGCACAATTTATAAAGGAACTTCTATCCAATAAGAGGAAACTGGAAGAAGCAGTTGCTATCACACTGAATTCCTAATGCTTGGCCATGTTGCAACAAACTATGCCTAAGAAATTGAAAGATCTGAGTAGTTTTGTTTACTTGGTGAAAGGATTACAAAGAAAGCATTGGCGGACTCCGGGGCGAGCATCAATGTAATGCTGTATAAGTTGTACATGAAGCTAGGTCTTTAGGAACCATGGCCTACTACAATGACATTGCAACTTGTTGATCGATCTGTGAGATGACCTAAGGGGCTAGCCGAAGATGTGCTCATCCAAATAAATCAATTTGACCGATTTTGTACTTCTAGATGTAGATGATGCTGTCAATGTTCCAATTATCCTTGGACGTCCCTTCTTAGCCATACTCAAGCACTTGAAGATCATGCACAAGGAAAACTAGTATTGAGAGTGGCAGATCAATAAGTGGTATTCAAGCTACCTGATGCAATGCGAGACACTATAGCTCAATATGATACATCATATAGTGTCGATGATGTTGAGATGATCACCTCTGAATGCATGGAAGAATTGTTGATGGTAGATCCACTACACCGTTGTTTGGAAGACAAGGAGGAGGATTCGGAAGAGGTTCAAAAGGATTCTATTTCACCATAGATCGACTTAGGGGCCGAGATAGAGAAAGTAAAAAAGAAGTAGAGATTCACCCTCCTCACAAAAAACTGGAAGAATGTAAAGGAGAAAGGGGTAAACACCATTTCTTCGGCTCACATTGTTTTAAAGGAAAGCCTAGGTATGAAAGAGAATAATTGTTCTATCTACACTAACTTGGGGATGTTATTGTTTGGATAATGTTTCAAGGGAGAAGCCGATGAGAACTTTAAGTTAATTGAACCCCCATGAAGTAAGTTGAAGGTACGTCAAGCTAGTGACGTTAAACAAGCGCTTCTTTGGAGGCAACCCAAGTTCTTGAAAAATTTCTTTTTCTTTGTGCAATTTTCTTTTGATTAGTTAGATTATGTATTTGGAATAAATTGATGATATCTCTAGTGTCCATATTCATTTCATCTAGTATTATCATGCTGGATGTTCTTGATTTGTAGCCCTAGATTGAAAATTCTTGTTAGGTCGCACAAGGAGGTCATAACTTGGCTACGTAAGCCAAATCCAGGTATCTATGGGGGACCATACGGTCTGATATACGGATGTATATATGGTCCAACCATAAACATAGACGGGGTAACATATGGCCAATATGGGTCATAAATGCATCGTATGAAAATTTCTAGGTTCATACAGCCCGTACACTAGGCTATATGGTCGCCAGGTATGATCATACGGGATTTCATATGGTCGTATGTCACACCGTACCGCCATTTGCCTTCCATAGCCTACATATAGTCTTCCATACGGACCGTATATTGGCCTGTACGGGTTCCAACGGTTACAAAAGTTAGGACGGTTCGCATCACACCTTTTCACCATTCTAAAACCCTTGAGCCGACCCTCCTCATTCCTCCTTGCGACTCCAGCGTCCTTTGATTGTGAGACCTTTCCTCTTACTTCTTGGCATCCTTCCAACCTAGGTATGCATCTTATTGTTGTAATTTGTTGATGAAATTATCCTTTGCATTGTTAGAAACCTAGGGCTTGTGTTGAAGGCTATCTTAGATGAATGTATGCTTGTTTGCGCCAAATTTAGGCGGCAATATTAAGATTAGAGGCATGTATGCATTGAAGAAGTAGAGGAAAGGATGTATTAGCCATGAATGGACCGTACGGTGGCCATCCGTTCACGTACGAGCTGACGCATATGACCTATATGAAATCCTGTCTGGCTCATAATCGAGGTTATATAGCCTGATATACGACCCGTATAGGTGCCCGTATGGGGCCCATACATAGGGCGTATGAGGCCTCATACACTACTTTTTGCGTGCACTAACATCCTTCACAATTATTTTGTAGATATACCTCAGAAAAAAACCATCTCCGCGTCTAAAACGCGCAGTACAGGAGATAGTTCATCCTCCAGTAGCCCTCAATTCACAAAGGAGCGCTTCCTCCACCGATACACACGTCTAGTCGCCCGACCTTTCGGCCGCACACGCATCATCGATTGGGCAGTTCTAGATTAGCTTGGGATTACGGATCGAGTCCGAGAGTTGATCTCCATTGATGGCTAGGACAAAGTCTTATCCCACAGCCATAAGGTGTATAGGGAGCTCACTTTGGAGGTTCTTAGTACATTTGATGCCGAGAGGAGTGCGGTGGTCGAGAAGAGCCTCACCGCCATCACTTTTCAGCTGTTCATGGAATAGAGGAGCATGAGCTACACATACTTTGCGTTATATATGGGCTTTTATGATAGCGAATTCATCTCTAGCCCGTAGTATAGGGAGCTCCTTACAGCTTTCCTCGACCATATCATTTCCTCAACACGCTATTGGCTACAACTTGGGGGCGCCACGGCAATAACAAGGCGTCTCTAATGGCCGACCAATTGCATTGTTACATCTACGTTTTGATTAGTCGCACGATTGCAGATCACAATGATAGCAACGAGGGAGGGGGGGGGGGTCACCATCATCGACTAGTTTCTTCTTTACAGCATCCTTGAGCGAGCACCCATCCATCTGGGATACGTGCTCGTAGATTATTTAACATATCAGGGTCAGAGCCCCCATCTCAAGTCCATCAGTGTTGGATCCTACATTACTCGCCTGATCATTGGGATAAGGCTGGAGTAGAGGGTCGAGGATGTACAACGACTTTAATTGATTACCACTCTCGGGATGAGTACCCTCCGCTTGATGGGACTCGTTTATCATACCGATAGCCGCTACATCATCATCGGCCAGGAGTCTGAGAGCGCATACGACAGCTGGGAGTCCGGATCAGAGGACTTTCCCCCATCACCGACATCTAGATGACTTTCCTCAGCCTCCAAGAGTCGATTTGAGAGATTAGAGGAGCAAATTTCAGAGATCCACGTAGTTCAGGATGCCATCCTTGAAGAGAAACGCCAGATGAGGGAGTAGTTCACCGAGCTCCCCCTTTTCATTTGGGGACAGACATCTTTTACACAGCATCCTCCTCCATCTCAAGCGCCTACCATTGTATCTCCCTTAGCACCAACAGATGATTAGCCCCTAGAGGAGGGTTGAGACTTTATTATCTTATTTGTATTGATGTATCTTTGTCTTTATTTCGTTTCATGTGCACCGTTATACTAGTTAGCAAGGGCTCCGCCCTGCTAAACTTATCTTTATTTTCACTTTCTGTGGTTTCTTTTGGTTCCCTATTTTGTGGAGTTATGATGATCTTTCCTCTCTTACACATATGGAGCACAAATCCACATTCTCCGATATTTGCCACCCGATCAATTCATGGAATTCAAGCGGCACAACAAATTAACCGGAGAAGTTTTAGTTCACCTTTCTCTATGCTCATTTTATTTTAGATTTCTTAAGTATATTGAGGACAATGTACGTTTTTAAGTGTGAAGATGAGTGGCTACCTATCTATTTACGCATCTATTGCAAACTCTTAAGTGTGGAGATAGGTAGCTATTAGTGACATTTATTGTAAATATTTATTTCATTATTCATGTGTAGCACACATCGACGAAGGCCCTTTAAAGAAAAGCTTTGACACATTCTGTTCATAGGGCACCATCTTAGCACAAAATTTTGTCAAATTATCCTATAAAACACCATGGGTACTTAGAGACTATTCATCTTTGTGACACTCATAATCTCTAGAGACAATTGATAACCCATTTCTATGTTCTGTTGACTTTAATAGCTAGGCATCATTGTTAATGGCTCCAAAAGACTTCGTGGCACTAGTTCAAATATTTAACCCCTCATAATATAATGTAGTAGACAACTAAGAGGAGAATAAAGTAGTTTTGTATATAGTAACTGTATAGCGATAAAGACAGTGTTTTGCTGCTTGTTATAATAAAGTAGTTTGGGGTTCTGACTCCTGATCAGAGTGTCCCTCAATTCGAAAAGTCACTAATTAGCACGAGCACACCTATGTAGAGTTATAACCATCTTAATAGCTAAGTGCTCTAGTGCCTAATCAGCATGAGCACCTTGCAGAAAGAAGGGACTATACTTTACTTTGATCTTCAGTACGGGAAAGTCAGATCCATTAGGGATGCCCTACCTGAATAAAAAAAAAACTAACTAAACTAACTTAGAGTCATTCAAGCTTGTCGAATATTTATCTAATAGAGGGGTCGTCTCTTTGATCTTAGGGCCTCAAGGATTCTATAGAGTCCATTGAGGGTATGCTTGTCTTGCAATGATTTTAGAACATGGCATGTGGAGTAAAAAAGCTTTGTCTAGAGCTATATTCACAGACATCACGAGATCAATCTAAGCCATGGTGTGGAAATAGGAGAATATACACTTTGATGGTGAACTTTAAATAGAGTTGAGTCATAAATTCTATCGCCCGAGGGTGAACACTTATCATCTTTTACTAATTTATTTCTTTGCTTGAGGACAAGCAAACCTTTAAGTGTGGATATATGTGATTAGTGTTCATTTGAGCGTAATTTTATACCATATTCATGTATGTTTTTTCATGTGATTTTGGGGTATTATAGCTCGCCGATACTTAAAAAGTGTTTATTTTAATAAACATACAAAATATCGAGGTGCTAGCAAAAAGGAAGCTTTTAAAGGGAAATTGATACCAAAATAAAACATTTCTGGAGAAAGCACAATGATATACGGACCTTCATACGGCCCGTATAAACCTGGAGAATTGGGCGTCTCTACATTCAATCTCCTAAGGCCGTACACTACCCCGTATGAAGCTATATGGGATGCTATACGGTCTGATATACGGTTGTACAAGTCCACCTGAAATCTATACAGGCCCGTATGCGGTCCATATGAATCCCAGTAGGTCATAAGTTTCAAGCAGTCTCCGGACCGATGTAGGGGCAAAATGGTAAATGACACTCTAAAACCCTAAAAGGGGTATAAATCCAACTAATTAGATTCGACTAATTAGTGCTTTAGAAGAGAGAGCTAGCTTGGGAGAGGAGAAGCCTTGATTAGGGATTGGGGGATTTTTATCACCAACCCTTGGACGAAGAGAAGGGCAAGAGTTTTGAGGAGGAATCAAGAGATCCACCAATGGTGTATGTAATAGCCTTTCATATTATGAATCTTTTGATTAGCTTTATCTTTTCAATTGATTGTTGTTCTCCTTTCATGGAGAACTAATTTTGTAGATACTTGAGTATGATGAACCCTTGGATCATGGATTAATTGATGTTGTCTTCTTAGTTTGAATGCTTTGTTGAATCTATTGAGTCTATTGGATGTTATAATGTATGTTAATCCCTTTACGTTGCGAGAGTCCGGAGAGATTTTTGTAGTCCATATGGGGGAAGAAGCGAGCGCCTCCCCATGTGTAGACCATCTCCAATAGAGAAAGATTGTGAGTATACCGAGAGCTCGGGTACTAAGGAGGGTGAGTCTTTAAGATGTCTTATTCCTACAATCTTTCCAATAATTAGGTTCCCTAGAACATGACCAATAAGGCACTAGGATTAGTAATTCGTCTCGAGAGAGGGAGTGAAAGCACCTTAGGAATTCTTGGCCAAGATTCTACAAGTATCAACTTAGAGAAAGCTTCATCCCATCTTTAGAATATAAATCTAAGCGGGATTCACTTTTTATGATTGATTGCCATCAAGGATGATTTGATCGCATTGCTTGTGTTTTCAATTTCTTAATTTTAGGTTTAGATTACAATCACTCACTTTTGGATTGACTAGATAATAGACGAATAGTGGGTACTAGTACTTCTTTTTTCCCTGAGGATCGATACCCGACTTTAGTCCACTTTATTACTTGATACGACCTATGCACTTTGGGGATTTTACGCATCATATAGTCTTCGGTCATCGGTCGACTCAAAAAGTTAAGCATATGATTAGTTAAGTGAGCTATCTTTTGGCGAGCATTGGGCTTCATTCTAGCTATTGTGATTTGGTTGATGGATTTTGGGGTTAGTTTGTTACAAGGCAGAGGACATGTGCTTCGAATGTGGGGTCTGGATCTTAATTTCATTCGCCATGCGCTTAGGATGGTAGATTGGATTTTGCCTGAGTATTGATGTGAGCCTAATGCTTATGCTTATATTGTAAGTGCACTGGTCGTACCAAGTAGTAAAGTGGACTATGTGTAGGGTTTTGTAGAAAATCAAGAGCATGTATCATATACATGGCACAGCGGAAAAATTAAAATTTTCTAAACCCTAGCCCAAACGGATCTCCCTACGTTTATCGAAACACAAACAAGTAAAGTTGAAGGGCATGTACCTTTTGAGATCCATCAATTCCTTTTCTAAGTCCGAGAAGACGCTATACGCCAACCACAGCTAGCCCCAGAGACTAAGTGCCTCTAACGGTGATCCACGCGAAGATCCGCAGAAGCAACCTCAAAGGCGACGGGGTGATCTTCCATGCAAAGTGCTAGCTATGGTGGAAGGTCTTGAGAGGATTTGGGAGAGAAGAGAAAAGACAATTGATCTCTATCAATTACTAAGAAGTTATGTTGTTGTATCTCTTTATTGCCTAGAGTATCACATATTTATAGGCCTCCCTAATCAGATTAGGGTTTGTTTCGGATTGTGACTTTGATTGAAGCCCAAATCAAATTTGGCTAACAATCTAATCAAATTTGACATATAATCAAATTCGACTCCCAAGCAAATTTGACTTATGATCAAATTCGACATATAATCAAATTTGTCTTATAATCAAATTCGACTAACAATCAAGTTTGACTTATAATAAAATTCGACTTACAATCTTTCTCTTCCCTTTAATTCTCTCGTTTGAGGATCTATTCCTAAAAACCCGTTTTATACCTCATTGATATCTTCTATGCGTGTGACCCATTAGGTTCCCGGTTATGTTGGCCATTCATAATCAACCATTGATTACAAATAGATCATTAGTGACCCATCTAGCAATACATCATGACCCCCAATTGACAGGAAAGTCAGGTGGTCTGACTTGGAACCTTTCAGCAGCCAATGTTAGTGTGCAATTTGTCCTTTACCATCTTATTCCAACTTGGTTTGGAGTATGGCCTATGTGTCAACTCCCACTAGACTGACTATATCACACCTAGCCCAAGTATTAGTTCCTCGTCCTATAGGATCTATTACTCAAAACTTATGTCATCGAAGACCATTTTCATGACAAGTTACTCTGGCCAGAGATTTCTGAGTAATGACCCGACAAGTGGCCATGGGTATACTCTCCTTCTATTAGGAGTGGTAAATCCTCTATTGGCTACCCAAATACCTTCGAATACTTCAAAGTCAGTACTCCAATCACTACCCTATAAGTAACCCCCTAAGGGAAACGTGAGGAATGGCGCCAAAGCTAATGTGATCCATATCCAAGATAACTTGTGTACCTCAAGTCTAAGGATATTTACACCATTGCCGCAATGAGATCTTCAATCGACATTTTAATAGGATAACCATGTGAAGACTCATGGTAGGTCATCCAATGAACTTGCTACCCTTAGCAAGCATCCACATGTTCACTCAAAACATCTTCATGCTTACAGCTTGTGAGAACAACTGCTTGACCGGATCAAGGAGCATAACATGTGCTAGTCTTGATGGATCAATGATGTCCCGTCTCATTGATCCTTCGACTAGGGATATTTAGATATGTACATAATTACACATGATAGGAATCCCACATTATGATCTCTATCATAATTTCCTTCATGCTATGTGTTGTATCATGGACTTCATTAACTAGATTTAAGATCTCATATCATATTCATAGTAATGAACATCTAAATAATGAAGAAGCCTTTTATTAAATAAATGAATTTGTACATTAAGTGCCAAAGGTGATTGTCTTTAGAGCACTTCTCCAACACTATGAAAGTCGGACATCGAACCCACAGAGATCTATTCCACTAATCTTATCTAGTTATCTGCTACCTAGCCTATCCAAAGGTTGTGATGAAATCCTAATCTAATTTCTATATTGAAATTGGCTTGAAATTAACTTGATGAGGGTAGTAATGGTAATCAATCATAAAGGGGAGATACTCGGGCAATGAATCCCCTCTGGACATTCATAAGTTGTGGCATGTATGGATTTCTAATTAATGAACGTTAGTTTATGGACCAAGAATTCCTACAGTGCTTTCACACCCTCCGTTGAGGCGAGTTACTAACCTAATTTCATCATTGAATTAACGTTCTGGGGAAAATACATGTTGGAATAGTTGTGGAAATAATACATCTAAAGGAGTCTCTCACTTAAACACCTGATCTCTTGGCGTATTCACAACCCCAACCTATTGAAGTAGATCATTATGTATATAGGGGGAGCGTTAATTGTCTACACCCCTATAGATCTAGATTGACACTCAGAGCTGTCTCAACATAGAGTATCAATCCTATACATTCCATCCAATAGGTTCTCAAAACATTGAAACATTCATTAGAACATTGAAATCCATACAAGCAAAGTTAAATATTAATCCGGAGGTTCATCATACCCATGTATCTGCAAGTTAGTTCCCCATCAAAGAGGAACACAAATCCAATACAAGATTTAAGAGAAAGAAACTAAGCATAATAAGAAACACCCTTCCCTCCACTGTTGGCGAGGAACGTTGGCGGGATGTGTAGATTTGCAACAAAGATGCCCCTTTTGATGTTTGCAGTCAACTTCTTGCTCCAAGATCTTCAATGAAAACCCTAATCTCCAAGATGGAGGAGGGGTACGAGCCTCCAAGAGAGGTGATGAGTTTTAAGTTCCAAGCCCCCTTTCAAACCCTAAAATTAGCTATTTATAGCGTCCAGTGGGTTTGTATAAATGGTGTCCAAATCAGTTAAATCTGGATTCAAATCAGCCATAAAAATAGGTTAGGTCGCATCTTAAATCTGAGTCATGCGGGCGGTCATACGGGCGTATGGTTGCCCTTACACTATATCAGCAGGTTTGTGCGCTCTGTAGTGTGGGCAGACGGTTGGTCATACTGCTCTTTGTAAGAATCTGGGGGTACACGCCGTAACGCCCGTCTTGGTGTGTGCTGCGCATACATGCCGCTTTGCCGCTTCAGTATGGTGTGCGCGGGCGCACGCTGGCCCACACGAATTCAATATCTTGAAGTTTAGCTTTAAATTGTGTCGCATTGCTTCCATTTTGCTCTCGAGGCTCTCCAGTGCAGTGTAAATAAGAATCAACACTAATTAGGTACCAATGGGCTAAAATTACTCGGAATCACATGCATAGTATGCAAGAAAGTGATATAACAATATGATTAATTGAACGCTTATCAAGTATATTGAGTAGCATATTTGTGAAGTGTAGCTTCCACCAAGTGTCAACTAAGTAGGTGATGCAATATACTCATAGCTCATAACATTCGCCACATACTGCGATTTTAGAATCTTGTGCTGCAAGATTCATAGGATGAGCATTTAATGTTTGAGGGGCAGCATTTAATGCTTGATGCCATTTTGTCTTCCTACACAGTTTCCTAGAAAAGATTTTTTAAAAAGGTATGGCGTGGGGGAATGCAAGTGATGATGGGCACGCCCCCTGACGGTCCACATGGAGAGCATCTGCTCGGTCCTTTATTGGGATTTAACCTGAGCCGTTAGATGCACATCCATGCATCTCGCTAGGATTTTGTGCCTTTCAACGGATCAATTTGAGCCATTAGAAAAGATTTTGGTAGTTTGCTTACTGTATATATGATTTCGTTACCATTTCAAAAGAAAATTTTCTCTTCTTCTTCTTAACGGCGTATAAACTTTCATTTTCCCTTCCCGCGCTTTTAAATTCCTAGTCTTTATTTTCATAAAGGTATGGAACCTTCTTCCACTGCTTCTTCTTCATTTAAGGTTTGTTCAAAATCTGCTAGACAACCTAAGCCTTGCTCTGATGCTTTTCCAAATACCCTTAAGGATGTAGAGATCGAAGCCATAGTGAAAAATTGTAAGATTACCAGTCCCCGTTCTTCACGTAGGATTTCTCTTTCATTGAGTGTGTGAGTTCTCCTCTAAAGGAAGGTGAGATTGCAATTTATTATAACGCACTACTAGGGGGTCTTAGGCTTCCTTTTCCCCAAATTTTCCTAGATATCTTCAAGGATTTTGATGTGTGCCCTTCTCAGCTGTCTCCAAATTCAGGGAGAACTTTTTGTAGGTTTGTAATGGTGTTTTGATAAGCGTTCAATTGAGCATATTTACATACCATATATATACTTATTTTCATGTCAAATGCAATGATTTGTAGCCTGCCGGTACTTAAAATGCTTCATATTTTGTAAACAGGGCATAAATAGGCCACCCCGACGAAAAGGAAGCATTTATCAACAAAATGAAGACCAAACGAAGACATTTTGAAGTAAATAGGGGGTGAACAGCCTTGTGAACGACCGTTCACACCTGGGCACAACGGTAGGCACAAAAAGAGTGTGAACGGCCTTGTGAACGGCCTTGTGAATGGCCGTTCACTGGCCCATTCACATGGTGGTTGGCAATACTACAATACTGTTCTGCAAACATTCTAAATGATTTTTCTCAAAGGGCTAGTTTTTGCAGGCAAACCTGAAATACCAACCTTTTGCTCAGTACACCATGTCCCAACTCAACTTGCGCATCAGGGTTCCACTAATTCTTCCTCACCAACATTTCCAAGTTGCAGCTCCGTCCACACCACCTCGTGCGGAAGGTCCACGCTCGTGCATCGAAGATGATGAGGAGGAAGACACGATTGCTTTGAAGCTTACCCAGATTTACTCTCTTGACCATTCACACGGCAACAACCACACGAGCCCAAGCAACTGTAGCGCCAGTCTTGAACCCTTCGCCTAAGGCCGCACCAGCATCCGATGAGCAACTACATACGGATCATTGAGATTTATTGTTAACAGAACTCCTTTTTCGTTTGTTTATCTCTTGCACTATGTCATCTCCTTTCGATCTATCCCTCCTTTCTCACTCTATTTTGCAGATACTCATGATGGAACACCCCGGCAAAAGCTTCCATGTATAAACCAAATTGCAACACCATCTACCAAATATAACCGGGGAAGTTTCAGTTTGCCCTCCTCTTTGTTATTATTGCATACTACACACTTTTCTATTTAATTATGTACATTGAGGACAATGTACGATTTTTAAGTGTGGGGATGGGTAGCTCCCTTCCATTGATAAATTCATTGCAAAACTCTAAGTGTGGGGATAGGGAGCTAATTATTTGAAGCATGTTTGTCATGGACCTATGATGGCACTATTTGGAAATGCAATGTTTCACTCTACTTCTTGTTCACCATTTTAGTACCCAATTTTTTTAGAATTCTCCTACGATACACCATGGACATCTAGAGATTATATTCATAAAATTCAAAAGCTCTATTCATAATAGATAACCCACTACCATGTTTTGTTGACTTTAATTGCTAAGCATTATTCTCAATGGCTCCAAGAGGATTACGTGGCACTAGTTTAGCTTCCTACTCTTCATAATTCAACTTAGTGGACAAGTTAGAGAAAAATAAAATAGTATGTACATAGTAGTTGAGTCACTAGAGCAATAAAGACAATGCCGCTACTTGTTGTGATGAAGTAGCTTAGGGTCCCGCCCCCTAATCGTGGTGTTCCTTAATTCAAAAATCACTTCTAAGTATGAGCACATCTAGGTAGAGTTGTAACCCTCTAAGTACCCGGTGTTCTCGTGCCTAAACAAAGATGTGCATCCCAAGAAAAGAGGACTTACACTCTACATCGATCTTTAGCACGGAAAGTCGGATCTATTAGAGATGCCCTACCCGAATGAAAAACCTTCTCGAACTTGTCCACCATTTTCTCCATAGAGGGTTGGTTAGCATAAAACTTAGGGCCTCAAGGACTCTCTAGAGTCCATTGAGGGAATGCTTGTCTTGCTAAGACTCTAGAACATGGTATGTGGAGTGAAAACACTTATCTAGAGCTGCTGATGACATTATGCAAACTCTAGTTCCCTGTGAAAATAGGAGCATACACACACTTTGGTGGTGAACTTGAGGAAGAGCAAATTCATTATTACTATTTTGGGAGGTTGAACACTTATCATCTCTTTTACTTGTACTTTCATTGTCCCGTTTGCTTGAGGACAAGCAAATGCTTAAGTGTGGGGATATTTGATAAGCGTTCAATTGAGCATATTTACATACCATATATATACTTATTTTCATGTCAAATGCAATGATTTGTAGCCTGCCGGTACTTAAAATGCTTCATATTTTGTAAACAGGGCATAACTAGGCCACCCCGACGAAAAGGAAGCATTTATTAACAAAATGAAGACCAAACGAAGACATTTTGAAGTAAATAGGGGGTGAACGGCCTTGTGAACGGCCGTTCACACCTGGGCACAACGGTAGGCACAAAAAGAGTGTGAACGGCCTTGTGAATGGCCGTTCATCTGCCGGTTCAGAGCAAGCTGTGAGGTGAACCGGCTGATGAACCGCCAGTTCACTACCCGGTTCAGAACAAGCTGTGAGGTGAACGGGGTGATGAATGGCCGTTGACCACCCGGTTCAGAACAGTGCGTGAGCCGGTGACCGATGAATGTGCCTTTCACGAGACCGTTCATCGTAACTTTTACAGTTTCATGGGCCCAATCAAGGGTAATGTTGTAATTTTTGAGTGGAGCCCTAATTCATGGGTATAAATAGTTAAGTATGAGAGTTTAGAGAGAGTTTTGGGCTGGGGAGAGAGGCTAGAGGAGAGATTAGGCCTTGGGGGGTCATCTCCCCCAAATCTCGATAGTAGAGAACCCTTGGATTTGCAAGCATTGGAGGTAATGGTGTTCTCCATTAATCTTTCATTGTTTTGTAAGCTTTTCCATTTTGGTTTGAGTTCCCCTTTCATGGGGAACTAATCTATTGGTACTTGGGTATGTTGAACTTTTGGATTGAGCATTAATAGTATTGAATGTTTATGATGATTTGTTGGTACCTTCTTGAATGTCTAATGAATGTTATGTATTGATTGTAATTTCATCACTAGAAATTACTTGTGTGCAATACAAGGGTAGAGCTAGCGCCTCCTTGTATTAGGAACTTGCTTCATTAGAGAGTTTCATGAGTATACCGAGGAATCGGGTACTAGAAGGGCGAACGACTCTTTCATACGAATTCACCCCCATGATTCTCCCAATATATATAAATTTCCTTGAGCCTCATATCAAGTCCTAGGAGACTAGTCATTCAACCACCTTGGAAGAGGGGTTGGGTGTAATTTAGGAATTATCCCTTGAGCTTCATACCAAGTCCTTGGAGACTAGTTATCCAATCACCTTGGAAGAGGGATTGGATATAATTTAGGGACTATTGGCACAAGAAGTACCAACGTTGACTCATAAAACATCTTTGCTTATCTTTAGAATTGAAATCCAAAAGGGAAACAGCACCCAAGTATCCTCTCTTGCCATTGATTTACCCCAATCAATTCTCAATTTTCAGTTCTTACTTTCAATCCCTTTTAGTTCTTTACTTTTGAAAACCAAAACCCCCAAATTACCATTTAGACTAGGTTAGTAAAGCTTGGTTTTACACTTAGCAATCTCTATTCCCTCGTGGTTCACATCCTAACTTCCATAGTCCACTTTATTACTTGATCACAACCCGTGATACTTGCGGAAAACACATCCCATCAAGTTTTTGGCGCCAAGTGTCTTGGAGTAGGATTGCTAGTTAGACTAGGATTTTATTAATTTAGTCTCTTATTTTCTTGTTTGCTTTTTTCTTCTTTTATTTTATTTTTATTTTGATCCTTTGGATACTCACTTTTCGCCTTATCTCTTCGTGCGAGGAACCGCTGCATGCCCAAGGAACCCCAAGGGTCTCTTGGAAAGAGATAGTGAGATTGATGTAACCTTTCACCGACGCTTGAGAGGATTAGAAGGTTCGTCACCGGATCCTTCTTCCGGGCGTAAAACTTCGGCCACAATTGAGATCGGCATGTAAATCAAGTAGTGCCCATTATAGCCGAAAGAAGGCGCATATTAGCCGACATTATGAGCGATCTCAATATACCGGAGAAGAATTCAGCATCCACCCCCAAATGTTAATATCAACACCTTTGAGATCAAAGGAAGCACAATGCATATGCTTCAAAAACTCAAACCAATTTGATGGAAGGCCGATGAAGACCCTCATGCACACATCGCAAAGTTCCTTCCAAATTTGTAGCATTTCTAAGCCGATGGAGTCACCGATGAAGCCATTCGATTGCGACTCTTTCCATGGAGTCTAAGAGGAGGGGCCTATAGTTGGCTCACATCGCCTCCCTTCGTGTTTCATCCGCTCTTGGGCTGATATGCTAGAGAAATTCTCGGGCCGCTACTTCCCACCAAGCAAGGCCGCAAAGCTTCGACCGACATCAATGCCTTCAAAGTGTAATGGGGTGAAACATTTTCTCAAGCCTATGAAAGGTTCAGTGGAACTACTTCGCCGCTGCCCTCAAAGATGGTTTAGATGCTTATAGCAAGGTCCGCACCTTCTACAATGGATTAGACAATGCCAATAGAGTCTTGGTGGATTGTGCTACGGTGAGGTTCATTAAGCAACAAGTACCTCGAGGAAGCGAGAAAAGATCTTCAAGACATGGTAGGAAATGAGGCCCATTGGTCCACAAGGGATAAGCAAGTTAAGCTCGTAGGATCGGTAGACGGCCCTTCGTCTATAGACACTTTCCTTGCCGAGAAAATGGATACCTTGTCAAAACAAATTGACCGCCTAACCGGGGGTGGTGCTTCCCATGTTGGTAGTAGCTCGGGTCCGGTTGCAGTTATGTTTTGCACTACTTGTGGAGGAGGCCACGAGCCATCAAATTGTCCGATCTCTTATGCTGAAACATCACCTATGGAGCAAGTCAAATACATGGGGAACCAACAGAGAATGCCAAGTAATCAGTATCGGCCGCAAAACCTAATGTGGAACAACCCGCCTTTCATATGGGGAACCCCCAAGCGGGACAATATCCACCGTTTTCACCATGCCAAGGCCACCGCAAGAAAAGAAATCCACCTTCAAGAAACCATGTTGAAGTTTGTGCAAGACACTAATGCCTCAATCGTAAATCTCCAAGCAGCATTTCAGTGGATTGGAGACCCAAGTGGGACAATTAGCAAAGGAGGTCTCAACAAGGCCACAAGGCACCCTCCCGGAAACACGGAGGCAAACCCCCTGTGAGCATCAGAAGGCCATCTCTTTGAGAAGTGGCAGGGAAGTGCAGTCTCCCATTACACCACCGCTGATTGAAAGTATTGTGGAGGTTGAAGAAGCTGAGCCCCAACAAAACTCAACAGGAAAGGCAGCAGAGAAAGAGAAAGGGGTAGATCAAACACCCCAAAGCACATATCAACCCCAAATTCCATATCCGGAGCGGCTTAGAAAGGACAAGGAAGATGCTAAATTTACAAAATTCATGAGCACAATCAAACAAAGCACATCAGCCTACAGTTGGTGGAGGTCCTTGCCCAAATGCCAAAGTATGCTAAATTTATGAAGGAACTAGTTTCCAACAAAAGGAAACTAGAGGATGCAGTCTTTGTCACATTGAATGCTCGCTGTTACGCAATATTGCAACATGACACGCCCAAGAAGCTAAATGATCCAGTGGAGCTTCAGTAGTCCCTTGTATACTTGGTGAAGGTGTTGTGAAAAAGGCATTAGCGCACTCGTGCAAGTATAAAATGTAATGCCTTACAAATTGTACATGCAATTAGGCTTGCGGCCCCAAAACCAACGGAGATTGACACTTCAACTAGCCGTGATCGCTGAAAGCGACCAAAGGGGCTAGGCGAAGATGTGCTAATTCGTGATCAATCAATTTGTATTCCCTACCGATTTTGTCCTTCTAGATGTTGATGATAATGTGGATGTCCCGATTATACTCTGTCAGCCTTTTTGGCTACACAAGCCTTGGAAGACCACGCCATGGGAGATTGGCACTTCGAGTGGGGACCAAGAAGTGGTGTTCAAGCTACCGAAGCCATGCGACACACCATGGATCACGATGATACCTCTTATAGTGTCGATGAAGTTGACAAGATCACAAACCAACCGCTTGGAGGACTTTTACATAATCGACCCAAAGATTGCAATGTTTGGAGGAACTCGACGAACAACATGACGAAGCTCATGAATGTGGGCACTATCTCAACTCAACCTACAAAGTTGTCATGAAAGACAAAGTGGAAGGAGTCGAAACTCATTGCACGGTGGCTATGTATGGAGATCTAAGAAAAGGGTATCCCCTAAATCCTCAACTCACCCACTAAATGAAGGTGACCACGGTATGAATTCTCAAACTTGCTCCATATATGATAATTTGGGAAAGATTCTTTTGGTAAGTGTTTTTATAAAAATACCGATGGATGCCTCTTCACATATGACCCCCATAGGTAAAATTAAGGTACGCCGTGCTCGTGGACGCTAAACAAGCTCTTCTTGGGAGGCAAACCCAAGCTCTAAAATTTCTTTTCAATCTTGTCTCTTTGTGTTATTTGCTTTATAGTGATAGAACTCATGGATCTATTGATATTAAATTCCTTTGTCCGCATTTGCATCATTAGACTCATCATGCTGGTATGCACTAATGTTGTGTTCAAAATCTGGGCCTTATGGAACCAGCGAATTTGATTTAAACAATACTTGTCTCTGTACTGGATAGTGAACGGCCGTTCACTGGCCCATTCACATGGTGGTTGGCAATACTACAATACTGTTCTGCAAACATTCTAAATGATTTTTCTCAAAGGGCTAGTTTTTGTAGGCAAACCTGAAATACCAACCTTTTGCTCAGTACACCATGTCCCAACTCAACTTGCGCATCAGGGTTCCACTAATTCTTCCTCACCAACATTTCCAAGTTGCAGCTCCGTCCACACCACCTGCGTCGCGGAAGGTCCACGCCTGCATCAAGATGATGAGGAGGAAGACACAGCTTGCCGAAGCTTACCCACGCATTTACTCTCTTTGACCGCTCACACGACGACAACCACACGAGCCCAAGCAACTGAAGCGCCCAGCCTTGAACCCTTCGCCTAAGGCCGCACTCCAAAGATCCATGAGCAACTACATACGGATCATTGAGATTTATTGTTAATGTAACTCCTTTTCGCTTGTTTATCTCTTGCACTATGTCATCTCCTTTCGATCTATCCCTCCTTTCTCACTCTATTTTGCGTGATACTCATGATGGAACACCCCGGCAAAAGCTTCCATGTATAAACCAAATTGCAACACCATCTACCAAATATAACCGGGGAAGTTTCAGTTTGCCCTCCTCTTTGTTATTATTGCATACTACACACTTTTCTATTTAATGATGTACATTGAGGACAATGTACGATTTTTAAGTGTGGGGATGGGTAGCTCCCTTCCATTGATAAATTCATTGCAAAACTCTAAGTGTGGGGATAGGGAGCTAATTATTTGAAGCATGTTTGTCATGGACCTATGATGGCACTATTTGGAAATGCAATGTTTCACTCTACTTCTTGTTCACCATTTTAGTACCCAATTTTTTTAGAATTCTCCTACTTATACACCATGGACATCTAGAGATTATATTCATAAAAATTCAAAAGCTCTATTCATAATAGATAACCCACTACCATGTTTTGTTGACTTTAATTGCTAAGCATTATTCTCAATGGCTCCAAGAGGATTCGTGGCACTAGTTTAGCTTCTGACTCTTCATAATTCAACTTAGTGGACAAGTTAGAGAAAAATAAAATAGTATGTACATAGTAGTTGAGTCACTAGAGCAATAAAGACAATGCTCCGCTACTTGTTGTGATGAAGTAGCTTAGGGTCCTGGCCCCTAATCAGGGTGTTCCTTAATTCGAAAAATCACTTCTAAGTATGAGCACATCTAGGTAGAGTTGTAACCCTCTAAGTACCCGGGTGTTCTGGTGCCTAAACAAAGATGTGCATCCTCAAGAAAAGAGGACTTACACTCTACACTGATCTTTAGCACGGAAAGTCGGATCTATTAGAGATGCCCCACCAATGAAAAAACCTTCTCGAACTTGTCCACCATTTTCTCCATAGAGGGTTGGTTAGCATAAAACTTAGGGCCTCAAGGACTCTCTAGAGTCCATTGAGGGAATGCTTGTCTTGCTAAGACTCTAGAACATGGTATGTGGAGTGAAAAACACTTATCTAGAGTCACATGACATTATGCAAACTCTAGTTCCCGGTGTGAAAATAGGAGCATACACACACTTTGGTGGTGAACTTGAGGAAGAGCAAATTCATTATTACTATTGCCGGAGGTTGAACACTTATCATCTCTTTTACTTGTACTTTCATTGTCCTGTTTGCTTGAGGACAAGCAAATGCTTAAGTGTGGGATATTTGATAAGCTGCTCAATTGAGCATATTTACATACCATATATATACTTATTTTCATGTCAAATGCAATGATTTGTAGCTCTTCCGGTACTTAAAATGCTTCATATTTTGTAAAATGAGGGCATAACTAGGCCACCCCGGACGAAAAGGAAGCATTTATTAACAAAATGAAGACCAAACGAAGACATTTTGAAGTAAATAGGGGTGAACGGCCTTGTGAACGGCCGCTCACACCGGGCACAAATCGGTAGGCACAAAAGAGTGTGAACGGCCTTGTGAATGGCCGCTCATCTGCCGCTCGTGAGTAAGCCGCGAGGTGAACCTACCGATGAACCGCCAGCCACTACCCGCTCGTAATGCCGTGAGGTGAACGGGTGATGAATGGCCGCTGACCACCCGTTCGTAATCAGCCGCGGAGTCGAACGGATCGATGAATGTGCCTTTCACGAGGCCGTTCATCGTAACTTTTGCAGTTTCATGGGCCCAATCAAGGGTAGTGTTGTAATTTTTTAGTGGTGCCCTAATTCATGGGTATAAATAGTTAAGTATGAGAGTTTAGAGGGAGTTTTGGGCTTGGGAGAGAGGCTAGAGGAGAGATTAGGGCTTGGGGGGTCATCTCCCCCAAATCTCGATAGTAGAGAACCCTTGGATTTGCAAGCATTGGAGGTAATGGTGTTCTCCATTAATCTTTCATTGTTTTGTAAGCTTTTCCATTTTGGTTTGAGTTCCCCTTTCATGGGGAACTAATCTATTGGTACTTGGGTATATGGAACTTTTGGATTGAGCATTAATAGTATTGAATGTTTATGATGATTTGTTGGTACCTTCTTGAATGTCTAATGAATGTTATGTATTGATTGTAATTTCATCACTAGAAATTACTTGTGTGCAATACAAGGGTAGAGCTAGCGCCTCCTTGTATTAGGAACTTGCTTCATTAGAGAGTTTCATGAGTATACCGAGGAATCGGGTACTAGAAGGGCGAACGACTCTTTCATACGAATTCACCCCCATGATTCTCCCAATATATATAAATTTCCTTGAGCCTCATATCAAGTCCTAGGAGACTAGTCATTCAACCACCTTGGAAGAGGGGTTGGGTGTAATTTAGGAATTATCCCTTGAGCTTCATACCAAGTCCTTGGAGACTAGTTATCCAATCACCTTGGAAGAGGGATTGGATATAATTTAGGGACTATTGGCACAAGAAGTACCAACGTTGACTCATAAACATCTTTGCTTATCTTTAGAATTGAAATCCAAAAGGGAAACAGACCCAAGTATCCTCTCTTGCCATTGATTTACCCCAATCAATTCTCAATTTTCAGTTCTTACTTTCAATCCCTTTTTAGTTCTTTACTTTTGAAAACCAAAACCCCCCAAATTACCATTTAGACTAGGTTAGTAAAGCTTGGTTTACACTTAGCAATCTCTATTCCCGTGGTTCACATCCACTTCCATAGTCCACTTTATTACTTGATCACAACCCGTATACTTGCGGAAAACACATCCCATCAAGTTTTTTGGCGCCGTTCTTGGAGTAGGATTGCTAGTTAGACTAGGATTTTATTAATTTAGTCTCTTATTTTCTTGTTTGCTTTTTCTTCTTTTTATTTTATTTTATTTTGATCCTTTGGATACTCACTTTTCGCCTTATCTCTTCGTATGAGGAACCGCTGCATGCCCAAGGAACCCCAAGGGTCTACCGAAAGAGATAGTGAGATTGATGTAACCTTTCACCGACGCTTGAGAGGATTAGAAGGTTCGTCACTGGATCCTTCTTCTCAAGCGTAAAACTTCGGCCACAATTGAGATCGCACGTAAACCAAGTAGTGCCCATTATAGCCGAAAGAAGGCGACATTAGCCGACATTATGAGCGCATCTCAATATACCGGAGAAGAATTCAAAGCATCCACCCCCAAATGTTAATATCAACACCTTTGAGATCAAAGGAAGCACAATGCATATGCTTCAAAACTCAGCCTCAATTTGATGGAAGGCCGATGAAGACCCTCATGCACACATCGCAAAGTTCCTTCAAATTTGTAGCATTTCTAAGCCGGATGGAGTCACCGATTGAAGCCATTCTGATTGCGACTCTTTCCATGGAGTCTAAGAGGAGGGGCCTATAGTTGGCTCACATCGCCCCTTCTGTGTTTCATCCGCTCTGGGCTGATATGCTAGAGAAATTCCCGGGCCGCTACTTCCCACTCAAGCAAGGCCGCAAAGCTTCGATCCGACATCAATGCCTTCAAAGTGTAATGGGGTGAAACATTTTCTGAAGCCTATGAAAGGTTCAGGGAACTACTTCGTCGTTGCCCTCAGCATGGTTTAGATGCTTATAGCAAGGTCCGCACCTTCTACAATGGATTAGACAATGCCAATAGAGTCTTGGTGGATTGTGCTACAGGAGGTTCATTAAGCAACAAGTACCCTGAGGAAGCAGAAAAGATCTTCGAAGACATGGCCGGAAATGAGGCCCATTGGTCCACAAGGGATAAGCAAGTTAAGCTCGTAGGATCGGTAGACGGCCCTTCGTCTATAGACACTTTCCTTGCCGAGAAAATGGATACCTTGTCAAAACAAATTGACCGCCTAACCGGGGGTGGTGCTTCCCATGTTGGTAGTAGCTCGGGTCCGGTTGCAGTTATGTTTTGCACTACTTGTGGAGGAGGCCACGAGCCATCAAATTGTCCGATCTCTTATGCTGAAACATCACCTATGGAGCAAGTCAAATACATGGGGAACCAACAGAGAATGCCAAGTAATCAGTATCGGCCGCAAAACCTAATGTGGAACAACCCGGCGCTTTCATATGGGAACCCCCAAGCGGGACAATATCCACCCGGTTTTCAGCCGATGCCAAGGCCACCGCAAGAAAAGAAATCCACCTTCGAAGAAACCATGTTGAAGTTTGTGCAAGACACTAATGCCTCAATCAGAAATCTCCAAGCAGCATTTCAGGGATTGGAGACCCAAGTGGGACAATTAGCAAAGGAGGTCTCAACAAGGCCACAAGGCACCCTCCCGGGAAACACGGAGGCAAACCCCCAGGAGCATTGCAAGGCCATCTCTTTGAGAAGTGGCAGGGAAGTGCAGTCTCCCATTGCACCACCGCTGATTGAAAGTATTGTGGAGGTTGAAGAAGCTGAGCCCCAACAAAACTCAACAGGAAAGCCAACAGAGAAAGAGAAAGGGGTAGATCAAACACCCCAAAGCACATATCAACCCCAAATTCCATATCCGGAGCGGCTTAGAAAGGACAAGGAAGATGCTCAATTCATAAAATTCATGAGCACAATCAAACAGCTGCACATCAGCCTACCGTTGGTGGAGGTCCTTGCCCAAATGCCAAAGTATGCTAAATTTATGAAGGAACTAGTTTCCAACAAAAGGAAACTAGAGGATGCAGGTGCTGTCACATTGAATGCTCAGTGTTCTGCAATATTGCAACATGACCTGCCCAAGAAGCTAAATGATCCAGGGAGCTTCGTAGTCCCTTGTATACTTGGTGAAGGTGTTGTGAAAAAGGCATTAGCAGACTCTGGTGCAAGTATAAATGTAATGCCTTACAAATTGTACATGCAATTAGGGCTTGCAGCCCCAAAACCAACGGGGATGACACTTCAACTAGCCGCATGCATCGCTGAAACGACCAAAGGGGCTAGTCAAGATGTGCTAATTCAGATCAATCAATTTGTATTCCCTACCGATTTTGTCCTTCTAGATGTTGATGATAATGTGGATGTCCCGATTATACCTCGGTCGCCTTTTGGCTACAAATCAAGCCTTGGAAGACCACGCCATGGGAGATTGGCACTCGAGTGGGGACCAAGAAGTGGTGTTCAAGCTACACGAAGCCATCACGACACACCATGGATCACGATGATACCTCTTATAGTGTCGATGAAGTTGACAAGATCACAACCAACCGCTTGGAGGACTTTTTACATACCTAATTCAAAGATTGCAATGTTTGGAGGAACTCGACGAACAACATGACGAAGCTCATGAATGTGGGCACTATCTCAACTCAACCTACAAAGTTGTCATGAAAGACAAAGTGGAAGGAGTCAAACTCATTGCAGTGGCTATGTATGGAGATCTAAGAAAAAGGGTATCCCCTAAATCCTCAACTCACCCACTAAATGAAGGTGACCCCCGTATGAATTCTCAAACTTGCTTCATATATGATAATTTGGGGAAGATTCTGTTGGGTAAGTGTTTTTATAAAAATACTGTGGGATGCCTCTTCACATATGACCCCCCATAGGTAAAATTAAGGTACGCCGGGGCTCGTGGCGCTAAACAAGCTCTTCTTGGGAGGCAACCCAAGTCGAAAATTTCTTTTCAATCTTGTCTCTTTGTGTTATTTGCTTTATAGTGATAGAACTCATGAGATCTATTGACATTAAATTCCTTTGTCCGCATTTGCATCATTAGACTCATCATGCTGGGTATGCACTAATGTTGTGTTCAAAATCTGGGCCTTATGGAACCAGCGAATTTGATTTAAACAATACTTGTCTCTGTACTGGATAGTGAACGGCCGTTCACTGGCCCATTCACATGGTGGTTGGCAATACTACAATACTGTTCTGCAAACATTCTAAATGATTTTTCTCAAAGGGCTAGTTTTTGCAGGCAAACCTGAAATACCAACCTTTTGCTCAGTACACCATGTCCCAACTCAACTTGCGCGATCGTGGTTCCACTAATTCTTCCTCACCAACATTTCCAAGTTGCGACTCCGTCCACCACCTCGTCGCGGAAGGTCCACGCCGTGCATCAAGATGATGAGGAGGAAGACACGATTCTTGCCGAAGCTTACCCACGCATTTACTCTCTTGACCGCTCACACGACGACAACCACACGAGCCCAAGCAATCAGAGCGCCAGCCTTGAACCCTTCGCCTAAGGCCGCATCTTCAAAGATCCGATGAGCAACTACATACGGATCATTGAGATTTATTGTTAATGTAACTCCTTTTCGCTTGTTTATCTCTTGCACTATGTCATCTCCTTTCGATCTATCCCTCCTTTCTCACTCTATTTTGCGTGATACTCATGATGGAACACCCCGGCAAAAGCTTCCATGTATAAACCAAATTGCAACACCATCTACCAAATATAACCGGGGAAGTTTCAGTTTGCCCTCCTCTTTGTTATTATTGCATACTACACACTTTTCTATTTAATTATGTACATTGAGGACAATGTACGATTTTTAAGTGTGGGGATGGGTAGCTCCCTTCCATTGATAAATTCATTGCAAAACTCTAAGTGTGGGGATAGGGAGCTAATTATTTGAAGCATGTTTGTCATGGACCTATGATGGCACTATTTGGAAATGCAATGTTTCACTCTACTTCTTGTTCACCATTTTAGTACCCAATTTTTTTAGAATTCTCCTACGATACACCATGGACATCTAGAGATTATATTCATAAAATTCAAAAGCTCTATTCATAATAGATAACCCACTACCATGTTTTGTTGACTTTAATTGCTAAGCATTATTCTCAATGGCTCCAAGAGGATTCGTGGCACTAGTTTAGCTTCTGACTCTTCATAATTCAACTTAGTGGACAAGTTAGAGAAAAATAAAATAGTATGTACATAGTAGTTGAGTCACTAGAGCAATAAAGACAATGCTCCGCTACTTGTTGTGATGAAGTAGCTTAGGGTCCTGGCTCCTAATCAGGGTGTTCCTTAATTCGAAAAATCACTTCTAAGTATGAGCACATCTAGGTAGAGTTGTAACCCTCTAAGTACCCGTGTTCGGGTGCCTAAACAAAGATGTGCATCCTCAAGAAAAGAGGACTTACACTCTACACCGATCTTTAGCACGGAAAGTCGGATCTATTAGAGATGCCCCTACCCAATGAGAAAAACCTTCTCGAACTTGTCCACCATTTTCTCCATAGAGGGTTGGTTAGCATAAAACTTAGGGCCTCAAGGACTCTCTAGAGTCCATTGAGGGAATGCTTGTCTTGCTAAGACTCTAGAACATGGTATGTGGAGTGAAAACACTTATCTAGAGCTGCGATGACATTATGCAAACTCTAGTTCCCGGTGTGAAAATAGGAGCATACACACACTTTGGTGGTGAACTTGAGGAAGAGCAAATTCATTATTACTATTGCCGGAGATTGAACACTTATCATCTCTTTTACTTGTACTTTCATTGTCCTGTTTGCTTGAGGACAAGCAAATGCTTAAGTGTGGGGATATTTGATAAGCGTTCAATTGAGCATATTTACATACCATATATATACTTATTTTCATGTCAAATGCAATGATTTGTAGCCTGCCGGTACTTAAAATGCTTCATATTTTGTAAACAGGGCATAACTAGGCCACCCCGACGAAAAGGAAGCATTTATTAACAAAATGAAGACCAAACGAAGACATTTTGAAGTAAATAGGGGGTGAACGGCCTTGTGAACGGCCGTTCACACCTGGGCACAACGGTAGGCACAAAAAGAGTGTGAACGGCCTTGTGAATGGCCGTTCATCTGCCGCTCGGAGCAAGTCCGTGGAGGTGAACCTGCTGATAAACCGCCAGTTCACTACCCGGTTCAGAACAAGCTGTGAGGTGAACGGGGTGATGAATGGCCTTTGACCACCCGGTTCGTAATGTGTCGCGGAGCTGAACGGATCGATGAATGTGCCTTTCACGCAGGCCGCTCATCGCACTTTTGCAGCTTCATGGGCCCAATCAAGGGTAGTGTTGTAATTTTTAGTGGTGCCCTAATTCATGGGTATAAATAGTTAAGTATGAGAGTTTATAGGAGTTTTGGGCTTGGGAGAGAGGCTAGAGGAGAGATTAGGGCTTGGGGGGTCATCTCCCCCAAATCTCGATAGTAGAGAACCCTTGGATTTGCAAGCATTGGAGGTAATGGTGTTCTCCATTAATCTTTCATTGTTTTGTAAGCTTTTCCATTTTGGTTTGAGTTCCCCTTTCATGGGGAACTAATCTATTGGTACTTGGGTATGTTGAACTTTTGGATTGAGCATTAATAGCATTGAATGTTTATGATGATTTGTTGGTACCTTCTTGAATGTCTAATGAATGTTATGTATTGATTGTAATTTCATCACTAGAAATTACTTGTGTGCAATACAAGGGTAGAGCTAGCGCCTCCTTGTATTAGGAACTTGCCTCATTAGAGAGTTTCATGAGTATACCGAGGAATCGGGTACTAGAAGGGCTTAACGACTCTTTCATACCTAATTCACCCCCATGATTCTCCCAATATATATAAATTTCCTTGAGCCTCATATCAAGTCCTAGGAGACTAGTCATTCAACCACCTTGGAAGAGGGGTTGGGTGTAATTTAGGAATTATCCCTTGAGCTTCATACCAAGTCCTTGGAGACTAGTTATCCAATCACCTTGGAAGAGGGATTGGATATAATTTAGGGACTATTGGCACAAGAAGTACCAACGTTGACTCATAAACATCTTTGCTTATCTTTAGAATTGAAATCCAAAAGGGAAACATACCCAAGTATCCTCCGTGCCATTGATTTACCCCAATCAATTCTCAATTTTCAGTTCTTACTTTCAATCCCTTTTTAGTTCTTTACTTTTGAAAACCAAAACCCCCCAAATTACCATTTAGACTAGGTTAGTAAAGCTTGGTTTACACTTAGCAATCTCTATTCCCTGTGGTTTGACATCCGACTTCCATAGTCCACTTTATTACTTGATCACGACCCGTATACTTGCGGAAAACACATCCCATCATGTTTCTTTATTACTAAGTTACACCAACCGTTCCTATGTTCAAAGTCTTCTTCGATTTGAGCCGAGAGCCGAATAGGGATTGGTATTTTTTTGGAGATCGGTCGAAGAGACAATTCCTCGGTCCCGTTCCCTCTTCTATAAAGAATTGGAAGAGTAAGTTTTTCCTTGTCTCGAGTAGTGAAGATTTAGGTGTCCTGAATAAATGGGATACTTCTCAGACCCATACAATAAATAAAGACAAAATGTTTGACCAGGAGGATTCTCTGCTCAAGAAACTTCATAAATACTCTATCGTTTTTGTCGATAAATATTTGACCCCCTGAAATCTTCAGGACAATGGACTGTGATAAGCGTTCAAATGAGCATATTTACACATCACCTTTACATGTATTTCTATGTCAATTGCAATGAATTATAGCCCGCCAGTACTTAAAATGTTTCATATATTGTAAACAGGGCGCATATAAGCAACCCCGAGTGAAAGGAAGCAGTTATCGACAAAATGAAGACCAAACGAATACAT
The DNA here is from genome assembly GCA_026586065.1 of Dioscorea zingiberensis. Taxonomy (NCBI): domain Eukaryota; kingdom Viridiplantae; phylum Streptophyta; class Magnoliopsida; order Dioscoreales; family Dioscoreaceae; genus Dioscorea; species Dioscorea zingiberensis. The sequence goes on from CM048827.1 coordinate 17,581,744, forward strand.
TTTGAAGTGAACAGGGGCTGAACCGGGGGATGAACGGCCGTCCACAACCATGTACAGAAGCTGGCAACTGAAGGAGGTGAACGGTCTAGTGAACACCGGTTGACATTCCCGTTGAGCGGTACCGTGTTCGGCGGGCGATCACGCCCGTTGACATGACCGTTCATCGCAGCACAGCGAGCCCGAACGGGCCGATCGCCGTTCGTTCAACCGACCGCTCGTGAGCAACACTCATCGAGCGGTCTGATGACGGCCCGTTCACGGGCCCGTTCATCGTTACTCTTTCCCACCACAGGCCTATCCGGAGCAAATCTGTAAATCCGAAGGAAAAACCCTAATGTTAGGGTATAAATAGGGAATGTTTATTGTGGGGAAGGGAGGTTGGCTTGGGAGAGAAGCTATAAGAGAGATTAGGGTTTGGGGGTTATCTCCCCCAATCTTGAGGATAGATTATTCATTGGAGTTGCGACCATTGGAGGTAATGGTGTTCTCCATTACTCTTCCTTTTGTTTGTAATCTTTTCCTTATGGATTTGAGTTCCCCATTGATAAGGAACTAATCTATTGGTGCTTGGGTATGTTGAACTTTTGGATTGAGCATTAATAGCATTGAATGTTTATGATGATTTGTTGATATTTTCTTGAATGTCTAATGAATGTTATGCATTGATTGTAATCTCATTACTAGAAATTACTTGTGTGCAATACAAGGGCTAGAGCTAGCGCCTCCTTGTATTAGGAACTGCTTCATTAGAAAGTTTCATGAGTACACCGAGGAATCGGGTACTAGAAGGGCGAACGACTCTTTCATATGAATTCACCCCCATATTCCTCCCAATATATAAATTCCCTTGAGCTTTATATCAAGTCCTAGGAGCCTAGTTATCCAATCACCTTGGAAGAAGGGTTGGATATAATTTAGGGATTATTGGCACAAGAAGTATCAACTTTGATTCATAAACATCTTTGCTCACCTTCAGAATTGAAATCCAAAAGGGATGCATACCCAAGTATCCTCTCTTGCTATCGATTAATCTTAACCAATTCTCGATTTTTTTTGTTTCTTAATTGCAATCTTTCTGATTTCTCGGTTTCATAACTCCAAAAACCCCCCAATTTGCGTACTAGACTAGGTTAGTAAATCTTGGTTTGAATTTAGTATTTTCTATTCCCTGTGGTTCGACATCCGACTCCCCATAGTCCACTCTATTACTTGACTACGACTCGTATACTTGCGATTTCACCCATCAGACTGTATTTAGCTCGAGGTAGGACTCATATCGATCTCTCCTTGTTAGCTATTTGTCGATTTATTTATCTGTTAACGTTACTTTTTCTCTTTGGTCGGCAGGTGAAGAAATAGATCCCGAAGTTGCGGCTTGGGTTTTGTTGGCAGGGTTGAGAGCAGCCCAAGCAAAAGAGAATGTAGAGAAAACTACACTAAAAGAAAAGAGGAATTCTGCCAAGTCTTTTAGGAAGAAGGAGGCTAAGGGACCCTCCTAGGGAAACGAGGAGATCTTGAGTGCGACTGGTGGGGTTAAGGAAATTGCCGAGGAACATACTTAGAAGACCTCTCAAGAACAAACTGAAACAGCTTCTTGGAAGAGAAATAGGGAAGATACGGAGATGGAGAGTGAAGGGTCCTCCCATTAAAGGGGGAAGCGATCAAAGAAGATTATCTCAAAAAAGAAGATTGTCCAGAGTGAAGCACTGAGTGAGGTCGCTGAAGAAACCGAGGAGATTCCATCCACTTTGTCCATGAGAAAAGAGATCGCTCTAGTTGAGGAGCCTCCTTCAATTGAGGACATTCACAAGTTAAGCGGAAGGGGAAGTTAGTGTCACTGGCGGATATGCCGAGCCCACATCTTCCATCCGGATATGCTGCGTAATCTCCTATAAAAGTTCCTTGATCCTCAGAAGTTGGTCCATGTATACCTGATGTCCCGCCAACTAGATCCAGTTCAAAAGTTGCCCCATTGACTATAGATAGGAATTCCTTAGTAATAGCTAACAAGGCTCCCAAGACATTGCTTCGGACCAAGAAGGAGCTAGTGAAGAAGGGGCCGGGAAGTAGTTTGGAAACTTCAAGTATTCCTAAGAACTAAGATATATCTTCTTCCGATGAGGTAGAGTAGGCCTATGCCAAATTTTTTAAGAAACTGGGTTCTGCAGTTTTCACTTTATCGAGCAAAGTTGGTGTAAGGGCAATGAGAACCGATAGGGTATCTGAGCAGGAGGGTGAGAATCATGAGATACGAAAAACAATACAAGTTCGTCCTGCTGACGGACTTTTATTTAGTGATTCTACTGTTGTTGCTGCATCACTAGGAATGATTCAGACTAAGGAGATCGATTCTAATCTTCGTCAGTTCGGAAATGAAGAAGTAGCTACTCATCTTCATCTCATAGAATGATCGATGAGTATTTTTTTATGCTCGGCCTCTTTAAATTCCCTTGTACTTGTGTCCAGTAGTGACAGTTGTTTTAGTATAGTCTATCTTATGGATGGATCGTGTTGCTTAATTGTTGGGACCCTCATACTGCGTTCCTCGACAAATTGGAATCAGAGAATGAGCAATTGATGACAAGTGTTGTTTAAATGAAAACTGAACTAGCGACGGTGATGGATGAGAGGGAGCGACCTCTCAGGCAGTGGAAGAAAGCTTCGGAGTCACTACAACTTTCTACTAACTAATGCCTAAAGCTCCTTAATTTCAAGCATCAGCTGGAAGAAAAGGTTACTGCTCTTTCTAAGCAGATCAAGACTCTTAATGACGAGAAGGTTGAGGTTATGAAAGCCAAGGAGGTGAGTAAGGAGAAATATACATTGGCTGAGAAGAAGCACTTGACTGTAACGAAGCTGGCTGATTCCCTATCCTCCAAACTTGGCTCGCCTGAATAAGAGGTAAAAATCATGGAACACAAGAATAGTGAACTTTCCAAGAAGTTAAAAGTTAATGAAGGCTTATTGAAATGTGCTAGAGTTGATCTTGACGACGCCGAGAATGAAAAGGGGAAGATCTTAGTCGACTTGGCATCTTGTCCAAAAACCCTGGAATTGAGCCAAAAGCAGATAAAAGAAATGGAAAATTTTGCGGAAGTATCGGGAGGAAAGGATAAGAATTCTCAAGTGAGTTTCAATAAGGGTGTCTTGAAGGCATTTCAGATCTTCCGAAGCCTCTATCTGAGAGACCCTACTCTGGACTTCGGTAGCCTTGATTATGAAGAGGGGTTGAAAATTTCCTCAGTGAGGAATCAAAAGAAGTCTTCCGCAAGTTTTGAGAAAGAGAATCTTGAAACCACTGAAGGTGAAATATTTCCTCTTCTCTTATATCCTTTTCCTTGCTATTCGTATAGGAAATTATCGAACTTATTATTTCATGCGTGTAGAGCCGAATGCCATTGCTCCCATTAAGGAGGCAATCCCTGTGGTTGCTGCAGAGGGACCAGCTCATGTGATTTTCCCCGAGGGGTCAGCTCCTATATTAATTGCTGAGGAACCAACTCCCATGATTGCTGCTGAGGAGTCTACCCCCGTGATAGTCTTAGATGAGGAGGCACCATCCTTCGCTGGGGATTCTTCTGCTCTCCTTTTGACTACTGACAACACATCCGTTCTCCCTGAACAAAATTCGACATAATAGATCCAATTGATTTAGAATCAATCTATCCTATTGCAATTTGGATCTTGTTATGACTGACATTGTAATTTGAATTGCGTTTCCTTGAGTCTTTCCACTATATGCTTACATAATTTTTCTTTTTATATGAAAGTATTTAGTTTCTTTGTGATACATATCATAAAGATCCATTGTCAATTTGTAATATTTCTTGTCTACGTCTTTTCATGGACTCATAATGTCACATACCTGAGCAGAATGTGAGGCTCTGAGTTGAGTAACTTTTGTTTGCATGTATATATATTCCTTTGGTAAGTGCCTTGGCGAGCAAAATTTCCTAGCCTTAAGTAAGGACTTTTGACGTATAAAATTACTCAGCCTTCGATAAGGACTTTTAACGAGTGAGATTTCAAACAAAAATTGAGGAGGGCTTTTCTCGAGTGAGATCACACGGCCTTTAAGAAGGACTTTAGCGAGTGAGATTTCATTCGGTTGTTGAAAATTAGTTTTGTAGTTATCCGACTTGGGAGCTGTGACTCGCGCTTAAACACAGACTTTTGAAGTTATCTGATAAGGAAGCCATGACCTGTGCGCGCTTAAAAACAGTCAGCCACGCTCCTCAGTGCATGGTGACTTTAAGAAGAATTTTTGTAGTTATCCGACTAGGAACTATGACCGCGCTTAAATATAGGCAACCATGCTCCCAAAAGGATGATGCCTTTAAGAATGAGTTTAGTAGTCAACCGAATAGGAAGCCATGATCTGGCTTAAACACAAGAAACCACGTTCCCAATGGGATAGTGCCATTATGAAAGACTTTAGGAGTCATTAGACTAGGAAGCCATGGCTAGCGCTTAAACACAGGCAGCCATGCTGCTCACCTAGCTAGGAAGCCATGACCCGTGTTAAACATAGCCAGCCACGCTGAACTTTAATAGTTACCCGACTAGAAAGCCATGACTCTCTCTTAAACACAAGCAACCACGCTCCAAAGGGGATGATGCCTTTAAGAAGGACTTTAGTAGTCACCTGACTAGGAAGCCAAGGCCCGCGCTTAAACATGGGTAACCACGCTCTCAAAGGGATGATGCCTTTAAGAAGGACTTTAGCAGTCACCCAACTAGGAAGCCATGGTACTCGCTTAAACACAGGTAACCACGCTCCCAAGGGGATGATGCCTTTCAGAAGAACTTTAGTAGTCACCTAACTAGAAAGTCTAAACATAGGTAGCCACACTCCCAAGGGGATGATGCCTTTAAGAAGAACTTTAGTAGTCACCTGACTAGAAAGCCATAACCCACGCTTAAACCCAGGCAGGCACGCTCCCAAGGGGATGATGCCTTTAAGGACTTTAGTAGTCACCCGACTAGAAAGCCATGGCCCGCGCTTAAACACAAGCAACCACACTCTCATGGGGATGATGCCTTTAAGAAGGACTCTAATAGTCACCCGACTAGAAAGCCATGACCCACGCTTAAACACAGGCAGCCACGCCCCCATGGGGATGATGTCTTTAAGAAGAACTTTAGTAGTCACCCAATAAGAAAGCCATGAACCGCGCTTAAACACAAGCAGCCACGCTCCCAAGGGGAAGATGCCTTTAAGAAGAACTTTAGTAGTTACCCGATTAGAAAGCCATGGCCCGCGCTTAAACACAGGCAGCCACGCTCCCAAGGGGATGGTGCCTTTAAGAAGGACTTTAGTAGTTTCCAAACTAGAAAGCCATAGCATGCGCTTAAACACAGGCAACCACACTCTCAAGGGGATGATGTCTTTAAGAAGAACCTTAGTAGTTACCCAACTAGAAAGCCATGACCCACGCTTAAACACAGGCAGCCACGCTCCCAAGGGGATAATGTCTTTAAGAAGAACTTTATTAGTTACCTGACTATAAAGCCATGACCCGTGCTTAAACACAAGCAGCTACGCTCCAAAGGGGATGATGCCTTTAAGAAGAAATTTAGTAGTCACCCGATTAGAAAGCCTTGGCCCTCGCTTAAACACAGGCAGCCACGCTCCCAAGGGGATGATGTCCTTAAAAAGAACTTTAGTAGTCACTCGACTAGAAAGCTATGACCCGCGCTTAAACACACCCAGCCACGCTCCCAAGGGGATGATGCCTTTAAGAAGAACTTTAGTAGTCACCCTACTAGAAAGCCTTGGCCCGCGCTTAAACACATGTAGCAATGCTCCTAAGGGGATGATGCCTTTAAGAACAATAGTAGTCACTTGACTAGAATGCCATGAACCACGCTTAAACACAGGCAACCACGCTCCCAAGGGGATGATGCCTTTAAGAAGGACTTTAGTAGTCACCGGACTAGAAAGCCATGACCCGCACTTAAACACAGGCAGCCATGCTCCCAAGGGGATGATGCCTTTAAGAAGGACTTTAGTAGTCACCAGACTAGAAAGCTATGACATGCGCTTAAACACATGCATCCACGCTCCCAAGGGGATGATGCCTTTAAGAAGGGCTTTAGTAGTTACCCAACTAGGAAGCCATGGCCCGCACTTAAGTACAGGAAGCCACGCTCCCAAGGAAATGATGCCTTTAAGATGAACTTTAGTAGTTACTCAACTAGGAAGCTATGACCCACGCTTAAACACAGGAAGCCATGCTCTCAAGAGGATGCCTTTAAGAAGAACTTTAGTAGTCACTTGACTAGGAAGCCATGGCCCGCACTTAAACTAAGGCAACCACGCTCTCAAGGGGTTGATGCTTTAAGGACTTTAGTAGTCACCTGACCAAAAAGCCATGACTTGCGCTTAACACAGGTTGCCCTGCTCCCAAGGGGATAATGCCGTTAAGAAGAACTTTAGTAGTCACCCGACTAGAAAGCCATGACCCTCTTTTAAACACAGACAACCACGCTCCCAAGGGGATTATGCCTTTAAGGAAGTAGTCACCCTACTAGGAAGCCATGGTCCGCGCTTAAATACAAGCAACCACGATCTCAAGGGGATGATGCCTTTAAGAAGGACTTTAGTAGTCACCCGACTAGGAAGCCATTACCTACACTTAAACACAGGCAGCCATGCTCCCAAGGGGATGCCTTTAGGAAGGAATTTAGTAGTCAGCCCAATAGGAAGCCATGACCCACGCTTAAACACAGACAGCTACGTTCCCAAGGGGATGATGGCTTTAAGAAGGACTTTAGCGAGTGAAATTACTCGGCCTTTAATAAGGAATTTGGTGAGTGAGATTTCACTCAACCTTTAATAAGGACTATAGTAAGTGAGATTTCACTCGCGCCCCCTCCCCTCCCTCCACCCACACACACACACATATACAGGCGATGGCTTTCAGTGAGTTTAAAATGAAGCGGCAGTGAGTCGATTCCTCGCAGGTGCTTGGAATGGTATGGGTGCTTAAGTTTCTTCCCATCCATTTTTGAGAACCAATAGGTACCAGGCCTTACAATTTCCTTTATAATGTAGGGTCCCTTCCAACTGGGAATTAATTTTTCTTCTTGGCTTTTGTTGCCCTGGAATTTGTTTTCCACAAGACCAAATTGTAGACATGAAAAGTGACCTGCTTCAATTTTGAGTTGTAGAATTGCTTGATTTTCTAGCGGTATGAGGCTTCTTGGATATTAGCACTATCTCTCTTTTCTTCAAAGAGATCAAGCTCGGCTCAAAGTTTCTCTTCGTTATTTGCCGAGTCAAATGCTTATGTTCTTGAAGGGTGGGTATTCTGATTTCTGCTGGAATCACCGCTTCAACCCCAATGGCAAGGGTGAAACAAGTTTCTCCAGTTGTTGTCTTACTGGTAGTTTGTTATGCCCATATGGTCCCTGGGATCTCATCTACCCATCTAGACCCATTTCAAAGGACTCTAGTCTTCATACTTTGGAGGAAAGTTCTGTTGGTAACTTCAACCTGCCCATTCGCCTGATGATGGGTAACTAAGGTAAGTCTATATTCTATCCCAAAATCATCATAGAAGGCTTGGAAATCAGAGTTGGCAAATTGGCGTCCATTGCCCGTTATGAAAGCTATCGATATTACGAGTCGACATATAACCGATTTCCTTAGGAAACGCCAACAGGCTTTCTCTATAATTGATAACAATGGTTCATCCTCTACCTACATAGTGATGTAGTCGATGGCTATGATCAGAAACTTTATCTGCCGAACAACTACTGGGAATGGACCAAGTCTATCTACTCCCCAGAGGGCGAATGATCTTATGCTCACAATAGGGGTAAGTCGAGCAGCTAGACTCTATTAGATATTCGAGTGTCGCTGATACGTATCACACTTTTGGATGAACTCCTTGGCATCCTTAGCTAAAGTAGGCAAATAAGACCCTTGCCGAAGAACTTTGTGACTAAGGGCTTTCCCTCATAGGTGGACTCCTGCTACATCTTCATGGACTTCTCGAAGAACATAATTCACCTCGGTAGGGTGCAAGCACCGTAGGAAGGGTAGAGTATAAGACCTGTTATAGAAGTGCCCATCTAATATAATGTAGAGAGTTGATCTAGTCACAATTTGGCGAGCCTGCTTTGGATCAGATGGAAGAGTGCCATCTCGAATATAGTTTCGAATTGAATCAATCCAGCATGGCTCCTCTTTAATTTTGAGGAGCTCTTCTGCTAGTCGCCATTCAATCATTTTTGCCACTAAGTATTGAATGTTTATGGGTTTTTTTATTTCAACATCTTATGAGGCGAGCTTCGAAAGCAGATCGTCTTGTTGGTTCTCGGTTCTAGGCACTTTGGTCATATGGACGTTTTGGAAACCAACAATGAGTTTCCTTACTACAGGCTTGTATTTCACCATGTTCTCCTCCCTTGCCTCGAATTCTTCTATCATGTGTACGACTACTAGCTGTGAGTCAGAATTCGCCTGCAAATCCTGGATTCCAAGGCCTCGGGTGAGTTGCATACCAACAATTATGGTCTCATATTCAGCCTCATTATTTGTTGCCTTGAAACAAATTTCAAAGCTGTTGAGGTGCTCTAATCTGATTGCGAGCGTAATATTATTCATGCTCTCATGCTTTCACTCGTAGCCGAACCATCTATGTGTAGAACCTACTGGGGAGGTGAGATATCTTCTATTCAAACTAGCTCTGCAATTGTTGATTCCCTACTGTTTGTAACAGTGAGCTCAGCAATAAAATCAACAAGTACCTACGCTTTGATAGTTGTGCATGCTCGTAGAAAATATTGTATTCTCCGAGTTCGATTGATGATGCGTATGTTATGCTTAAACCGCAAGTGCACGGGTCGTATCAAGTAATAAAGTAGACTAATAAAAGTCTGATGTCGAACCCACAAGGACCTTGACCACTAATCCTATCTAATTATCTGCTACCTAGTCTATCCAAAGGTTGATGGTTTTCTAATCTAATTGCTAAAAAGGAAATTGGCTTAAGAATACATGATGAAGTTAGTGATGACAAACAATCAGAAAAGGGAGATACCTGGCATTGAATCCCCTCCAGATATTTATAGATTGGGGCACGTATGGATTTCATATTGATGAATATTTGGTATGGACCAAGAATTCCTACAAGGTTTTTACTTCCTCTTTCAAGGCGAGTTACTAATCTACACTCGTGAGTAGTTAGTTCTATGAAACACATAATCTTGGAAGTGTTATGGGAATAATCCATTTTACAGAGTCTCTCTCCTAAAAACCCGATCTCTTTGCATGTTCATAACTCCCACCTATTGAAGTTGATCTAGGGTATATATAGGGAGTGTTATCATCTACACCTTTTATAGATCTAGATTGACACTTAGAGCTATCGCAACGTAAAGCATCAATACCATACATAACATTCAATAGGTTCTCAAATATTAAAATATTAATTAAAATATAGAAATCCATACAAGCAAGATTAAGCATAAATTCAAAGGTTCATCATACCCAAGTATCTAACAAGTTAATTCCCCATAAAAGGGCAACGCAAATCCAATACAATCAAAGAAGAGAAGATGAAAATCATAATGAGAAACACTCTTCCCTCCACCATTGACGATGATCATTGGCGGTGTCCCTTCAATGCTTGCCTTCCTCCCTTTGCTCCAAGGTCTTCAATATACCCTAGTCTCCAAGATCAAGAGAAGGTGGGGAGCCTCCAAGAGGATAATGATGTTCAAGGTTCCAAAAGCCCCTTCTCTAAACCCTAATTTTGCTATTTATATAGGGTTAAGGTTAGTACATATGGTTAGTAACCCAATACATAAGATTTGGATTCAAATCAGCATAGAATTAGGTTAACTTGCTTCTGAGCACAAGCCATAAGGGAGCTCATATGGCTGTATATTTGCCCGTAAGCTTCATACCCAGGTTACACGGTTTAGGATACGGCCGTAAGTTCGCCCATTTAGCTCTTTATATACTGGTGCTTACGGCCGTAAGCATACCTGTATCCTTATCATATGGGCGCTTACAGCCGTAAGCATTCTCGTATGTCTTTAGTAAATCTGCAAATAGCTTCAATTTGAGCCGTATTTCTTCTGTTTCGCTCTCGAAGCTCTCTGGTGTCCTATAAAAATTAAGTATCAATGGGCAAGAATTACTTGAAATCACATGAATCATATACAGCGAATCGATATAAAAATATGATCAATTGAACGCTTATGACAAATATCCCCACACTTAATCGGTTGCTTGTCCTCAAGCGAACAAAGAAAGAAAAATTAAAAAGATAATAAGCATTCACCCTCAGGCTAAAATGTTCACATTTTGTTATACTCAAAAGATTTACCATTGACAATAGCATTTTCCTATTCCAACATCTTAGACTTAGATCAATTTCAAGACATGATTTAAAATTTGCTTTATATAAGAATTTCACTTCACTTACCATGTTTCCGAGTTTTAATGTGGTAAACATACCTTTACTGGACTCTAGAGGATCCTTGAGGCCCTAAGTGCAAAAGAACTAGCCCTTAAGAAAAAGTAAAACATTCTTTTTGTTCTTTTCGCTTCAAATTTTCAATTTTCTCTTTTCATTTCACATAAGTCTCGATAGAGCATCTCTAGTAGACCCGACTTTCCCGGGGATCCAAGATTAATATAGAGTGTAGATCTCTCTTTTTGAAGGATGCACATGCTAGTTAGGTACCGGAACACTCAGCTACTCGGAAGATTATAACTCAACATACACGCCCTCATGCTCATAAAGGATTTTTCAGCTTGAGGCACACTCTGATTAGGAGTCAGAACCCCGAGCCTACTTCATCACTAATAGTAGAGGAGTACTATCTTGCTTCTTATTTTCATAGTCTTTATATACAAAAATTATTCACTATTTACAACTCTACTTGCAAGGGCTAGAAGTTTGAACTAGTGTTACGAAAACTCTTGGAGTAACTTAACAATCTAAATCAAGGAGACATAGTCATGGGTTATCTAATGCCACCAAAGAACATATAATAGTCATGAAGATTTTCTCTAAGTGTCCAAGGTGTTTCGTAGGAAAAATTAAAATTTTTTCTCAAATGGTGCAAACTAAGAGTAAAACAAAATTGAATACAATTTTTCAACATGTTGTCATTGGTGTACACTAACATGTATGTATATGTAAAGATTTGCAATAAATTAATTTGTAAAGATATGTAATGAGGTTCATAGGACATTATCCGCGCACTTATAAATTTGCAATGACTACTATATGTACCCATCCCCACACTTAAAAATTGTATTGTCCTCAATGCAAACAGTCGAGCAAGTAGATAAGAACAGAATGAAAGAAGATGGGCAAATTGAAACTTCCCCGATTTATTTGGGAATTATGTCCAATTGCTTGAGTGACATAATAGAACATTTATCCACAAGTTTAGAAACAACTCTGCAATCATTAAAGAGAATTATAACAATCGTAGAAGAAAAGAATATATAGCACAAAGAGTGGAGTCTCAACCAATATGGAGGGAAAAATACAAAATCGTAGCAGGGTGAAACCCTTGCTAGGTAAATAAAATAAAATAAAGAAAAGTGTGATATGGATCCCAAAAATCCCTATCAATGTGAACTAGAGGAGGAGACGGCGGGAGTAGCCTGTACTGGGCTCTCGTGTGCTGCTGGTAGTGCTGTTGGTACGTGAGGCTCCTAAGCAGAGTAGTGAGATGAGTGGTGTGCGTGCGGTGATATAGAAGAAGTGCATGTAGAAGCTACCGCCGCTGGTGATCCCCTCTACTCGCACAACGTATAGAGGATTTGTCCAACCTCCCAATGGAGTGACTCAAACTGCTCTGCTACTCGTTGGTCGCCATGGGAAAGCTGTTGCACTGAGGCGCATAGGCACCTCTGTCCCTTCTTGAGTCGTCGCTGGGAGTCGCTGATGCGTGCAAGCTCCTGGAGGATAGTTTGCTGCCCTGCCTGAATCGTCTTGAGCAAAGTAAGAATCTGGGGTTGGCTTGGGCTAGTGGGTCGAGGAGGAGCAGGGGAAGATGGTCCCTCTAAGCGAAATGGAGCTGGGGTTGGTGGCTCCTCCTCGTCAACAATTGGGTCCGCTAGGCGCTCGCGTCCCAGATAGGCATGTTATCGTGGTGTGCGCGTGATAAACCCTATCGACTGGAAGGTTGAGAAGCTAAGGGGTTGCATCACGCAGATCCAGTGAGGTTGGGGGTGGGGGCCGAGTAGACCCATGCCTCGCAAGAGATGAGTGATATAGGGTCCAGCGTGAATCAGCTTCAGCTTCTCCAGCGACCCCTGGTGGGCAATATAATATGCAATGAAGTCACCCAGGTGGATCGGGACTCGCTTGACCATGCTGTAGAGAACTAGGAGGTCAGGGACAGTGACATGGCTGGTGTTGTTGTCCCTCCTTGTTATTGATTGGCTCGTTAGAGCTTGAACATATCGGTGGATCAGATCGGAGATACGGGACACCTTCTTCGGCTTTGTCATACCTGCTCTGGAGACCTGGCACCAATAGGCGACGAATGATATGTGTAGATGGAAGTCAACGGCCAGCTCTCAATACTCGTCTAGCTCTATAAAATCTCTGTCGTATAGTCCGAGATGGATGAAAAAATTGGTGATGCTAAGCTGACGCAACACGCCATGAACCTGGAAGCGGATGGCGTTCGGGGTCCCTTCAGTGAAATGGCCCCTGTCAACCTTGAAGGTGCTTAGGACCTCCAGTGGCATGTCGCGGTAGAACGACTAAGAAATGGTGAACGCTTGGTCTCATCCACCAAATGTGATCAGGCTACGGACCTCCTCTTCGATTCTGCGCTCACGCAGAACTGTCCAGTTGATGTATCGAGTGGGACTGAAGTCCTTCTAGGAGAGAATGTCGTAGCACTTTTGATAGCACTCCAGAAGGAAACGGGGACCTGAAGAAGAACAAGGTCGCTTGGTTCTTTTCCCCTTTACACCCTTACCGCCTACTTGCGTTGTGTGGGCCATACCTTTAATTGAGGAGTAGGGTCAATGTCAAACCAATGCCCTAACTGTAGGACAAAGTACGGGCAAGCTCAGGGGCGTGTGCTTGCTTATATGGCTATCATACTGGCGTTTACGGCTGTAAGTTGTCTTGTATGTAGCGCGCAGAGCCTACATAGGGAAAATGGTGAACTAGGCATGTTAAAACACATCTATACATGATTGTGCGTGAAATGAACTCAAGATGGAGATGAATAATTCATAGGGGAGACCTAAAACCCTAAAAGGAATTGGTAAATAAAATTGGAAGGGGGTTTACCTTGAGTTCGCCCTAAAACCTTTGAGCAATCGGACTGGGGTGCAAGGAAGAAGGAGAAATGTCGAGGGGGGTGACGCCACTCGAAAGAAATGATTGTGAATGGTTGTGTGTGCAACCCCTATAGAAAAGGATGCGAATAGTCACGCCTGTATCTATGCCTTTAACATAGAATATTGGTCGTCTAACGGTCGTAAGCTATAGTGAAATATTAGTTGTAGAGGCGATTACGGCCGTATCGTTGCCTGTATCTTTGCCTGGGCTGTTCATTATGATTAATCTCCTTGATATTCCATTCTAATTACTCTTGATTTCCCTTCCTTATTCTCCTAAGCTCTGGGATGTGACCTAGTGGCTCGAGATAGATTTTTATGAGAGATTAGAGAGATTGATCACTTATTTCGAAATGACAACTAATTAGTGTAAACTAAACTGTGAAACCCTAGGAAAAGAAATTTTTGAAAACTTGGGTTGCCTCCCAGGAAGCGCTTGTTTAATGTAACTAGCTTGACATTTGGGTTTGCTGCTCAGGGTGGATCAAATGCGTGAATCTCCTCATGGATTTTCCCCTTGAAACAGTTTCCAAACAAGGAGAACCCTAAACCGGAGTATATGTGGGACTCGTCAATGCGGGCAATTGATGAATTTATTGCCTTACTATGGATAGGGGTTTCTTTATTACTCTTCTCCTTATCTTTTTCCTTCCAAAATAATAGTTGGAGAAATAATTTTATTGACCCCTTATCATTTTTCTTTGTTTTTCTTTACTTGCTCTATCTTGAAAGATTAAGGTTGATTTCCAAGACATGTTCTCTCTCATCGTCCAACTATCCTATATATTCTTCAAGTGAGTCGGCTTGCAACACTTCTTGAATGCAGCTATTGGAAATAAGTTCAAAATCATCAATAAAGTAAGCTATATCATCATGATCAAGTGTGTGTCCCATCACTATAGGAAACTTTAATTCCATTGTACTATCGCCCAATCGTAAAGACATTTTGCCTTCAGCGCGATCATATAGGGCTTTAGTAGTAGCTAGAAATGGTCTTCCTAGGATGATGGGTACTTCAACATCATCATCAATGTACAACAATACAAAGTCAGCGGGAAACACAAGCTTATCCATTCTTAATAACACATCTAATTCCATTCTCCGTGGTTTTTTCACTAATCGATCAGGGAGTTGAATGGTCATTCTTATGGCTTCAGGCTCTCCTAGGCCTAGCTTCATGAATAGCTTTAAGGCATCACATTGATGCTAGTGCCTGAATCAGCTAAAGCACTCTCCTGCACACCATCCTCAATAACACAAGGGATTATCATGCTTCCTGGGTACTTTAACTTTCTTGGTAGGTTGGTTTAGAGTATTGTTGAGCATTGGGAGTTCAAAGTTAATGCTGTGACTTATTCCAATTTCCTATTGTTGGTTAATAGCTCTTTCATGTACTTGGCATATTTAGGCATTTGAGAAAGTACATCAATAAGAGGTAAGCTCACGTGCAATTGTTTAATTGTCTCTATGAATTTCTTAAAATGTGCATTATCCTTTGTTTTCTTCAATCTTTTAGGATAGGGAACTCTAGGTTGGTACTCAGGAATAGGTGCAGTTTCTATTCCTGTATCCTTTACTTGGTGTTCTTCAACCACGCTCTCCTTGGCCACTAATGATTCACCTGTTTCTACCTAGGTGGTTACCTTGTTAGGCTTTCTGACCAACATCTCCACTTCCTTCCCATTTCCGAGCAAGATAGCCTTTAAGTCCTCGCAGGGGTTTTCCTCGGTGTTGCTTGGTAGGCTTCCTCGAGGCCTTTCTGATAAAATTCTAGATAATTGCCTAATTTTGTTTGATAGACCTTCAATGCTCTCTTGCATGTTCTGCATCGTAGTATCTACCGATTCAAATTTTGAATTTGTGGCAATCATGAACTTAGCTACAACATCCTCAAGGTTTTGTTTGGGTTGTGGAGGTCTTGGAGCTAAGGAGTTAAACCCTAGAGGGGTTTCTTATCCTTGGATATTGCCATAGGATAATCCTGGATGACTCCAGTTAGGTATATAAGGGCAAAATTGGATCCCTTAGGGTATTTGGTTGCAAATATATTGAACGTCCTCTATGGGGGCCATTTCCAAGCTTGCAATGGGGCATTGTGATGAATCATGCTCTCCTCCACAAGTGCAGCATGAGATGGCAGCAACTGAACTTGAAGATCCTCCTGATGTAAATTCATCAAACTTCTTTGGGAGTTCAACTACCTATGCTGCAAGGACGGGATCTTAATTAATTGAGTTAACTCAAACATTGCCAGGTTGTCTTTCCCTAGGTGTCCAAGCTGATTCAGTATTGGCCAAATCTTCTAGTAGTTGCTCTGCATCCTCGTGGTATTTGTTTCCTAAAGAACCTCAAGCTGCGGCATTCACTAATTGTCTAGTGCGATTGTTCAGCCCGTTATATAGAGTGTGGAGTTTAGCCCACAGCTCCACACCATGATGTGGGCAACGCCTGATTAAGTCCTTAAATCGTTCATAAGCGTTGAACAGTGACTTATTTTCACCTTGCTTGAATGCAGAAATTTCTTGTTTAATTTGTGCTGCCTTACTTGGGGGGAAATATCTATCTAGGAATTTATCTAGCATATCCCTCCATGTTCTTATACTCCCTGCAGGGAGTGAGGTGAGCCAATGGTATGCTGCTTCCCTTAAACTAAGTGGGAATAACCTCAAGTGAATGGCGTCATCGGAAACTCCATTAATCTTAAACATGTTACAAATTTAAATGAAGCACGCCAGATGCATGTGAGGGTCTTCGTCATGGCGTCCATCGAATTGGGCTTGATTTTGAATCATTTGGATGGTGCTCGCCTTGATTTCGAAGTTGTTTGCAACTTGAGGTGGTTGAATGCTGAATTCTTCTCCGGTATACTCTGATCTTTCATATTTAGACAGAGTCTTCCTTCTTTCTGCCATAATTAGAAATTCTCTTGGTTCAATACTTACCTCAATGGGGGAAATGTTGTCCAATTCTGAAAAAGGTCCCGGAGTTGTCCCTTGAGCTGAGCCTTGTGCTCCTCTAAGTCTTCGGTGTAGAGTGCACTCGATCTTGCTATCACCTTCCACCAAACAGGCTAGATTTGCTCTGATCATACACCAAATCCTCGCACAAACAAGAAAGAATAAGAATCAGTAGGCCAAATGGTGAGAGAAAGCAAGATGAAATAAATGAATGAATTAAAAAGAAAATAATAAAAGTAAAACCTAAACTATGACTAACTAACAGACTCTTAGTATTCTTAGTCACCTAAAGATCCTCGGCAACGACGCCAAAAACTTGATGATGCGTGTGTTATGCTTACAAAGCAAGTGCACGGGTCGTATCAAGTAATAAAGTGGACTAATAAAAGTCGGATGTCGAACCCACAAGGATGTTGACTACTAATCAAATCTAATTATCTGCTACCTAGTCTATCCAAAGGTTGATGGTTTTCTAATCTAATTGCTAAAAGGGAAATTGGCTTAAGAACACTTGATGAAGTTAGTGATGACAAACAATCAGATAAGGGAGATACTTGGGCATTGAATCCCCTCTGGATATTTATAGATTGCGGCAAGTATGGATTTCATATTGATGAATATGAGGTATGGACCAAGAATTCCTACAACGCTTTCACTCCCTCTTTCAAGGCGAGTTACTAATCTACGCTCGTGAATAGTTAGTTCTATGGAACATATAATCTTGGAAGGAATAATCCATTTTACAGAGTCTCTCTCCTAAAAACCCGATCTCTCGACATGTTCATAACTCCCACCTATTGAAGTAGATCTAGGGTATATAGAGGGAGCGTTATCGTCTACACCTTTTATGGATCTAGATTGACACTTAGAGCTGTCACAATGTAAAGCATCAATACTATACACAACATTCAATAGGTTCTCAAATATTAAAATATTAATTAAAATATAGAAATCCATACAAGCAAGATTAAGCATAAATCCGGAGGTTATCAAGCAAGTTAGTTCCCCATAAAAGGCGAACACAAATCCAATACAATCAAAGAGGAGAAGATGAAAATCATAATGAGAAACACTCTTCCCTCAACTGTTGGCAATGACCATTGGTGATGACCATTGGCAGTGTCCCTTCAATGCTTGCCTTCCTCCCTTTGCTCCAAGGTCTTCAATATACCCTAATCTCAAAGTTGGAGAGAATGTGGGGAGCCTCCAAGAGGATAATGATGTTCAAGGCTCCAAAGGCCCCTTTCTAAACCCTAATTCGGCTATTTATAGGGTTAAGGTTAGTACACATGGTTAGTAACCCAATACATAAGATTTGGAGTCAAATCAACATAGAATTAGGTTAACTCACTTCTGAGCATGAGCCATACGGGTGCTCATACGACCATATGTGTGCCCATAAGCTTCATCCCCAGATTATACGGTTTAGAATATGGCCGTAAGTTTGCCCATGTAACGCTTTGTATGTTAGGGAGATGTGTGTTTAGAGTTCCCATATAGGTACTTAAGCATATCCGTATCCTTATCATACGGGCGCTTATGGGCGTAAGCATGCTTGTATGTCTTCAGTAAATCTGCAAATAGCTTCAATTTGAACTGTATTTCTTCTGTTTCGCTCTCGAAGCTATCTAGTGCCCTGAAAATAAGAATTAACATAAATTAAGAGTCAATGGCAAGAATTACTTGAAATCACATGAATAATGTACTACAAATTGATATAAAATATTATCAATTGAATGCTTATCATCGATCACCCATTTCGTTAATCGGCCTGAAGCTTCTGTTCGGTGGAGCACTTGTTTTAAGGGTTGATCGGTGAAAACCTTGATCTTGTGAGATTGAAAATATGGTCAGAGTTTTTGAGCTGAGATAATAAGGGTAAATGCCAGTTTCTCTAGTGGGAGATATTTAGATTCGGTATCTGAAAGGACTTTGCTTATGTAATAGATGGGTTTTTGTATCTCGTCTTCTTCTTTCAGGAGAACCGAGTTGACCAGCATATCTATGATAGCTAGATATATAGATATAGAGCTCTTATCGAAGCTTAGGTTATGCCAGTAGAGTAGATAATTGAAGGATAATTCTTCAATTGAGTGAGGGCTTTATCACACTCCTCTCTCCACTTCACTTTTGGTGCTTTCCGCAAAGCTCAAAAGGAGGGGAGATTCTTCTGTCCTGATTTTGAGATAAATCACCCTAGAGCGGCAAGCTTCCCACTGAGCCTTTGTATCTCCTTAATACTCCTCGAAGACCTTATTTCCATGATTGCTCGGATTTGCTCTGGTTTAGTTTCGATGCTTTTTAAAAGCCGAGGAACTTTCCTGAGCAAATACCGAATGCACACTTATTTGGATTGAGACTCATTCCATTAGCTCGTATGGCTTTGAATGTCTCCCAAAGGTCCGATGGGTAATATTCTGCTTTTTCACTCTTCACGAGGATGTTATCTATACATGTCTCGACATACCTCCCAATTTGATCTTTAAAGACTTTGTTCACCAGCCATTGAAAAGTAGCTCCGACGTTCTTTAGTCCGAACGACATAGCTTTATAGAATTATATTCCTTTGCTAGTGATGAAGGAAGTTTTCTCTTCATCCAATTTCGTCATTCGGGCCTGATTATATCCTGAGAATGCATCTAAGAAACTGAGCATCTTATAGCAGGAAGTTGAGTTGACTAAATTATCTATCAGAGACAGGGGTAGCATTTGGGACAAGCTTTATTAAGATCAGTAAAATTTACACACACACGTCACTTTCCAATGTAATTTTTCACAATAACAAAATTGGAAAGCCACTCGAGGTATTTCACTTCCCGAATGAAGTCTTCCTTCAGTAGTTTATTGACTACCTCCTCAGCTACTTTCAGTGGATAGGGAGGGAAGCTTCTCCTCTTGTACACTACTAGTTTGTATGTTGGGCCCACGTTGAGTCGATGTTTTATAACTTCCCGTGGAACCCCAAGCATCTCTTCAACTGACCAAGCGAATGCATCCGAATTGTCCTTCAGAAAATTCAGCAGTTCCTCCTATTGTGTAGGATCAAGTTCAGTGCCTAGTTACACAGTTTGCTTGGGTTGGCTTTCATCGAGGGATAGTTCTTTCAGCTCTTCGACAGGAGTTGGTCGGCATTCTTCCCTATTTTCATCCTCTTCTTGGAGCTCTTCAACAATTAAGGTTTCAGACACTCGGATTCATTCTCCTCCTCAATTTTTGAGAAGGATGGCATAGCATTGTCGAGATAATGGTTGGTCTCCTTTCAATTCCCCATAGCCACTTTCCGTTTGGAATTTTAGCACCATATAGTAAGTGGACGAAATGGCCCCTAAGATATTGAGAGATGGCTTTCCCATTATAGCATTGTAGCTTGAAGGATAGCTGATGACCAGGAAATTAATCAAGGCGGTGGCTGTCCGAGGTGGCTTACCGAGGGTGAGTGGGAGAGTGATTACCCCTTTGGGCTAAAGCGAGCTCCCGTTAAACCCTATTAATGGCGACTTTGTTGGCCTCAAGTTTTCGGCAACGATTTTCATTTTCTCAAAGGCTTCCTATAAAATTATATCTACCAAACTCCTGCTATCAAACAGTACTTATTATATCGGAAAATTCCAACGTTGATAGTGATGACTAGAGCATCATTGTATGGGTGGGAAACTCGAAGATCTTCATCAACCAGATTTGGGTGGACGATCAGTTTCTTTTCAATGGTAAGGTTTCTTGAACCGAACTGACTATTCAAGCATAGTTCTTCCTTGATGTTGAACTTTCACCTCCGTATCCTGGTCCTCATTCAATGAAATAAATAATTATCTCCTCTTTTGGTGTTTTATGTGGCGGGAGGAGATGTCTTCATTTACTCAGTCTTTTTGGAGGAATTGACCAAGCTTACCTTCTCTAATGAGATCTTCGATTGCATCCTTAAGTTGGATGCAATTCTCATTAGTGTGACCTCGGTTCTGATGGATAATGCAGAACTTCATACTGCGTTTCCTCTAGGTGGATTTCTTTATAGGCTCTGGTTGCTTCAAGATCTTATGATTCTTAATCTGCATCAAAATATTCTCCGATGAGGTGTTGAGAGGAGTATATTCATTATACCTTGTTGGAACCCGGGCCTCCTTGGCCCTTGAAGTCTTTGATCCATTGGTTGAGGGGTCTATCCTGGTTTCGATCAGCCTTTCTCCGAGGTCTTTCTCTCCTTAATTCTCCTCGTCGGGACTCTTTGTATTCGACCCGCTGGAGCTCTTCTTTTCGAAACTCTCTCCACCCTACCTTGATTTCTTCGAAATAGATATATTCTTCTGCTAAGGCAAGAAGTTTGGACAAATATTTAGGGACTTTCCGTGAGGCAATGTCATGAAATAAGTACTTTCTAAGACCTTTCATTACAACCCCTACGATCAAGATTCAGCCAAGATTAACAATGCAATTATCTCCGCGTTGGAGCGGTGAAGATATTTATGCAGGCTCTCTCACTCTCTCTGTTTGCACGTCAGGAGGGTAACATCAATTCATTCTTCTACTACTAGAGAAACGGCGTAAGAAAAGGTTAGTCAGTTGCTTGAAGCTGGCTTTGGTGCCAAGTGGTAGACTCTTGAACCACTCATAGGCGATTCTTGTAATGATTCTTGGAATGTTTGGCACATGACAACCTCATTAGTCTCAATGATTAGCATTTTTGTGTCGTATGCTATGATATGCTCACAAGGGTCCGAGGAACCGTCATAATGCTAAATGTTCGGGGGCTTGAAGTTTTCTGGGAAGGGAGCATCCCAAATCTGTTGAATGAAAGGGGAGAGCAGTTGTGGCACATTCTTCATGGCCCTTTCTGTTGGTGTATGCCCTAGAGACCAATCATGAGATGATTAATTTTGTGCATTTTCATGTTCATTTATAAGGGTTTTTTTTTCCATTGTTATGCTTTACTTGATATCTGCGTAGTATAAGTATTGATAATAATGTCCTTAGAATAGTTTACTATTCTTAAATTGTCCCTAGTCAAGTATCATTGAGGAATAAAGGACAACAATGATGCACGTGAGACTAGTATGTGTAGTGGCTGATGACAAGAGTTGTCATGGACATGAGATGTCAAGTCAACACGTGAGTATAAGTTGTAGAGCTTATGCTGGATAGACCCGTCATGAGAATTGCTACATGGATCGTTATATGAATGTCATGTTTATTCTCATAAGTGGTTAAAGAAGTATATGATCCTTAGACTTGAGGTCACCATGGATTCTTACATGGCAAGTTTCATACTTTGATATAACCAAACGTTACCCGTAACAAGGTGAACTATAAAGGTTGTGATTGGGTATGTCATAAACCACGTAGTATAATGTGAGTGATCAAGATAGGATTTGTCCATCCTATATAACAAGAGTTATATTAGGGCCTCTTGATGAGTGAGACTAAGAAGTGTGTGGCCACACC
Organism: Dioscorea zingiberensis; assembly: GCA_026586065.1. Lineage (NCBI taxonomy): Eukaryota > Viridiplantae > Streptophyta > Magnoliopsida > Dioscoreales > Dioscoreaceae > Dioscorea > Dioscorea zingiberensis. The sequence goes on from CM048827.1 coordinate 17,603,476, forward strand.
CAGGTGAATCAGTATGGGATATTGATGTCACTTGTTTTCGTTAGTCTACTTGGGATCAAGAAACATATTGATTGAATTATAAGTGGATTCTCATAAGTGGTTAAAGAAGTATATGATCCTTAGACTTGAGGTCACCATGGATTCTTACATGGCAAGTTTCATACTTTGATATAACCAAACGTTACCCGTAACAAGGTGAACTATAAAGGTTGTGATTGGGTATGTCATAAACCATGTAGTAGAATGTGAGTGATCAAGATAGGATTTGTCCATCCTATATAACAAGAGTTATATTAGGGCCTCTTGATGAGTGAGACTAAGAAGTGTGTGGCCACACCCAGGTGAATCAGTATGGGATATTGATGTCACTTGTTTTCGTTAGTCTACTTGGGATCAAGAAACATATTGATTGAATTATACAAGTATGACTAATCCATGACTTGTATTCAATCAAAGATATCAAGGACAAAGGGATCTTTGGATACCTGTATTAATCACAAGAACAGGTTATGTCTTTCACGACATTCTTGCAGTTTGGGTAGCAATGATGTGTTGCTAGACACCGCTCATTGCTTATGATATTAAAATGAGTTTTATTTCATTGCCAACATCGTAAGAACCTATTGGGTCACACTCAAAGGTTGAACTGGATTTGGAACTCCATTGACAGAGGCATGTTTTGAAAGTCAGAATAGTATAAGTATACAAGAGGGTCTTGTACATATTCTAAACACTAATCCTACTTTGGAAATGGTTCATAAAATAAGAGCACATATATGTATGTGGATATATGGGTTGGGCCTCCATTTGATGGAATCCTAATTAATTCTATGTTCTAATTGTGTTGGACACAAATAATAAAAGGAAGTTGGGCCCAACCACATATAGATATGCTATATAGTGAAGATATAAGTAAGCTTATATAACTCCTTCTAAACTTCAAGATAAAGGACCGGTTTTTCTTCTTCTTCTTCTAGAGAGAAAGAGAGGACGGTTTCTTTTATTTAAGAGGGTGGTTTCCAATAGTTGGATAACCATTGAATGAGTGTTTATGTTGAGTTATTAACGTAAGCACTTCTAAACCTCAACATTAAGTACTGTTTCTCTTCCTCTTCTTCAAGAGAAAGGACCGTTTCTCTTCCTCTTCTTTTATAAATTTGAGAGGACAAGTTCCTTGGTTTGTAAGACAAGAAAAGAAAAGAAAAGGAAAGAGAAAGAGAGAGAGAGAGAGAGGATTATTTGAGAAGAATGGTTTTCCAATAGTTGGATAACCATTTTAGGAGGTTTGATGTTGGGTTCTAATACAAGGCCATCAATGTCAGTTCTTCGATTATGAGCTAGCACCAAAAAGTCGAATAATCAAAAGTTCCAGTTTTACTCGTGAGACGAACAAGGCGATTCAGTTCTTCCGAGTGGATACCGATAGAGGCAAGGATCCGTTGATCATCGCTGAAATCGTGACAAGGATCGTTGGAGCATCATCAAATAATCAAGGACGTCGATATACAAGCTTTGGCTACGGTATGTTTTGAAACCTAACCTGATCGTGGTGTTTTTCTCTCTTGGATCTTGGATGGGTTTTGTCGAGTTTTGTTTTGAATATCCGCTGCGTATGTCTACAGTAGACACATATGAACTCGTTATTTCCCTTCAGTGGTATCAAATCCAGGTTGCGAGAACCCCGACTGGGTTTTAAGGCCTAGCATATACTTTGCAAAATATGTGATAATTTGCTTGTTTTTCGGCTTAGTAGTTTTTATTTTATATATATGAGATATGTGCAATCTTATATGCAGAAATTTCTTATGATGAAATTCAATGTGTAGGAATTCTATAGGATAGAATTTGATGTGCAAAATTGTTTATGCAGAATTCATTTATACCGAATTTTGTATGTGCATAATTTTGTATATAGGAACATGTAATGTTTGACATCATGTTTTAAGTGTTGGTTTTAGATCTTGGAAAAACAATTTTCAAAATATGCGGAAGCGTGAATAAACACGTATAAAACTAAGAACTTGGATTGGTATTCATCAAAAACACTTTTTATGAATACTTTGTAAATTATGATAATTAATTCTACTTATGAATAAATAAAATTAGATAAGAATAAAAATCGCGACGGAAACTTTTCCCTCGCTATTTCGTCGCTGATTTATTTTAGCGACGGAAATTTATGGTTTCGCGAGGGAAATTTTCCCTAGCAATTTTCCAGATTTCTTAGCGTACCTTAAAGTTGTAGAAGTTTAAATCCTCTGAGATCGGTAGATCTTCTTTTCCCGAAACCACTGTCTTCCTTCCAGTAACAAAGATCCGAGATGGACTTGTGTGTGGGCACAACTCAAGATTAATCAGATCACTAAACTGATTATTGTCTCTCTCTTAAACTCATCTAATGAGCAATTGAGACAAGGACTTTTGAGAAAAAAACTTTTCTCTCTCTCTTAGGATTCCTCAATTAGTTCCTATCTCACACTCTCTATAACTTATATCAAACTCTTTTTAAAGTCATCTTATGAGAGAAGAAAGGCTACTCCTTTTATAGAGAAAATAACTCTCCTTTTTAAACTATGATAAGTTTCGATTTGAATTCAAATACCCTTTTGAATTCAAAATAAAATTTTTGTCATACAAAAATTTAGAGAGATTTTAGGCCAAATTTAAAAAGATAAAATATCTTTATATTTATCTTTTTCCATGTGTTTACTTATTCGATCAAAATCAAACTTAGCAACCAACTTACTACGTGCATTGAATCTAGACATATGCTTCACAAGCTTATCTAAATTCAAATTAATTTGAGTTTATCTTAATTTTAACTCAAATTTAAACACATGTGTCTTGGCTCACATTATCCAATAAGTCCATAAATAAATATATAATCAAATTATGTATTTATTTATTTCATTTATAAATACTCTTATTATTCATAAATACTACAAATTAGTTCTCAATTAATTTGTAATAAAGTGATCAACACAAAATCAACTAAACTTGTCCAATCGGAGTTCCTTGTCCGGAGGGGGACTTATGGACCTATAATCCCGGGCTCCAATAAAACTTTATATTAATCAATTAAACTCTTTAATTAATCAATATGTTTTATTAATTCCAAAGTTACTCCACTAAAAACTTGGAATTGCACTTCCAAAATTATAGATATAAAATTACTCGGGATTCATTACGTCCATATGATATAGTCATCTCCTATATATTTGATCCTCCATAAATAATTCATAATTAGAGCTAGGTAAAAGATCGTTAACCTCTCTAATTACATACGTTATCCTCAAGTACCAATGATTCTCTAATGAATGATAAGATTCAAGAACAAATCAAAGAATCGAGTACTCATACCATTCAAGCCACTGAATCATCACTCAGGAATTATCTCTGTCTACTTCTTATAAAGAAGGAATGGATTCCGTCTTGCGATGTTAACATTCCACCTTTATTTATTTTGTTACACCTCCAAAATACAAAGTTTAAGGATTATGATCTCATAATCCATTACCAAGTAAATCAAAAGATACAACACAACAAATAGGAGTTTGCTAACCACTTTCGAGTTAAGATCATTATATATCCAGGCCATCGGTGACATGATTTGAATGCATTATATTTTAACTTGGAAATTATCAATGATTCAAAATCACGCCATTAATCAGTCATACATAATCTCATTATGTATAGTGCCCTCATTAGATGCCCCCCTACATCAATGGTTTGGATAAAATCATTTCATTCTTAATGATAATGAGCCGCACTTGTGAAAATCAATTAAAGATTCCATACTTTAATTGTTATGTCAATTGACTAGTTTTTACGGACTAATTTAAATTATCATCCTTAAATAATATCCTCCCATATATATAACACTTATATATATTTATTCAAGGTTACGTAGATAATTATGGAATTTTGTGATATTCATAAAGTATTCAAACAATACATGCACTTGTAATAATTATATTACTTTAATCACAATTAAGTAATATTCATAACATCATATGCTTTAGGGTATACATCCCAACATTAAGTTAGTATGATATCTTGTATATGTTGAAATTTATGTTTACAAATCTCTCACTTAAATATTAAGTCTAGCTTTCCAATGCATTACCCTCGTCAAGGCCTAGATCGAACCAATGTAGGTTCGCCAAAGCAAAGTGCATGGTTCTATAAGATTTGGTATGAAGGAAAATTGATATCCGTAGGTTAATCCATTTGGGTTTGACTTAACTAGTTGATCTTGATAGGATCAAGCAACTAGAGGGCTAAAGAGTTGGTTTATTCATAAGATGAATATTCCTAACAAAACCAAGAGTTGTATGTGATGCAATTGGTAAGAGTGTTACCTATCTAAATAACTGTCTTGGGAAGCGTCGATAAAAGTGACTCAGGATGAGGTGAAATATGAATCTTGGCCCATTAGAGAACTCTGAAGTAGAGTTCTTCGAAATTGATATTGAGGGTCATTAATTTTGTTAAAATAGTGGGAGTTACATTTGATAGAAGTCCTTATTGAATGTTTTTCTATTATGAGCATGCTATTTATTTTGCATATCTTTAATTTTGTAGATCATCTATGGCCAATTCTAGTAGTGCCACGATCTCTGATGCTCCTGAAGGACAAACTCAATGGGATTAATTTCCTAGACTGCACAGTACGAAATCTCAGGGATTGTCACGAAGCAAGAAAGGAAACTTTATGTCACTAGAGGCACTTACTGAACCACGATTGCAAATGCCCCTAGATCTGACAAGGATGCTTATAAGAATCACCAGGATGATGCTCTTGATGTTTCTTGTCTTATGCTTGCCACTATGACCTCTAAGCTTCAGAAGCAACATGAGGAACTGGGTGCTTTCGATATGATCGAACACCTGAAACAATTATATCAAGGGCAGGCTAGGCAAGAAAGGTATGATGTAACTAAAGCCTTGTTTCAATGTAAGATGGTAGAAGGAACTTCAGTGGGAACTCATGTGCTCAAAATGATTGGCTATATTGAGAGCCTTTCAAAGCAGGTTTTCCTTTAAGCCAAGAGTTGGCTCTAGGACATGAAGTCCTGTCGCAATCGCTTGCGAGAGAGCTATACACAGCTTGTTATGAACTATAATATGAATGAGATTGACAAACCTCACTAGAGTTGCTTAGCATGTTGAGAAACGGTAAAGCAAACATGAAGAAGTCCAAGCCCACAACATATTTATGGTGCAAAAGAAGAGTTCTAAGGGCAAAGGCAAGAAGGCAAAAAGGCAAGGACAACTCTATCAAAGGGAAGTCAAAGGCATTTGCCTCATTAAAGCCTAAAAGAATTGGTGTGGCTAAGGAAGGGCCAGTGCTTCCATTTGAAATGGGGTTGGCCATTGGAAGCTTAATGCAAACTCTACCTAGAAGAAGTCAAGAAAAGGGAAGCAAAGTCAGGGTGATGTTTTGAATTATTTTTGTTATAGAATTCAATTTATCAGCATCTACATCTTCAGTATTAGATACTGGATGTGGTTCACACATCTGTGTTAATGTACAGGAGCTAAAAGAAAGTAGATATCTGGCTAAAGGTGAAGTGGACCTACAAGTTGGAAATGGAGCAAGAGTTGTACACGCAATAAATTTGTAGGAACCGCAATTTTAGAACTTGCCTAGTGGATTTGTATTAGAATTAAAAGGCACTCTTTGCGTACCTTCTATTACTAGAAATATCATCTCGACTTCTTGTATGCGGGCCGGGATGGGTTTTGAACTCAAAAAAGGACAAATGTTGCACCTTTTATATGCATGATATTTTCTATGGATGTGTACTGTTAATTAATGGTCTTTATATTCTAGATATGGATATGCCCATTTATAGCATTAATGCTAAAAAGATTAAACCTAATGATTTAAATCCGACATACCTTTGGCATTGTCATTTCAGCCATATAAATGAGAATCGTATCTCACAACTCCATAAAGATGGGATGTTAGAATCATTCAATTTAGAATCATATGATAAATGTGAACCTTGTTTATTGTGAAAGATGACAAAAGCCCCCTTTCTGTAAAGAAAGGGCTAGTGTTCTATTAGGCCTTATACATCTTGATGTATGCGGTCCCATGAACACACAAGCTAGAGGTGGGTTTACTACTTCATTACCTTCTTTGATGATTTGTAGATATGGAGTTATCTATACGATTAGACACAAATCACGAGGCTCTTGAAAAGTTCAAGGAATATAAAAATGAGGTAGAAAACCGACTTGGCAAAAGTATTAAGATGCTTGATCGGTCGAGATGGAGAATACTTAAGCCATGAGTTTCTCGACTTTCTTAAAGAGTGTGGGATAGTCTCACAGCTTACTCCTCCAGGAACACCTCAATGGAATGGTGTATCTAAAAGGAGAAATCAGACTTTGTTGGACATGGTTCGGTCCATGATGAGTCATGCAGATCTCCCTATTTCATTTTGGGGACATGCCTTGGAAACTGTTGCTTTCACACTTAACCGTGTTCCATCTAAATCAGTTACAAAGACACCATATAAGATATGGACTGGGAGATGTCCTAGTATGTCTTTCATTAGAGTCTGGGGATGTGGGGAAGCTTGTCAAGCGTGGGGCGTCAACTAAACGAACCCAAATCTCATAAGTGCATATTTGTAGGATACCTAAACTCACTAAAGGGTATTCCTTTCATGTTCCCAATCTAAAACAAAGTGGTTGTGGCTTCGGGCAGTGTCTTTTCTTGAGAAAGAGTTTATTTCTAGAAAGACTAGTGGAGTAAGGTTGAACTTGAGGAAGTTACGGAACCTCAAATGAGCCTGATTCTATGATGGAACTTTGAACTAGTACCACAAAAGTGGTTGTGGAGTATGAACCGACTCAAGATACACATGAACCACGTAGATCCTCGAGAACACCTTGTGTACGCATGAGATATGGATTTCGTGACCAAAGATGGTGATGTTTTACTTATGGATCAGGATGAGCCTACATCTTATGAAGAAGCGATGGCGAGTCCAGACTCTGAGAAATAGCTTGAGGCTATGAGATCCGAAATGGAATCCATGTAGACTAACCAGGTATGGAATTTGGTTGATCCACCTGAAGGTGTTAGACCTATTGGGTGCAAGTGGGTCTTCAAGAAGAAGACTGACATGGATGGAAATGTTCATACCTATAAAGGGCTGTTGGTTGCAAAAGGTTTCAAGCAAATTCATGGTATAGACTATGATGAAACCTTTTCTACAGTTGTGATGATAAAATCCATTAGGATTCTCCTTGCTATAGCTGCATATCATGATTATGAGATCTGGCAGATGGATGTCAAAACAAATTTCCTTAATGGAAACCTAGATGAGGATGTGTATATGACACAACCTGATGGTTTTGTCATTCCAAAGGAAGCTGGAAAGGTGTGCAAGCTACAGAGGTCCATTTATGGACTAAAGCAAGCTTCTCGAAGTTGGAACATTAAAAACGAAGACGAGCCCTGTGTATACAAAAAGGTTAGTGGGAGCACAATTGTCTTCCTGGTATTGTACGTAGATGACATACTACTCATTGGGAATGAGATTCCTATACTACAGTCTGTTAAAGCATGGTTGGGAAAGTGTTTCCCAATGAAGGATTTAGGCGAGGCATCCTATGTGTTAGGAGTTAAGATCTATAGAGATAGATCTAGAAAACTGCTTGGCTTGAGTCAAAGTACATACATAGATAAAGTATTAAATCGGTTCAGCATCTGGGAATCCAAAAGGTTACTAGCCCATGTCTCATGGGATTACTCTTCGAAGGGTATGAGTCCTTCTACTCGGAGAGAAAGCATGAATAAGATTCCATATGCCTCTGCCATTGGATCCATTATGTATGCTATGCTATGTACTCGTCCAGATGTTTCCTACGCTTTAAGTATGACTAGTAGATACCAGTCTAATCCAGGTGAACGTCACTGGATTACAGTCAAGAATATTCTCAAGTACTTGAGAAGAACTAAGGATATGTTCTTGATCTATGGTGGTGAAGAAGAGCTCTCTGTAAAGAGTTACACAGATGCTACCTTTCAAACCGACCATGATGACTATAGATCGCAGTCAGGCTATGTTTTTTGCCTGAACGGTGGTGCTATATGTTGGAAGAGTTCCAAATAAGAGACAATAGCTGATTCTACTACATAGGCTGAGTATATTGCAGCCAGTGGGGCTGCAAAGGAAGCTGTTTGGATCAAAAATTTTGTGACTAAACTAGGAGTGGTTCCTAGCATAGTCGACCCTATTGAAATCTTTTGCGATAACAATGGGGCTATAGTACAGGCTAAGGAACCTAGATCCCATCAGAGATCCAAACACATACTTCGGCGCTACCATCTCATTCGAGAGATTGTGGACAGAGGAGATGTCAAGATATGCAAAGTGCCAACAGATGATAACATTGCGATCCATTGACCAAGCCTCGCAGCCTTGTGAGACAGACATCGTCACACTAGTTCCATGGGTATTAGATACATTAGGGATTGGTCCTAGTGCAAGTGGGAGAATTGTTGGTGTATGCCCTAGAGACCAATCATGAGATAATTAATTTTGTGCATTTTTATGTTCATTTATAAGGGCTTTTTTTTTCCATTGTTATGCTTTACTTGATATCTGCGTAGTATAAGTATTGATAATAATGTCCCTAGAATAGTTTACAATTCTTAAATTGTCCATAGTTAAGTATCATTGAGGAATCAAGGATAACAATGATGCACGTGAGACTAGTATGTGTAGTGGCTGATGACAAGAGTTGTCATGGACATGAGATGTCAAGTCAACACGTGAGTATAAGTTGTAGAGCTTATGCTGGATAGACACGTCATGAGAATTGCTACATGGATCGTTATATGAATGTCATAAGCGATTCTCATAAGTGGTTAAAGAAGTATATGATCCTTAGACTTGAGGTCACTATGGATTCTTACATGGCAAGTTTCATACTTTGATATAACCAAACGTTACCTGTAACAGGGTGAACTATAAAGGTTGTGATTGGGTATGTCATAAACCATGTAGTAGAATGTGAGTGATCCATTGGTTGAGGGGTCTATCCTGGTTTCGATCAGCCTTTCTCCGAGGTCTTTCTCTCCTTAAATCTCCTCGTTGGGACTCTTTGTATTCGACCCGCTGGGGCTCTTCTTTTCGAAACTCTCTCCACCCTACCTTGATTTCTTCAAAATAGATATATTCTTCTGCTAAGGCGAGAAGTTTGGACAAATATTTAGGGACTTTCCGTGAGGCAGCGTCATGAAATAGGTACTTTCTAAGACCTTTCATTACAACCCCTACGATCAAGATTCAGCCAAGATTAACAATGTAATTATCTCCGCGTTGGAGCGGTGAAGATATTTATGCAGGCTCTCTCACTCTCTCTGTTTGCACGTCAGGAGGGTAACATCAATTCATTCTTCTACTACTAGAGAAACGGCGTAAGAAAAGGTTAGTCAGTTGCTTGAAGCTGGCTTTGGTGCCAAGTGGTAGACTCTTGAACCACTCATAGGCGATTCTCGTAAGGATTCTTGGGAATGTTTGGCACATGACAACCTCATTAGTCTCAATGATTAGCATTTTTGTGTCGTATGCTATGATATGCTCACAAGGGTCCGAGGAACCGTCATAATGCTAAATGTTCAGGGGCTTGAAGTTTTCTGGGAAGGGAGTATCCCAAATCTGTTGAATGAAAGGGGAGAGCAGTTGTGGCACATTCTTCATGGCCCTTTCTATTGGTGTATGCCCTAGAGACCAATCATGAGATGATTAATTTTGTGCATTTTCATGTTCATTTATAAGGGTTTTTTTTTTTCCATTGTTATGCTTTATTTGATATCTGCGTAGTATAAGTATTGATAATAATGTCCTTAGAATAGTTTACTATTCTTAAATTGTACCTAGTCAAGTATCATTGAGGAATCAAGGACAACAATGATGCACGTGAGACTAGTATGTGTAGTGGCTGATGACAAGAGTTGTCATGGACATGAGATGTCAAGTCAACACGTGAGTATAAGTTGTAGAGCTTATGCTGGATAGACCCGTCATGAGAATTGCTACATGGATCGTTATATGAGTGTCATAAGCGATTCTTATAAGTGGTTAAAGAAGTATATGATCCTTAGACTTGAGGTCACCATGGATTAGTACATGGCAAGTTTCATACTTTGATATAACCAAACGTTACCCGTAACAAGGTGAACTAGAAAGGTTGTGATTGGGTATGTCATAAACCATGTAGTAGAATGTGAGTGATCAAGATAGGATTTGTCCATCTTATATAACAAGAGCGATATTAGGGCCTCTTGATGAGTGAGACTAAGAAGTGTGTGGCCACACCCAAGTGAATCAGTATGGGATATTGATGTCACTTGTTTTCGTTAGTCTACTTGGGATCAAGAAACATATTGATTGAATTATACAAGTATGACTAATCCATGACTTGTATTCAATCAAAGATATCAAGGACAAAGGGATCTTTGGATACCGGTATTAATCACAAGAGCAGTTATGTCTTTCACGACATTCTTGCAGTTTGGGTAGCAATGATGTGTTGCTAGACACCGCTCATTGCTTATGATATTAAAATGAGTTTTATTTCATTGCCAACATCGTAAGAACCTATTGGGTCACACTCAAAAGTTGAACTGGATTTGGAACTCCATTGACAGAGGCATGTTTTGAAAGTCAGAATAGTATAAGTATACAAGAGGGTCTTGTACATGGTCTAAACACTAATCCTACTTTGGAAATGGTTCCTAAAATAAGAGTACATATATGTATGTGGATATATGGGTTGGGCCTCCATTTGATGGAATCCTAATTAATTCTATGTTCTAATTGTGTTGGACACAAATAATAAAAGGAAGTTGGGCCCAACCACATATAGATATGCTATATAGTGAAGCTTCTAGAGAGAAAGAGAGGACGGTTTCTTTTATTTAAGAGGGTGGTTTCCAATAGTTGGATAACCATTGAATGAGTGTTTATGTTGAGTTATTAACGTAAGTACTTCTAAACCTCAACGTTAAGTACCGTTTCTCTTCCTCTTCTTCAAGAGAAAGGACCGTTTCTCTTCCTCTTCTTCTATAAATTTGAGAGGACAAGTTCCATGGTTTGTAAGACAAGAAAAGAAAAGAAAAGGAAAGAGAAAGAGAGAGAGAGAGGATTATTTGAGAAGAATGGTTTTCCAATAGTTGGATAACCATTTTAGGAGGTTTGATGTTGGGTTCTAATACAAGGCCATCAATGTCAGTTCTTCGATTATGAGCTAGCACCAAAAAGTCGAAGAATCAAAAGTTACAGTTTTGTTCGTGAGACGAACAAGGCGATTCAGTTCTTCTGAGTGGATACCGATAGAGGCTAGGATCCGTTGATCATCGTTGAAATCATGACAAGGATCGTTGGAGTATCGTCAAATAATCAAGGACGTCGATATACGAGCTTTTGCTACGGTATGTTTTGAAACCTAACCTGATCGTGGTGTTTTTCTCGCTTGGATCTTGGATGGGTTTTGTCGAGTTTTGTTTTGAATATCCACTGCGCATGTCTATAGTAGACACATATGAACTCGTTATTTCCCTTCACTTTCTCTGTCGGAATGAGGACCATGAATATGATCTCTAGGCGGAGAGTGGCGTCAAGATATTGGACGCCTAGGTAAATGATCTCGTCGCTACGGGGAAGGTAATGTAGATCCGTGGGGGTAAGTGGACCATCCTCCTCTTTTGGTCCTCCGTTCTTGTCGGTGGTTGTGTCGCCTGTGTGATCTAGGTGAATCATAGCAGCTGGAGGAAGAAGTCATACATATACTTCTCTCATGGGACCTTCTTCACTGTCTGGTTGAGCGCGATACTGACCTCCCCCGATTCTTGGAGGGTGATGAGGCGACATTTGGAATTGTCACTTGATAAACGTTCATGGCTCGGGTGAGTCGCTCGATTTTCTTCTCGAGCGTTCGGAGCCTATAATCAGGAGAATTGATGTTTTGGTGATGGACGGGCGACACCTATTGGGCAGCGAGGGGAGTCTCTTCAAGGACGGTAAGAGCTCTATCAGTAGATGCACTTTTAGGTTGCAACGCCAACTACTTTTGCTCCAGTTGAAGTTTCCTCTTTGATTTATAAATGGTAGCCATTTGACTTTATGTTCAAAGTTCACACGAATGACGCCAAATTATTAGTTCTAGAATTGGTTTTGATCCTAATCTCGATCTAACGGTTGAATTTATTTGAGTTGCAGGACTAGATCAGTGAGGAAAAGGAATTGGAAACAAGAAAAAGAACAAAAGTGGCACCGATTTACGTGGAAAACCCTAGAATAAGGAAAAAAAAACCACGGGCTCCTTTACAAGAGCAAATCCACTATGGTTCATCCTTAGTACAAAGTGAGAAATCCATGGGAGAGCTGGAGAATTGAGGTAACGAAATAAGGAAAAGGGAGAGAGAGAAAAGTGCAGTGAGGTAGGGCTTCGCCACTTCAAAATCCATCCATCCGAATCGCACTCTCTTCCCCCTTTTATAGGCTCCGGGTTGGAGGAAACTTGCACCCCAAGCTTCTATCCACTTGGGTCACATGTGTGCTAACTCACCTCTAACTCACTTCTAGCTAATCTCTCTTCTAGAGGCTTCTAGATGCCAGTCGGATACCAGTTCATTCACCAGCTGAGCTCTAGCTGTCAACTCTTCTATAAGGCTAGTTGGACTTATAGGGACTTCTTGGAGTTCTCCCATTCTGTGTAGCCAAATATAGTGCTAGAGAGCTGGATATCCGAGTGAAATGAACAAGGTAAGATTAGAATTCCGAGTGGAAATGTTTCATAGAGACTTGAATAGAAAATGCTCTACAGAGATCTAAATAGCAAGTGTTCTGTAGGAATCCTAATAGAAAGTACTTTGTGGGGATCCGAATAGAAAGTGCTCTACAAGGATCCGAATAGAAAGTGTTTTCGTATCCGAGTAGAATATCGTGAATCCGAATAGAATTAGGTATGGCTCCGAGTAGAATCAAATTGTTTTCGAATAGAGTTTGACCATAGGCTCTTCCACGCGGCCGGCTTCCATAACAACATGTGTTTTCCAACTTTCATCCCTATCATAAACACATAATTAACATACCTTCGATATAGAACCATCTTTTATGTATCTTAATTGACTGGCAGATATTCTTGGTTATATATCAATTATATCAGCCGAGAGTCCAGATTTTTGAAAAAAGGAATGAGATATTAAGCTCTCGAGTCCTTTTCATACTTGAAATTCATAAAATGCAAATTAAAATATACTCTCTAAATATGTTTAAATATCAATATTCATTATTTTGAATTAGATAGCTACCAGTGATATAACTCAATGCTCTCCATGGTTAATGGATTGATGTGGAATTTATTGAACATAATGCAGGACAAATCCATAACCTAAAAATATTTTGTTTTGATTAAGTTAGTTTGAACTATAAGTGAATATAACAAAGTACGTAGAATATTTTTATACCTTTATACATTGTTAGTTTTACTCCAAGGCCAAGTAAAATCTTCTTAGTTTTAAAACTAATAGCAAGTTGTCTTCATTCCACTTATTGATAAGTGTTTGAATTACCATATTCTTGTATCACTTTGGTACATATATAACATAGGAATTAGATGAATTACAGCTTTTGGGTACTTAATTCATATTTGTTTTACTCATCAGGATACATCGGAGGTAATTTGAGGGCATTTGCAAAATATGAAGCAATTTAGATCAAGTCAAGGAAAAATGGGTTAAAATATACTACGAGATGATCCCGTCTGAAAGTCATACGAGACAGTCTGACAAGAGAAAATCTCGAATGTGTGCCTTTAAATTGGCCTAAAAGCAAACGGGCTCAGAGACGACCGGCTGGAGACCCGCAAATACTATGCTGTGTAGTTTTCTTATACCAGACGATCTCATTTGGCGTGATACACGGAACCATCTGCCTTTGAGAAATCATCAGGACACCCACAGATGGAACTGTCTGGTCTAAACCCGATTGAAAGGTTAAGTCATTTCCAAACAAGTGCAGATCCCTTCAAAATCATGGGGACATATAAATAGAGGCGCCTAGGGTTTGGAAAGGCATCCTTTGGTTCTAGAGACACCCTTGGGGGCTCTCCCATTGATCCACCATCATCTCCTACATCTAAGGCATCATCAAAGAGCTTGGAGGAAAGCATGAAGATACCCTTCCACCTTCCTAACGGCGAGGGTTGGAGGGGGCCAGGTCAATGGTCATCGCACAGTACCACCAGTGAGGAAACTTTTCCCTTCTTTATGACTAGTTTTGTCTCTATTGTTGTTTTGTATTTCTCTTCTTCTTCGATAGAAGGCTAACTTCCTAGGTATTCGAATATGTGGACACCTTGGACCAATGTTTAATGTTTGATGTTGGATATTAATGTTAGTAGTTGCATCTTTTATTGAGACTCGTTGGGAGTTATTCATTGTGTTGCGGCTAAAAACCGGCGCCGCCATTAGGATCGACACCGATCTAGCCGAACTGTTAAGAATTTATATTTAAGGGACTAAGATTGGAGATCATCCAAGACAGAAATAAAAGACATCAATTTTACGTGGGAAAACCCCGTAAATCCGGGGAAAAAACCACGGGCCTCGCTGAGGAGGCAATTCACTATGTAATTTCAGAGAAATTACAACCCTTCGAAAAGAAGATATCCTCTAATAATTTCAGAGAGGTGTAGATAAGTCATGGTAGACATGATATAGTGAAGAGCATAAGAGTGAAGAGCATAAGATAATTAAGAGTCATTATAGGCATGAATATACGTCACCGGGATTCAGCGGAGAGGGAGTGCAGTTTGGCTCGGCCTTGAGGATGGTCGGATTTGGAGCACTCCATTCGGTCGGGTCGGATTTGATGGCGATCGGATTTGACTTTGGTCGGAATTAACCTTGGGGTCGGAATTGACATGGGGTCGGAATTAACCTTGGGGTCGGAATTGACTTTGGGCGGTCGGAATTAACCTTGGGGGGTCGGAATTAACCTTGGGGTCGGAATTGCCTTGGGGGGGTCGGAATTAACCTTGGGGTCAGAATTGACATGGGGTCGGATTTTTTTAGAGTTGCTCTTCTTTTGTGAGTTGCTCTTTTTTTCTGAGAGTTACTCTTCTTTTCTGAGTTGCTCTTCTTTTCATTGTAAGAGAGAACCAGAGTTTCTTAAGCACATCTTTCCCGCTTTTATGGTCCAAGGACCTCCTCCTTTTATAAAAGCTCATAACTTAACCCTTAAGAAATCCAAGGCAGTAGAGAACAAAGGCGGTAGAGAAGGCTGAGTCAGAGGCGGTAGAGAGATTGGGATTTTATTGTGCCATTTTACAAATTAACCCTTATGTTTTGGGATAATTATATCATTATAAACGCCATGTGTCGACGTCTTATAGGTTTAACCATTTTACCCCGTATCACATTGCATTGTTGATCTACGTTGCGATAGCCCGGATCATTCAATCCGACGCACCAAGGGAAAAAGCGAACGCCTCCCGGTATACGGGCATACCCCAATAGAGGGGATTGTATATGTGCTGAGAGATCAGACATTTAGTAGTTGGAATCCCTAGTATTCTTTCCCACAGTCTTTCCAAGTCATAGGTTCCATAAAACATCACGCAATGAGGGTACTGAGATTAGTAATTCGCCTCTAGAGAGTGAGTGAAAACATTCTAGGAATCCTTGGTTCAATTAGTTGCAACTACCGGCATTAATACTCCTTATCTATTTGTTGGAGAGTCCAAGGGGGGGACACCACTGGGATACTTCTCTCTTGATTGATTGTCTTGTGATTCATCATATTCAATCTTATTCTTGTTTTCTAGGCTTAGATTAAGATTAGCAACCATCAACACCAACTCTTGTTTATCTAGTTCATAGACGATTAGTAGTTTTAGTTTCTAGTCCTTGAGGATCGCGATCCGACTAGTAAAATCCACTATATTACTTGTCCGACCCGTGTACTTACGAAGCATGCATTAGGCATATCACTTATGCATGTTGACCCCAAAGAGTGAGAATGATGATGGGAATATAGCTGTAAGTTACAATAATTGGATTTTAAATTTAATTAATAAAATAATAATATATTTGAGTTATTAATTTACCTTTTAACAAATAAAATAATATCAATTTTTAGCGATTTGTGAGATGATGATATTTCCAAGTCTATCACATTACCTACGTGGATGGCAATTCCCATTATATATGCCAAGTAAGTTAAGTAAAACCAAATATTAGAAGAATTACATAGGTGAATTGAATCATAGTTCTATAAGAAATTATTTAGATTAGTAACTATTAATTAAACATCTCTTGTCGTATAAGCTTCCACTTCGTTAAAAGGGATAAGATGGTAGTTGTATTATGGGATACATGACCTTGCATCACTAATAAGTGTTCATTTGAGCGTAATTTTATACGACATTCATGTATGTTTTTTATGTGATTTTGGGGTATTATAGCCCGTCGGTACTTAAAAAGTGTTTATTTTGATAAACATGGCAAAATATTGAGGCGTCGGGAGAAAGGAAGCTTTTAAAGGGAAATTGAGACCAAAATAAAACATTTCTGGAGAAAGCACAATGGCTTACGGGCCTTCATACAGTCCGTATGAACCTGGAGAATTGGAGGTCTCTGTAGTAAATCTCCCAAGGCTGTACACTACATCATATGAAGCTATACGAGATGTTTTGTGGTCTGATTTACGGTTGTACAAGTTGCCCTGAAATTTGTACGGGCCAGTATGAATCCTTGTATGTCGTATGTTTCTGCAATCTGTAGGCCCAAGCAGGGCAGAATGGTAAATGGCGCTCTAAAACCCTAAAAGGGGATATATAATCCGACTAATTAGGCATTTAGAGGGGAGAGCTAGCTTGGGAAAGGGGAAACCTTGATTAGGGATTTAGGGACTTTCATCACCAACACTTGCAAGAAGAGAAGGGCAAGAGTTTTGAGGAGAAATCAAGAGATCTACCAATAGTGTATGTAATAGCCTTTCTTATCATGAATCTTTTGATTTGCTTTATCTTTTCAATGGATTGTTGTTCTCCTTTTATGGAGAACTAATTTTGTAGATACTTGGGTATGTTGAACCCTTAGATTATGGATTAATTGATGTTGTCTTTCTATATTTGAATGCTTGGTTGAATCTATTGAGTCTATTGGATGTTTTAATGTATGTTAATCTCTCTACGTTGCGAGAGCCCGGAGAGATTTTCGTAGTCCATATGAGGGAAGAAGCAAGCGCCTCCCCATGTGTAGACCATCTCCAATATAGAATATTGTGAGTATACCGGGAGTTTGGGTACTAAGGAGGGTGAGTCTTTAAGATGTCTTATTCCCACAATCTTTCCAAGAGTTAGGTTCCCTAGAACATCATCGGTAAGGGCACTAGGATTAGTAATTCGTCTCGAGAGAGGGAGTGAAAGCACATTAAGAACCCTTGGCCAAGATTCTACCAAGTATCAACATAGAGAGAGCATCATCCATCTTTATAATATAAATTCAAGGGGGATTCATTACCCAAGTATCCTCTATTTATGATTGATTGCCATCAAGGTTTATTTGATCCCATTCTTTGTGTCTTCAATTTCTTAATTTTAGGTTTAGATTACAATCACTCACTTTTGGATCGACTAGATAATAGACGAATAGTGGGTACTTGTACTTTCTTCTCCCTTAGGATCGATACCCGACTTCTTAGTCCACTTTATTACTTGATACGACCCTTGTACTTACAGATTTTATGCATCAAATTTTTGGTGTCGTTGCAGGGGAGATTAGGACTACTAGGAAAGCTAGGAGTTTATTACTTTAGTAATTTTATTTTCTTTCTTTGTTTTACTTTGTGTTCAATTGATTTCTTGGATAGTAAACGTTCTAATTCAAATTCTTTGCAAGGAATCACATGGAAAGCTCTAAGAGTATTGTATTCTTCTAGTTGGATGTATTAGACCGTTGGATTGAGGATAAACTATCCAACCAGCCTGAAAGTCTATTTCAAAATCAGTTGTCTGGGGTCAATCGGGTTGAGGAATTGTATGCCATGTGGGAGTCAGAAGTCCATGAAGACGATTTATCAACAATATATCAGGAGAATATGTTGATTTTAGGGGAATCATATGATGAAACCTCACAATACAGTTATAATCGCCTGATAGGGTTTTTGAATAAGCAGAATGAACAATATGGTGTTGATATGATTGATGAACCAACTATCTTGACATCCCCAGGAGAATTAGTTAAAGATAGTAATCCCAATCAAGGGAATGTGACTATAAATATTGGTCTTATACAAGACTCAATACAAGACATTCTAACCCCGAACTTGGATGAAGAATCTACCTCATCATCAAAAGCAGGATTGGAAGAGTTAGATGATAATATAAGGAAGTTGAGACAATCAGTGGAAGAACCCCCACAACTCGAATTGAAAGAGTTAACTAGCTATCTTGAGTATGTATTTCTAGCCAAAGATTTAAAACTCCCTATCATTATTGCTTCAAATTTGACTTGCTCACAAAAGGAGAAGTTACTACAAGTTCTCAAGAAACATAAGCAGGCCATTGCATGGAAGATATCTGACATCAAAGGAATTATTCCATCCTTTTGCACTCATAAAATCCTTATGGAAGACAACTACTGTCCGTCAATTCAACCTTAAAAAAGATTGAACCCGAATATGCAAGAAGTTATTAAAGCAAAGGTGATCAAACTCTTAGATGCTAGAGTTATATATCCCATCTCAGATTGTGCATAGGTGAGTCCTGTTCAGGTGGTGCCAAAGAAATGAGGGATTACTGTAGAAGCGAATGAGAAGAATGAGCTAATTCCTACAAGAACAGTCATTCGAGAGTGTGTATTGATTATAGAAAGTTGAATGATGCCACAAGAAAGAATCATTTTTCATTACCACTCATTGATCAAATGCTTGAACGGTTAGCCGGCATTCCTACCATAATTTCCTAGATGGATTTTCTGGGTATTTTCAGATTCCCATTATTCAAGAAGATCAAGAGAAAACTAACTTCAATTGTCCATGTGGCATATTCGCCTATCACTGTCTGCCCTTTGGGTTATGTAATGCCTAACCACCTTTCAACGGTGCATGTTAGCCATTTTTTAGGATTTCATGGAAAACATTATGGAAGTATTGATGGATGACTTCTCAGTTTTCAGGGATTCATTTGATTTCTGCTTTACGAACTTGGAGAAGGTGTTGGCTAGATGTGAGGAGACCAACCTAGTCTTGAGTTGGGAAAAGTGTGACTTCATGGTACAGGAGGATATTACGTTAGGCCACAAGATTTCAAACAAGGGTATTGAGGTAGACGCAAGGGTCGATACAATTGAAAATTACCCGCACCAACTTTAGTGAAAGCCATCAGAAGTTTCTTGTGGCATGCTGGCTTCTATAGGCAATTCATACAAAACTTCTCCAAAATAGCCAAGCCGCTAACCAAGTTGCTAGAGAAGGATATCCTGTTTGATTTCAATGAAGAATATCTAGCAGCTTTCACTTTTCTAGAGGAGAAGCTTGTCCAAGACCCCATCATGACTACACCTAATTGGAATCACCCTTTTAAACATATGTGTGATGCAAGTGATAATGCGGTTGGGGCAGTTTTGGGGCAACAGAAGAACAAGAACTTCCAACAAATCTATTATGCTAGTAAGAATTTGACAAAAGTGCAAGAAAACTACACTACCACCGAGAAGGAGCTTCTTGCCATAGTCCTTCCCTTTGACAAGTTCCGCCCCTATCTGGTGCTTTCTAAGGTCATGGTTTACACCGATCAATCAGCATTGCGCTATTTCTTAGTTAAGCTGGATGATAAACCGTGGTTGATTTGTTGGGTGCTTCTCCTATAAGAATTTGATTTGGTGATCAACTATAAACGAGGTGCAAAAAACTTGGCCGCTAATCATTTGTCCCGGTTGAATAACCCAAGTAAAGATCTTCTGAAGTAGGAAGATATCACGGAAGAATTCCCGAAAGAGCACTTATACAGTCTACAAGTGGTGCAAGAACAGATGAAAGTCATCAACGCGGAAGAAGAAGCCCTTTGGTTCGCCAATATTGCCAATTATCTAGTTGCCAGGTCCCTCCCTACTTCTAATGACTATCCACGGAAGAAGAAATTCTTTGCAAAGTTGAAATATTACACATGGGATGATCCGTATCTCTTCCGAGTTTGTGTTGATCAAGTGGTGAGGAGATGTGTTTCGAAGGAATAGGGATGGAGAATTCTGGAACATTGTCATGCAGAGCCTACAGGAGGACATTACAGTGCGAAAAAGACAGCCAAGAATGTTCTCGACTTCGGATTTTATTGGCCAACATTATTTCATGATACACAAAAATATTACTAATCTTGTGATAAGTGTCAACGAATCGGCAATATTTCCCAATGTGATGAAATGGCACAAAGCTCTATGCAAGTATGTGAAGTGTTTGACGTTTAGGGGATAGATTTCATAGGACCCTTCCTGAATTCTTGCGGGAACAAATTTATTTTGGTGGCAGTGGATTATGTTTCCAAATGGGTGGAGGCGCAAGCTTTGCCCACCAAATGATGCTAGGGGAGTGGTTGGATTCTTAAAAAAACTCTTTTCTCGGTTCGGTACACCACGAGCCATAATTAGTGATCGGGGAACACACTTTTGCAATGCTCAATTTGTTAAAATCCTAAAAAGGTATGGTGTTGTACATCATACATCTACACCATACCACACTCAGATGAGTGGCCAGGTGGAAGTATCTAACCGAGAATTAAAAATGATCCTCGAGAGAACTTTTGCACATAATAGAAAGGATTGGATTGAAAAATTGGATGATGCACTTTGGGCCTATCGTACCACCTACAAGGTACCCATAGGCAACACTCCTTACAAACTTGTCTACGGGAAAGCATGCCACTTGCTGGTTGAGCTTGAATACAAGGCCTACTGGGCCATCAAATTCCTAAACTTTAACACTTCCCTTACTGGTATTGAAAGAAAATTTCAACTAGATGAGCTGGAGGAATGGCGCCTCTCCGCCTACGAAAACTTGAGATTATATAAGGAACGAATTAAGCGACGTCATGATCAATCATTAAAGCATCATAAACAATTCAAGGAAGGAGACCATGTACTCCTATTAAACTCAAGACTCAAATTGTTTCCAAGGAAGTTGCACTCAAGATGGTCTAGACCATTCATCATCACGAAGGTTCACCCTTAAGGAGCAGTAGAGATTAATCATCCTGAAAGGGGTACATTTAAGCTAAATGGTAACCGGTGTAAGCTATACCACGATACGGTCATTAAGGGAAGAGTCGATGAGAACTTCAAGGTATTTGAACCCCCGTGAGATAAGTTGAAGATACGACAAGCTAGTGACGTTAAACAAGCGCTTCTTAGGAGGCAACCCATGTTCTTGAAAATTTTCTTTTTCTTTGTACAATTTTCTTTTGATTAGTTAGATTGTGTGTTTGGAATAAATTAATGATATATCTCATCTCCATATTCACATCATCTCTTCTCATCATGCTGGGTGTTCTTGATTTGTAGCCCTAGATTGGAAATTCTTGTTAGGCAGCGTAAGGAGGTCATGAATGACCTCTGGGGTTGGCTGCATAAGCCAAATCCAGGTGTATATGGGGGACCATACAATCTAATAGACGGATGTATGGTCCCGCCAGAAATATAGACGAGGTAATATACGGGTCGTATAGGTGCCGTATGGGTCATAAGTGCATCGTTTGAAAATTTCCAGTTCATACGACCGGTGCACTAGGTAGTACGGTCGCTAGGTGGGATCATACGGGATTTTATACAACTATATCTCAGATCGTAACGCCCATTTGCCTTCCATAGCCTAAATACAGTCTTCCATACAACCCATATATGGGCCCGTATGGGGTCGAATGGTTACAAAAGATGGGGCATTACATATCGCGCCCTTTTATCTCTTTTAAACCCTAATGCTGACCCCACTTCTCCTCTACTTCAATCCGAGCATCCCCCACACCGGCCCGACCTCTCTCCGTGTATTTGGGCCTCCTTCATCCTTAGGTATTGTTTCTATCAAAAAAAAATAATAAATAAATGTCTCAAGGGCCAAAAAGAAATATTTCATGGCCCTAAATTTAAATGAAACATTCATTTTCAAATCAAAATATTTCAAAATAAAAAATATAAATCCTGTCATATTTTAAAATAGCCTGAGAAAACACATCTCGAGACGATCTTAAATCCCAAAATTGCCTCCGAGAACACATATCTCGAGGCAAACACAAATTCCAAAATTACCCCTGAGAACATATCTCGAGGCAATCCTAAATAGCCCGAGAACATATCTCGAGACAATGAAATTTCACATGGCGAGGATGCATATCCCAAGGCGGCTCAAAAATGCTGATCCAGAGGCAATGTTGTTTAATTAATTAATTAACTAACTAATTAATTAATTAATTAATAGAAAGGGGAAGAGATAATGCCAAATCCAAAAAAAGGGGAGATAAAATCAAAATTAAAAAAGTTGGGATAAAAACAAATCGTGCTGGGGAGAAAAAAAAATCAAAATAAAAAAACAGAAAACAACAAAATCAAAACAAAAAGGCTGGTAAAAAGCTCGAGGGAGGAGATAAAAGGGGATCAGAGAAATAAATAAATAAAAAAAAAGAGAAAGGAGGCAGCCAAAGAAAGAAGGGAAGAGGAAGAAGGAGAAGAAGAAACCAAAGAGGAGAAAGAAATATATCAAGAAGAAAGGTAGGCTTTCACTCAAGGTTCTACATCTCCATCACCGCCTCACCGCACTGACACCTCGCCCGACCACTAGCTATTTTGCCCCTAGCGCCCAGCGCCCACAGCGTCTTGCGTGACCAGCGGCCATGAGCGGCGCGCGCCGACCAGCGGTCGCGGTGCACCTGGCCGGCCTTACGCCGCGGCCGACCGATAGTCTCGGTTTACACTGCGCCAGCGGCGGCCGACGCACCTTGGCCGCGCACCGCGCGTAGCGCCGGCAGCTAGCGGCCCGGCCAGCGTAGCGCATGGCAGCGCCTGACCGGCTAACAACGCGGCGCATCTGGCCAGCGCGGCTAAGCCCGGCGATCGCGGTCGCACACCGCGCCGCGGCCGAGGCAGTAAGTCACGGTGCGCCTGACACACCACGGCCAGCCGGCGGCCCGGCGGCGCACACAGCGCGGCCTGCCGGCCGCGGCGCACCTTGCGGCCAGCTAGTGAGTCGCGATGCGCCTGGCGCCACAGCGGCGAAGCATTACCAGCAGCCTTGCAGACCGGCCCGATGGTCACAATGCGCCGCGGCGTCTGCGGCAATATAACGGTATGGCGCACATAAGCCTTGGCACCGGCCAACAACTGGCGCGCTCTGGCGAAGCCGACCAACTGCCGCCTTTGCGCCGGCGCATAAGTGCAACCAATAACGGCCGCGGCGCTCTGGCCCTGCACCGCGGCCAGCCCGGTGATGATGCGCCTGGCCTTGCGCGGCTACCGACAACTGAGCACACCGCAGTAGCGCCGGCCGGTAGCAGCCGGCAGCGCGCGGTAGCGCAACCAACTAACCCCGCGGCGCACCACGGCTACAGCCAGCGGCCGGCCCGGCGCACTGCGGCAGCGCCTTGTAAAGCCGCAGCCAGTAGCGGCCCGCGGAAGCGCCACAGTAGCGCCTTGCGCTACTTGACCTAACTGCAGCGCTTCGGGCTTGAACAACAGCCCCATTTCGCACACAATGCGCGCACATCGTGCGTTCAAGCCTAGACAGTGCGCCCAACGTGCTCCATCTCGCGGCTGACTACGCTAGCGATCCAAGCGGCGCGCCGCTACCAAGCTGCGGCGAGATCAAAATCTTTGCCCTTATACTGGCAAGGGAAGGCAAAGGCTATACAATAGCTTCCAGGCTGCCCTTATCGCCAGCAAACAGAGCATAGGCTATATAATGGCCTCCATGTTGCCCTTATCACTACCAAAGACAAGCAAAGACTATATAATAGTCTCCCTGCTACCCACTGATACTGGCAAGGAAAAGCAAAGGCTATACAATAGTCTCCCTGCTGCCCTTATCGCTGGCAAACAAAGCAAAGGCTATACGATAGCCTCTCTGCTGCTCTTATACTAGCAAGGAAAAGCAAAGAATATACAATAGTCTCTTTGCTGCCCTTGTTGCCGGCAAACAAAGCAAAAGCTATACGATAGCTTCCATACTGCTCTTATACTGGCAAAGAAAAGCAAAGGCTATACAATAGTCTCCCTGCTGCCCTTATTGCCTGCAAACAAAGCATAGACTATATAATGGTCTTTATGCTACCCTTATCGCTAGCAAAGAAAGTAAAGATTATATAATAATTTCCCTACTGTCCATTGTCGCCAAAGACAATGCCAATAATGAAAACGAAGGAGTAGCAGCTTTACAAAAAAGGATGGGAAGTCACAATTTGAAATCTAGTGCCGAAGCCAAATTTCTGCAGTTCTGCCGGCTTGACCGCCCTTCATTCAAACGGGGATAACTTTTGATAGGAAACTCTGATTAAAGCGAAATTTGCGGCATTGAAAACTAGACTTCCAGAGCTTTCCAACCATGAATGGCAAAGTTCTTATCAGTGGCCCAATTCGTACAATTTTTGATGGAAAGAAGGCAATTCCTGCAGTTTTGCCTGTCTGACTACCATATATTCAAACGCTGATAACTATTGATAGAAAACTCCGAGCGAGATGAAATTAGCGGCATAGGGAACTAGACATCCAGGGCTTTCTACCCGTATATAGTGTGGCCCATATTGATGGTCCATTTGGTACAGATTTTAGTCAAAATCACGGGGCGGATCAGCCTTTGTAAATTTATGAACATTTGGCGACCATGACGCGACAACACTACAACATGAATTCAAAGGGGATGGCGAGGCGGAAGGCAGTATTCCTAAATAATAAAATAAATAAAAAAAATTAAGCAAATGAACAAATAAATAATATATATGAACATCTCATGATGATATCCATATGTAATGAAAGTTATGATGAATAAAAATCAATTTTCATATTGTGTTATTCATTGCCTCTCTACTTGTACTTTTGCCCTTAATCGGAGGTTCCCACGACATTGTCTGGGGTAATTAATAATAGAGGCTTGCCTCTATTAGGAATAAAAGAACCCACAAACAAACAAATATGATATTTGTGCTTCGATATATCGTCTGGTGTCTTCTTTCACAAACACGATGCCAAGCGCGTATTTTCGATCCCACAAGTATGTACATATTTGCTTGATTTGTCGACGAAATTCCTCTTTTTCATGTTTAGAAACCTAGGGCTTTGTTTTGATGATTTGTATGATGAATGTGTGCATTTTGTGCCTAATCTAGGCCGTAATACTATGATTAGAGGCATGTATACGGTTTACGATGTAAAAAGGATGTATTTGGGCCAAGACCACGTTATACCCATTGGGGCCCGCGCGGCCAGACGAGTACGGCCCGTATGAAATCCTGTTTGGCACACAGCCGGTGTCATACGGCCTAATAGAAGGTCCATATGAGGGCCCATATAGAGCCTTTCATGAGCCATATTACATGCTTTCTTTCTACTTACTAATATTTTCAAATGTACTGACATTCTTTTCAATTGTTTTATAGACATGTCTTAGAAGAAGACTACCTTTCATCCTCTAGTGGTCCCCAGTTCACAGAGGAGACTTTACTCCACTGGTATACACGCCTCGCCGCCCGACCCTTCGGACGCACACACATTGTTGACTAGGTGGTCCTAAGTTAGCTAGGGATCGCCGATCACGTCCGGGAGTTGATCTCTTTTGGTGGTTGGGAAAGGGTGTTCTCTCTAAACCACAAGGTGTTTAAGGAGCCTACATTGGAGGTGTTGAGTATCTTCGAGGCCGACCAGAGCACGTGTCAGAGTAGAGCCTCCCTACTATATCATTCCAGCTCTATGGGGGGCAGTGGACCATGAGTTACATGTAGTTCGCCATCTACATGGGATTCTGCGATCGCGAGTTCATCTTCAGTCACGAGTACAGCTAGCTCCTTACTGCCTTCCTGGAGCACACTATCTCCTCCACCCGGTATTGGTTGTAGCTCAGCGGATGCCATGACAACAACAAGGTATCCCTGATAGTTGACCCAGTGCATCGTTACATCCACACTTTGATCAGTCGTACGATTGCTGGTCGCGATGATAGCACTAGGGTAGTTACCATCACCAACTGGTTTCTTCTTTACAGCATCCTTAATCGAGCATCCATCCATCTAGGATACGTACTCACATATTATTTAGCACATCGGGGTCAGAGCCCACGTCTCAAGGCTATCAATGCAGGACCCTACATCACCTGCCTGATCATTGAAATGGGGCTGGAGCAGAGGGCTGAGGTTGCAGCAGTTCAGTTGAATACCACTCTAGGGATGAGTACCCTCTGCTAGATAGGACTCGTCCAACATATTTGGAGCCGCTACATCCTCATCTGCCAAGAGTCCGAGAGCGCAGACAACAGCAGGGAGTCCGGATTAAAGGACTTTCCCCCATCACCGACAGCTGACTGACTTTCCTCAGCCTCCAGGAGTCGATTTTTGAGACTGAAGGAGCAGATTTCAAAGATCAGCGCTGTCTAAAACACATTCCTTAACGAGCAGTGCCAGATGAGGGAGTAGTTCATGGAGCTATCCCTTTTCATTCGGGGACATGCATCTTTTGCATAGCCCCCTCCTCCATCTCGGGTGCCCACCACTACATCTCCCTCAATGCCAGTAGATGATCAGCCTCTAGAGGAGGATTGAGACTTTATTATCTTATTTGTATTGATGTGCCTTTGTCTTTATTTCTTTTCATATGTATCATTATGTACTAGTTAGCAAGGGCTCTGCCGTGTTAAACTTATCTTTATTTTCACTTCATGTGGTTTCTCTTGATTCCCTAATTTGTGAAGTTATGATGATCTTTCCTCTCTTCCAGATGTAGAACACAAATCCACATTCCCAGGTATTTGCCACGCGATAAATTCATGGAATTTAAGCGACACAACAAATTACCAGGGAAGTTTTAGTTCACCTTTCTCTATGCTCATTTTATTTTAGATTCCTTAAGTACATTGAGGACAATGTACATCTTTAAGTGTGGAGATGGGGTGGCTACCTATCCATTTATGCATCTATTACAAACTCTTAAGTGTGGAGATAGGTAGCCATTAGTGAAATTAATTACAAATCGTTATTTCATAATTCATGTCTCGCATAAACCGATGAAGGCCCTTTAAGGAAAATTTGACACATTCTGTTCATAGGGCACCATCTTAGCACATAATTTTGTCAAATTCTCCTATGAAACACCATGGGCACCTAGACACCATCTTTGTGACACTCATAATCTCTAGAGACAATAGATAACCCATTTCCATGTTCTCTTGATATTAATAGTTAAGCATCATTTTCAATAGCTCCAAGAGACTTCGTGGCACTAGTTCAAACATTTAACCCCTCATAATATAACCTAGTGGACAAGTAAGAGGAGAATAAAGTAGTTTTATACATAGTGACTGTAGAGTAATAAAAATAGTATTTCGCTGCTTATTGTAATGAAGTAGTTTAGGGTTCTGGTTTATTATCAAAGCGTCCCTCAACTCGAAAAGTCACTACTTAGCACAAGCACACCTATGTAGAGTTGTAACCATCTTAGTAGCTAAGCGCTCTGGTGCCTAAACAACATGAGTACCTTTCAAAAAGGAGGCATTGCACTCTACATTGATCTTTAGTGCGGGAAAGTCGGATCCATTAAGGATGCCCTACCCGAATAAAAAAAACTAACTAAACAAACTTAGAGTCCTTCAAGCTTGTCCACTATTTATCTAAAAGAGGGGTAGTCTCCTTGATCTTAGGGCCTCAATGATTCTATAGAGTCCATTGAGGGTTTGCTTGTCTTGCATTAAAACATGGCATGTGGAGTGAACAAACTTTGTTTAGAGCTATATTGACAAACATCGCGAGATTAATCTAAGCCCTGGTGTGGAAATAGGATAACATACACTTTGATGGTGAACTTGAAATAAAGTTGAGTCATGAATTCTATGGTCCAAGGGTGAACACTTGTCATCTTTTGCTAATTTCTTTTCTTTACTTGAGGATAAGCAAATCTTTAAGTTTGGAGATGTGTGATAAGTATATTGTTACGGATATATTTGGTAAGACAGATGTCATTGACCTAGGGACCACCTGTCACACACAAGACCGTGTTCCTTCGGCCACGTAGCATCTTTGGCCACGTGGCAATATCACCAAATAACCTTGCACAATTCCGTTCTGCAATAACATGAGGAATAAATCCTGCGAACAAGTCAGGTGAATTATAATGACCCTCTTATACAAGGCGTGAGGTGGAAGAAGAGAAGTAAATATCTAACGCCCTACAAAGTAGTAGGCCTTATCCACTTACTATAGTGGGCAGATATTTACTCTACTTACCTACAGGGCACCTACACGCTAGGCAGATATTTTCCTACCGCCTTAGAAGATATTTACTTAGCCCACCGCCTTACCCCACCGCCTTTCATACCCCACCGCCTTGCAAGATATTTGTTTAAACCGCCTCTAACTTGCTATAAAAAGAGAGAAAGGACAGAAATGAAAGGATCCGGAAAAACACTCACTACACATTATACAAAGAATTGCCTAAGATTTCTTACCCTAATTTCTGACTTAAGCATCGGAGTTAAATCTGGGCAGAAAGGCCCAATTTCGACCCCTTTTTCTCCCCTTTACAGGTCACCTTTACAGGTCCATCAGTGGATAATTCCGGACGGAATTTCAGGGTGCGATCCGCGTTTCCCTGTTCGTGAGTAGAAGTAAGCGTCCACACCAACTATAAATTTTAACCGTTTGTCAAAGGCTGAGACCAGATCACGAGGCCACAGTAGCCAAAGTGTGAGGTGGACCAGTTTTTGGCATCAACAGTTTGGCGCCTTCCGTGGGGACCCTTACGAAAAGCCAAATGACCACTACCAGAAGATCAAAACGAATCCAAGGACAAGGAGCACCAACTAGCCCTGAAGAACCTGGCGAAGTCCAAAGACATGAAGAAATCCGGTCGGACAATCCACCCATCATACCTCCATCAGAAAATCCGTTTGTCCAACCCCAAGAGCCCATTCCGGAATTTTATCTTAACATGCAGCAGCAGCTAGAACAGTTGGCTCAAGCTGTCCATACGTTGACTCATCTTCCACCTTCCCCACACAAGCTCCAACGCCAAACGTATCAACGGTCCCGCTGGCTAACTCCGAAAGGAGAGGGAGGACAAGAACCCGCACCCATAAAGAGAAAAGAGAAAGAACCGCCTTTTCCGCTAGTTCAGAACCCTCCTCCGTTCGACGTAGAGACCAAGCTGCCACGAGAACCGAACGGACAAGGATAGAACGGAGTAGTCCATTTATGCAAAATGTTGATAGAAGGACCCCGCGGCGGGACCTTTCCCAAGAAAACAGGAAATCCGAGCGACATATCCTCAGTATGTGTTCGCCCTTTGTCAAGGAGATATTAGAAGAACGAGTTCCTGACAACTTCAGGCCACCTATTATGACCGCATACGAAGGCAGAACCGATCCGTCCCGTCACCTGAAGTCTTTCCGATCGAAGATGCTCCTCACTGGAATTACCGACGCTCGTATGTGCCAAGCTTTTCCGGCCACCTTAGAGGGAAAAGCGCAAGACTGGTTTGTCGATCTTCCATCTAGTACAATTACTTCTTTTCAGATTTTAGCAAATCGCTTTCTAGCCTATTTTGCTAACTACTCAAAGCAAAAGAAAACTCCATCTACCCTTTTGCACGTTAAACAACGAAAAGGAGAAACGCTCCAAGCCTGTTTAAATCGTTATATAGACGAAACAGCAAATGTTGTGGACCTTCTTCCGCGAATGGCCGTAACCTTCTTAATGGAGGGTCATTGGACTCCCCTTTCGTTTCTCCCTCACCTTGGATCCACCAAAGACAATTCCCGCCCTTATGAACCATGCCCAAAAATACATCAATTCCGATGCAATTTATACGGGTTGGGAAGAAGAGACTCGACGTGGGCCTGTAGACACCCTAAAAGGAAAAACCTACCAAAGTGTCAACAGAAGGCCCCCGGATATATGGAAGGAAAGAAGATCATATAGGGGCAACAAGGGCACAAACAGAAATCTGGAAACCTCAACACGCCCTCAACGGCATATGCTGCAGCCCCGAGAACCTACAAAGGAAGGAAAAATTGTCAAATATGATCACCATACCCGACTAAATCAAACCAGAAGCCATATTCTTATATAAATCAAAGAACAAAAGCTTCTGACATGGCCGGAGCCTACAAGAAATACAGAACGGCAAAAGAATAGCAAGAGATATTGTCAGTTTCATCAATATAAAGGACACGACACGGAAAAGTGTACCCACTTGATGAACGCGATAGAGGATGTCGTTCGAAGAGGACAGTTCGAGCAATATATCAACCTTGAGATTCAGGAGGAACCTGAAGCTTTACAACTTGAAGAAAAGAAAGGAGAGATGGTGGGGTTTATTAGTGGTGGCCCTGGTTGTGGAGGTGAAAGCTCCGCCTCTCGAAAAAGTTATGCCCGAATGGTAGGAACGACGCAAGAGACAGAAACACCACGAAGAAGGTCTCGACCCACGGCTCCCATCATTTTTTATGATAATGATGTCAGCAGGGTTCGTCATCCCCATGATGACGCACTGGTCATTGCCATCAAGGTCTCCAGCTTCCAAATGAAGAGGGTCTTATAGATAGTGGAAGTTCAGTTGACATTCTCTTTTGGAGTGCTTTTGAAAGAATGAGATATGACACGGATGATTTACTTCCTGTAAAATCATCCTTAGTAGGATTCTCCTGGGTGATCTGACCCGAGGAAGGAATGATCTCCTTACCAGTTACGGTAGGAAATTCACCAAGATCATCAACCGTGACAACAAAATTCTTGGTCGTGCGTTGTGCTTCAAGTTATAACGTGATCCTTGGCAGGCCAACCCTCAACGCCTTGAAAGCCATCATCTCTACTTACCATCTTCTCCTCAAATTCCCAACTGAAGTGGTAGTGGGGAAGTAAGAGGAGATCAACCCTTGGCTCGGCAATGTTATGTCTCAACCCTCAAAGGGAAAGCTCTGAATAAAAGGAAAACAAAGGTTTCAGAAGCCATGCTAGTCAGCAGATTAGCCGAAAGGGAAGATGAAGGGCTTCGACCTACACCAGTTGAAGAGTCGCTACTTGAGTTCCCGAGAGGCGGACCCGAGGCGGGACCGCACAGTACGGATTGGGGAAAATTTGGCAATTGCACAGCAAGAAGACCTTATGAGAGTATTAAGGGCAAATTCTGATCTCTTTGCTTGGTTATCAGAGGATATGCCAGGCGTGAAACGCGAGATCATAGAACACCACCTTAATGTAGATCAGTCATTTAGACCTATGAAACAGAAAAGAAGGAATTCCGCTCCAGAAAGGCAGAAGGCCGCAGAGGAAGAAGTATCGAATCTTCTAAAAGCTAAGTTTATCCAAGAGGTGTATTACCCAGAGTGGTTGGCCAATGTCGTTCTAGTAAAAAAGCCGTCCGAAAAATGGAGAATGTGCGTTGATTTCACAGACTTGAACAAAGCTTGTCCAAAAGATTCGTTTCCTCTGCCATCAATTGATGGTTTGGTTGACTCTACAACGGGGCATGAGATGCTGAGTTTCTTAGACGCCTTTTCAGGCTACAACCAAATCCGAATGGCCAAAGACGACGAAGAAAAAACGTCCTTCATTACAAGCCTTTGGAACTTCTTTGCTATCACGGTGATGCCGTTCGGCCTAAAAAATGCTGGAGCCACCTTCCAAAGGCTCATAAATACAGTCTTCAAAGAGCAGATTGGTAGAAATATTGAAGCGTATGTGGATGATATCTTGGTGAAGAGCCGAAAAGCCGTGGAACACCTATAAGACTTACAAGAGGCTTTTCAGTCGCTCCGGAGTTATACTATGCGGTTAAACCCGAATAAATGTTCCTTCGGTGTCCGATCA
This sequence comes from Dioscorea zingiberensis, assembly GCA_026586065.1. Taxonomy (NCBI): domain Eukaryota; kingdom Viridiplantae; phylum Streptophyta; class Magnoliopsida; order Dioscoreales; family Dioscoreaceae; genus Dioscorea; species Dioscorea zingiberensis. The sequence continues at coordinate 17,635,555 of CM048827.1, forward strand.
GGGAAGTTCTTGGGATTTATCTTGACACAAAGAGGAATAGAAGCAAATCCAGAAAAGATCAAAGCTATTCTTGACATGGGATCACCCAAAAGTCTTCAAGAAATTCAACGGCTTAATGGACGCCTGGCGGCACTTAGCAGATTCATCTCCAAAGCCGGAGAGAAAAATCTCCCACTCTTTCAAGCCCTGCGAAAAGCACCAAAAATGGATTGGACGGAAGAATGTGAAAAAGCCTTTCAGGGGCTTAAAGATTATCTCCGATCGCCTCAGCTACTAGCTAAACCGCAAGTGGGAGAAGAACTCTACATCTACTTGGCCGTTGCCCCGCGAGCAGTCAGTGCGGTTCTTTTGAGGGAAGACAACGGAGTTCAAAAACCAGTCTACTACACCAGTAAGATCCTTAATGATGCGGAGTCGAGATATCTGCCACTTGAAAAATTGGCCTTTGCTCTTATTACATCTGCGCGAAGATTGAGACCATATTTTCAAGCCCACAGGATCACAATCTTGACTGATCAGCCATTAAAGCAAGTTCTTGGACCGAGAATTCGGACGCCTAGCCAAGTGGGTAATAGAATTAGGTGAGTTCGATCTCACCTATAAACCCGAGCGGCGATCAAGGCTCAAGTCTTTGGCTGATTTCATCGCGGAATTGACATTCCCGGCAAACGAGGGCGAATTCCCGTCACAGAATCCAGAAGAATGCCTTAGCATCCCGTGGTCCTTATACGTTGATGGATCGGCAACTGAAGAAAGATCGGGGCGAGTTTTGTCCTTTATTCTCCTTCTAAATGGAAAATGGCGGCCGATTGCTCAAGTTCCAATTCCGGCGACTAATAACTTGTAGGTGAATACGAAGCTCTCATTGATGGATTACACCTGGCCCGGGGGCTCGGAATTCAGTGTCTGCATGTGTATTCCAATTCACAGCTAGTTGTGAGCCACACCTTAGGCAGCTTTGAAGCAAAAGAAGAGAACATGGTCAAATACCAAGCAATAGTAAAGAAAATAGTACAATACTTCGCCTATTTCCGGGTTGAAAAAATTGGCCGAGCGCAAAACGAAGAGGCGGACGCCCTGTCCAAAAAGGCCACGGCACCAAACGGAGATACAGAGTCCTCTTTTAACCTGCAGTACCTTCCCACGAAAACTATCGATAGATTGGAAGGAGAGCTACAAAGTGTGACCGAAGAGCCAAGTTGGATGGATCCCATAAGAAATTACCTACAAGGTGGGCTTGCACCACCCAACAAAGTAGAGGCCCCAGATAAACACAAATCCGCTCAATACACCATCATCAACGAAAGCCTATACAAAAGGTCTTACACGCAACCTTTCTTGCGATGCCTACATCCTACAGAAGCTAGCTATATCCTTCAAGAAATTCACGAAGGCATCGGTGGCGGTCACATAGGAGGCAAAGCCTTGAGTTACAAAGTCTTACGACAAGGTTATTACTGACCAACGCTAACTCTAGATGCAATAGCGTTCGCTCGGAAATGTGATGCCTGCCAGCGGCATTCCAAGATTCAGAGATGACCACCGGCACCACTTACGCCAATTATCAGTCCGCGGTCGTTTGCTATTTGGGGAGTTGATCTTTTAGGGTCATTCCCTACTTCGATCCGGCAGCTGAAGTTCCTAATAGTCGCTATCGACTACTTCACCAAATGGGTGGAAGTTGAGCCCTTAGCCAAGATCACAGAGAAAGCTTGCCACGGATTCTTATGGCGAACGGTCATCTCACGATTCGAATTCCAAAGTAGCCTTCATCTCCGGATAATGGGCAGTTTGATAACCGTGCTTTCAAGAGTTTTCGCTCCGAAGCCTCGGAATTGAATCTAGGTGACTTACGTAACACATCCTCAAGCCAATGGCGAATGCGGGTAACAAACCGTACCTTGCTCCAGACTCAAAGCGGGTATCCAAAAATGGAACCAAGCTGGGTGGAAGAAATTCGGCGCCCTTTGGCCCTCTGGGACAATCGCTAGAACCCCACGGGGAAAGTCCATTTTCTCTTACTTACGGGGCCGAAGGTCATCCCCGCAGAAATAGGAATGCCTACTTTGCGAACACAACAGAAGTTCTCATCAGAAGAAAATGAGAAAAATCTCCGAGCGGAACTAGACCTACTTGAAGAACGAAGAGAAATGGCAGAAATAAAGGCCGCTGTCTACCGCCAAAGAGTCAAAAGGTTCTACGACACTAGGGTGAAAAGAGTCTTCTTCCAAATCGGTGATCTGGTCCTAAGAGAAAATGAATTCCAAGGAAATAAAAGCCGAACGGGGAAGCTAACTCCTAACTGGGAAGGCCCTTACGTCGTGCAAAGGATCGTCCGAAGTGACACCTATTATCTAGTAAATATGGGCGGGAAAAGCGGCTCAAGCGCCCATTCCATGTCTTTGAACACTTCTTGGCTACTATCAATGAGTTACAGAGTCGTCTCTTAAAATGTCACGGAATAAAGCTCAAGTCTTTCCCATTCTACTAAAATGCGGTGAAATTCCCATTCTACTAAAATGCGGTGAAATTCCTATTCTATTAAAATGTGGTGAAATTCCCATTCTACTAAAATGCGGTGAAATTCCCATTCTACTAAAATGCGGTGAAATTCCCATTCTACTAAAATGTGGTGAAATTCCCTTTCCTGAAAGACGAGTCGGAATTATTTTACACAGATAAACGACAACTCTCAAACAAGGGGCAAAAATCCTGATCGAAATATGAGGCAACAATCTCATTTATGAAGGCAAGTACCTTACTCAATAGCTTAGTCCCATGATTGGACCAAGAAGAGAAGAGCCCGCTACGAAGCTTGCCCTACAAACCGAATGAGGAAGGGAAGACCTTACAAAGGACTTCAAAAATACTTCTCAGCGGTTTTCTTACATGGTTAAGGATAGCCATTACTCGGAAATAAATCTTCACCACCAGCAAGGTTTGCATTTCATTCATATCAAATAGAAATTACATTTCACATAAACAAAAAATTTACAAAGGCATATTATAAAAAACCCCTAAGAACTGGGACCTTCAGGCTAGTCAGCCACTTCTGGAGGAACTTGAGTTGGAGGTTCCAAAGGGGTTAGGGGCAGAAGCTTCTGGGGTCTTAATAATCTGTTTCTCTTTTAGTTCCATGTAAATCTTCAAGACCCCAGCAAGACCCATAGATAACACTTCTCCTGGAGGAACATGCTGGCTCACTTGGTGCACCACCGAATATATACGTGTGGCTCCATCTTTAACTTTTGCCACAGGCGGGCAACCTCCTTCTTCTAGTTTATCTCACGCTTCGCTCTATTAAATCCTTAATTTCTTGCGAGTCGGATTTAGGAGCTTTCAAACGGGAAGCCAAGTCTTCCTTGAGTGTGTCACGCTCCCCCTTTACTTCCGCCAACTCAGCTTGAACGGCGGTAAGCTCAGCAGCCTTCAGCTTTAGATCTCATCGAGCGGCAGCTAGCTCCTCCTGAGTAGATTTGAGTTCCTTCTTCAAAACCTAGGATTCGCTTTTGTAACCCTTTTGATATTCTCCTCGATGTAAGAGAACCTTTGGAAATAGATACATTTGAGCCCCTAGATCGTTCTTCTCCTTCTCCATAGCGGATAGTTGTTGCGGCCAGCTTTCGACTTTATCTCGCTCGAGGGCACGGATAGCGTTAAAGGCATTTCTTTCTCCTTTTCCTCTAAAGCCACCACCCTAGAGCTTAATTGGGCAATATACGCCTATTCGTTTCCATCTTTGCTAAATCTTCTTGGCAAGATTATCAACTCGATCCGCCCATTTAATACGGTCTACGGAATAACAAGACGCTCGTAAAAACACACCAACTTTAAAAATAAAGAGAAATATGAGAAACGACCCTTACCAACATGGCGAGCGAAACAATTGATAAGTGGCTTCTTCCCTCCCAAATTTCCGGAGTTTCGTGGAGAGCTGCTAGGGCCTCATGGCCATCAAAACATCCTTTACGGACCCAGCGTCGCGAAAAGGAGTATCCTCAGAAGGTAGCTCCTTCTGCTTAGTGGCAGATCCCTTTAAGACCAGGTCCACCACCTCAGTTTATCTAGAAGGGCCGCTTCTCCTGCCTCCGCCTGTAAAATAGAACCTTTCTTGAAATGCACCCTTAGAAAGTGCCTATATAAAGATTCTCACCTCAATAAGAAGGATATCCTCCAGCCGACTAAAAGAAGGACCTTCGGAAATTGGAGATAAAACCAGACGGACTTCTTCCACCGCGACATTTCCTCTCTTGAGGCGTCTTCGCTTGTTCCTCTACAATTCCGGGACCCGATACATCCTCGGAATTCTTTCTCTTAGTCCTCCTCTCCCGTGAGGACCCTGCGTTGGGGTTACTTTTAACCCCCTTTGTGGAAGAGTCAGTCTCCTTTCTCGTCCTCTTCTTTCTCTCCGCTTTTGAGGTATCAACCCCTTGGCCAGGTATCACTTCTTTCTTTTTCCGCCCGCGAGCCAAAGGTGGATGAACTTCGCCTTCGAAAGAAGCCAGAAGACCCTTCACATAGCTCATGTCTTCGTCTTCCATCAGGCTTTCTGCGAAACAAATTCCGAACAAAGTTAGACATCACAAGTCAAAATCAAACTAAATTAGGTACGCGAGCGAATCCTATCATTAGACACTATTAAACGACACTTAATGAGGTTTTCCTTGGTCAAAAACCTATCCATATAGACTTTGGATAGCCCCGCCATGGACTTAAGAAGATTTCCCTCTTCTTCTGACATCTCCTCACAAGTGATATCCGCACGGGGAACCTCCCACCTTGTTCGGATATCCCACTCGGACTTACACCTAACAAAGAAAAACTTGCTCTTCCATCGCTTGATGGAAGAAGGGACTTTCCCTAAAAACTTCCTCTACCAATCGGCATTAGACTCCAAGCAAAGGCTAAACAACAGGCGGAACCAGCGGAAGGTCGGATTTACTCCATAATTCTTAAAAGCCATGACAAATCCGTTGAGCAGTCTCCAAGAGTTCGGAGTTAACTGCGAGGGACACAAACGATATTCCTCTAAGATTGCCTTAGCAAAATCAGAGAAAGGAAGCCTAAGCCCACCTAGCAACGCGTCCTGATAGACAGCAATCTCCCCCTCCGTGGGGGCACTCGCCCTCTCCCCTGAACAAGGAACCCTAACTTCAAATAACGAGAGATCTATCTCGTATCTCTCTACTAGGTCATCTACATCCTCCTGCCTTAGAAGACTTATGAATGTATCCGACCCTCTACCCATGGCCCTAGAGGCAGGATGAACCCGCGAACCCTGAACTGGAGCGCCCCCAAGTTCACCTGGAATCGCCGGAATCGCAACAGAGACCATAGGGTTGGATGGAGAAGGAATCGAGGACTCATGAGAAGAACTAGAGGAGGAAGAAACAACGCTAGCCATTACCTTAGGGAAGGAAAAAGACAATAAAAACGCAGAAAGCTCAAAACCAGGGCTCGCCGGAGAAGAGGAAATCTGGAGAAGAAGACAAGACTCGATTTTCGAAACAACCTTTTTCTTTGCACTGCGGTTCCCCTTATATACAAAGGCAACGAATCCGTGGCGTTAGATCTTAAGATTGTGTTCGATCGGAACCATTGAACCAAAGGTCCACAAATCTGAACCGTTCAAATATCCATCAAAATTACATCCAGCGTCAGTGATACCAAGTCTTGCGGCATGGACATGGAAAAAGCCGCCCATCACCCATCATGACGCGTTGACAAGCGCCAAGCATGCGCCACGCACGTCGCGCCACTATCCTCCTTTAATGCTAAATAGTAGAGAAGACACGTGTCATCTTAGGGAGCAAGAAACGTTACGTATGTAGAAGGTGGAACCTGTACCGTATACGACAAAGCACACACTCCAACACAGGATCACCAAAATACCAAAGGATTTACAAACAAAACGACAAACGTCATTTATTCAAAGTTACATATGGCTTAACGCATAAACAAACAAAAATAACAAAAACATGTTATCCGACCTGGACTAAAGGTAAATATCCGCGGATTCATCGAAAGCCATTTCGGATGAGACTTCGGAGAGATGCATGGACTCCATAGCCGTCGTCACTATCCTCGTTCCTACTAGGAGAACCTGGATCAGCACGGGGGCGAAAGTAAGGACCCACTTCTCTACGGCAGGAGTCGTCTCCAAACATCTCAAATTCGAAACGTACACCCCCTGCATAAGTGACAACTAAAAGGTCCCCCGCCTCCATGCCGTGATCAACATGAAAAGCCTCCTACAATGCATCGATACATATCTCACCTAGGTCCCCGTTAACCAATAGAACACCCGGCCACACACAGCCGTTCGGACTTACTAGGTGGATAAACCCAGTCCTTAATTCCGACAGATGTTCGTGAAAGGAGCTGGGAATTCGCAAGTGACGAGAGCATTAGCTAAAAGTAAAGAATTTATAAAAAGAAAAGCGTTGAGCGATAATACAAAAGATTTCTGACTATGAACGTTACCTATACAAGCCCTTAAGTAGAAAAGTAGGCGAAAATCTCGAAGAAAAATCTACCTCGATAACTTGGTAAAGAGAACACAGATAAGCGTCGGTCACCTATTAAAACACGTATACCATAGCCATGGCGAAGCCCACTCCTACATAGAGCGTGCCAACTAAGAAAAATACTTGTTCTCGAACCAAGCGAAGCGTCACGATTAGCTCACCCCTGCCGATTCTTGAACAAGTACATTTTAGGGGGACTAGTGTTACGGATATATTTGGTAAGGCGGATGTCATTGACCTAGGGACCACCTGTCACACACGTGACCGTGTTCCTTGACCCACGTAGCATCTTTGGCCACGCGTGGCAATATCACCAAATAACCTTGCACACAATTAGATTGTGATAACATGAGGAATAAATCCTGCGAACAAGTCCGGCGAATTATAACTTGACCCTCTTATACAAAGGCGTGAGGTGGAAGAAGAGAAGTAAATATCTAATGCCCCTACAAGTAGGCCTTATCCACTTACTACGATTGGCGATATTTACTCTACTTACCTACTGAGGGCACCTACACGCTAAGCGTGATATTTTCCTACCGCCTTAGAAGATATTTACCTAGCCCACCGCCTTACCCCACCGCCTTTCATACCCCACCGCCTTGCAAGATATTTGTTTAAACCGCCTCTAACTTGGTATAAAAAGAGAGAAAGGACAGAAAGGAAAGGATCCGGAAAAACACTCACTACACATTATACAAAGAATTGCCTAAGATTTCTTACCCTAATTTCTGAATTAAGCATCGGAGTTAAATCCGGACAGAAAGGCCCAATTCCGACCCCTTTTTCTCCCCTTTACAGGTCACCTTTACAGGTCCATAAGTGGATAATTCCGGACGGAATTTCAGGGTGCCCTCCGCGTTTCCCTGTTCGTGAGTAGAAGTAAACGTCCACACCTACTATAAATTTTAACCGTTTGTCAAAGGCTGAGACCAGATCACGAGGCCACAGTAGCCAAAGTATGAGGTGGACCAGTTTTTGGCATCAACATATATATTTGAGCATAATTTTATACCATATTCATGTATGTTTTTCATGTGATTTTGGGGTATTATAGCCCGCCGGTACTTATAAAGTGTTTATTTTGATAAACATGGCAACATATCGAGGCGCCGGGAGAAAGGAACATTTTAAAGGAAAATTGAGACCAAAATGAAGCATTTCTGGAGAAAGCACAATGGCATGCGGGCCTTCATACAACCTGTATAAACATGGAGAGTTAGAGGTTTCTGTAGTAAATCTCTCAAGGACGTACACTACCCCGTATGAAGCTATACGGGATGTTGTGTTGTCTTATATACGGTCGTACAAGTTGACCTGAAATCTATACGAGCCCGTATGAATCCTCATATGTCATAAGTTTCCAGTAATCTACAAACCCAAGCAAGGGTAGAATGGTAAATGACACTCTAAAACCCTAAAAGGGGGTACATAATCTGACTAATTAGGGCTTTAGATGGGAGAGCTAGGTTGGGAGAGGGGAAACCTTGATTAGGGATTTAGGAATTTTCATTATCAACCCTTGGAGGAAGAGAAGGTTAAGAGATTTGAGGAGGAATCAAGAAATCCACCAACGGTGTATGTAATAGCCTTTCTTATCATGAATCTTTTGGTTTTCTTTATCTTTGAAATGGATTATAGATTAATTGATGTTGTATTTCTATGTTTGAAAGCTTGGTTGAATCTATTGAATCTATTGGATGTTTTAATGTATTTTAATCCCTCTACGTTGCGAGAGCCCTGAGTAATTTTCATAGTCCATATGGGGGAAGAAGCGAGGGTCTCCCAATGGAGATTCATTGAGATGTCATTGAGAAAATTGTAAGTAGATCGAGAGCTCAGGTACTAAGGAGGGCGAGTCTTTGAGATATCTTATTTCTACAATCTTTCCAAGAATTAGGTTCCCTAGAACACCATCGGTAAGGGCACTAGGATTAGTAATTCGCCTCAAGTGAGAGAGTGAAAGCACTTTAGGAACCTTTCGCCAAGATTCTATCAAGTATCAACATAGAGAGAGCATCGTCCATCTTTAGAATATAAATCCAAGGGAGATTCATTACCCATGTATCCCCTTTTTATTATTGATTGCCATCAAGGTTGATTTGATCCCATTGCTTGTGTTTTCAATTTCTTAATTTTAGGTTTAGATTACAATCACTCACTTTTGGATCGACTAGATAATAGACAAATAGTGGATACTAGTACTTCCTTCTCCCTGAGGATCGATACCCGACTTCTTACTCCACTTTATTACTTGATACGACCCGTGCACTTGTGGATTTTATGCATCAATCACTCATTTGTATAATTTCAATGTTTCCCGTAAGGTGTAAAATATATTCATTGTTAATCAATTTATTTTTCATTTTCAATTTTCTTGCATTCACACCGGAAAATGGCTAAATCTTCCCTAGTTGAAATATATCCTTTAATAAATGGCTTCATTCATTTCTTACCATGGCCTCAATCTCCAAACCCTAAATTGAAAATATAAAAAATAAGAATAGAAAATATTGATTAACACAAAATACAAACTTTTGAAATAAGATGTAATATTTTGCATACCTCAATATCCATAAGTACCATCTTCCATACTAGATTAATGCCACATTTCTTCTCTGTTTTGTGAGTATCTAACATTTTGATGATTCTTCCATTAATTAAACCCAAAGAGCCTTCATTACAAATCACTCTAAAGGGTGTATATTCCAATCGGCTCATCTTGTAGAATATTTGATTAATATTTTTTATTTAAAATAATACTTATATATCAATAGACACTTCATTCTCGAAATATTTTATCAATTTGTTATGAAACATTATTTTTATAAAAAAAATTCTTTAGGTTAATCATAAATTTAAAATAGTCAGTACACTATAGATTGTAAATTTGTTGTTTACCATAATAATGAGAGACATACCTTTGCACACTGTGGTAGATATATAATAGTTTCTCAAGCTCATTGTCATATGTGGAGACATCTATAGTATGTTTCCATCTATTAAAAGGAGTATGTTAGTATAAGATATTGAATTTATTGTTTATGTGGCCAATAAGATGAAAATGGGTTTTACATACCAACACTGAAATGCATCCATATCAATTTTATATTTTGTTGCTAGAAGTCCTTGTACCACTACATTAAGAAAATAACTTTTATATAATTATTGATTGGGTCATCTTTTAAAGGATGTGTTTATTTATACCTTTCGTATATGTACGTGCAAAATACCTTGGGTGTACTTTTCATTGTAGATAAAAATGAAGGTGAACTCACTTGTATCTTGAACTTGTCACTTATTCGTGCATTAAATATTATAGGAGGCCAAAATAAATCATTACTCTCATGAATATCTCTTAATAGGTTGTTTTGACTATTATCGATCCATGTCTGTATCAAACCTGTTACGGATATATTTGGTAAGACATGTGTCATTGACCTAAAAGACCACCTGTCACACACAGGACTGTGTTTCTTTGGCCACATGGAAATATTTGCACAATTCCGTTCGGCAAATATCATGAGGATTCAATCCTACGAACAAGTCCGTCGGAATTATAGCAACCCTCTTATACAAGGCGTGAGGTAGAAAAAGAGAAATAAATATCTAACACCTCTACAGTGGGTAGGCCTTATCCACTCGCTACAGTAGGCAGATATTTACTCTATTTTACCCACGTGGCACCTACACATTAGGCAGCAGATATTTTCCTACCGCCTTAGGAGATATTTTAACTCACCGCCTTACTCCACCGCCTTTCCAAAACTGCCACTAGGGTGCTATAAAAGGAGAACGGTAGTGGAGGAAAGGGGGGGGAGAAAAAAACCTCAAGATACAAAGAACTGTCTAATCTAAGACTTCTGACTCAAGTTTTCTGACTTAAGCATCGGAGTTAAATCCGGGCAGAAAGGCCCAATTCCGATCACTGCCCTCTCCTTTTTACAGGTTCGTCAATGGGTAATTCCGATCGGACTTCCAGGGTGTTCCCTGCGTTCCCTATTCATAAGCAGAAGTAAGCGTCCACACCAACTATAAATTTTAACCGTTTGTCGAAGGCTGAGGCCAGATCACGAGGCGACAGTAGCCAAGGTGTGAGGTGGACCGGTTTTTGGCATCAATAGTTTGGCGCCGTCCGTGGGGACCCTTACAAAAAGCCAAATGATTACTACAAGAAGGTCAAAACGGATCCAAGAACAAGGAGCACCAAGTAACCCTGAAGAACCTGAAGAAGTCCGAAGACATGAGGGGATTCCGTTGAATGATCCACCTATCTTACCTCCATCGGAAAATCCTCCCGCCCCACCCCAAGAACCCATTCCGAAGTTTTACCTCAACATGTAGCAGTTAGCTTGGAATAAGCGGAATCAAGCCGTTTCATGCTTTAACTCATCCACCAGTTCCTCCCATACAAATTCCACCAAGTGTGCCAACAATCCCACTAGCCAATTCCGAAAGCAGAGGGAGGACAAGGACTCGCAATCATGGAGACAGAAGAGAGAGAACCGCTTTCTCTGCTAGCTCGGAACCCCCCTCCGTTCGACGTCGAGAACAAGCTGCCACAAGAACTGAACACCATACAAGAGCGGAGCGGAGAAGGACCGAACGGAATAGCCCATCTGTTCCAACGGTCGACAGAAGAACACAGCGACAGGATCCTTCGCGGGGAAACAAGAAATCCAAACGACACGTTCTCAGCATGTGTTCACCTTTTATCAAGGAAATATTGGAGGAGCAAGTTCCTGATAATTTCGCACCTCGCTATGATTGCATATGAAGGCGTAACCAATCCGTCCTCGTGCCACCAAGTCTTTCCGATGAAGATGCTTCTCACAGAATTACCGACGCCAGATGTGCCGAAGCTTTTCCCGCCACCTTAGAGGGAAAAGCGCCAAAGACTGGTTTGTCGATCTTCCATCTAAGCACAGTTCCTTCTTTTCAAATTCTAGCAGATAAACTTCTTAGCTTACTTTGCTAATTACTCAAAACAAAAGAAAACCCCATCTACCCTTCACCGCGTTAAGCAAATGTAGAGGGGAAACGCTCCAGCCTATTTAAATCGTTACATAGGCAGACAAAACTAGCGCTATGGACCTCCTTCCGCGAATGGTCATGACCTTTTTAATGGAAGGACCGCTAGAATCCCCTTTTCGCTTTTTCCGTCACCCTAGATCCACCAAAGACCATCCCCTACTCTTATGATCCATGCCCAAAAAGTATATCAATTGGCTGAGATCTACACGGGTTGGGAGGAAGAAGCTCGACGCCAATGTGGAAATTCAAAGGGAAAAACCTACCAAAATGTCAGTAAGGCCTCCGGACATACCGAAAGGAGGGAGGGTCACGCAGTACGTATGGGGTGGAAATAGAGGTCTGGAAACCCCAACACGCCCTCAACGGCATGTACTACAGCCTAGAGAACCTTCAAAGGAAAGTAAAATTGTTAGATATGACCACCATACCCCACTAAATCAAACTAGAAGACATATCCTTATGCAAATCAAAGAGCAAAAGCTCCTGACATGGCCAGAGCCTGCAAAATATCCCGTACGGCAAAAGAACAGTAAGAGATATTGTCAGTTTCATCGATCTAAGGGACACGATACGGAGAAATGTACCCATTTGATCAACGCTATAGAAGATGTCGTTCGAAGAGGGCAACTGGAGCAATACATCAACCTTGAGATTCAAGAAGAACCTGACATTTCACAACCTGAAGAAGAAGAAGGAGAAATGGTGGGGTTCATTAGTGTGAGGCCCTATTTCCAAGCTCACAAAGTCAACATCCGCTAATCGACAACCACTCAAGCAGCAAGTTCTCCATAAACCTGAAAATTCCGGACGTCTAGCCAAGTGGGTAATAGAATTGGGTGAGTTCGATCTCACTTATAAACCCCGAACGGCCATCAAGGCTCAAGTGCTAGCAGACTTTATAGCAGAGTTAACCATGCCCACAAGTAGAGATGAGATCCCAAATCCAGAAGAAAGCCCTAACATCCCATGGCTCCTATATGTCGATGGATCAACGACGGAAGAAAAGTCAGGGGCCGGTTTCGTCCTTTATTCTCCCTCTAAGTGGAAGATTGTAACGGTACTTAAGTTCCAATTCCGGGCTTAATGCAATTTAATAATGAGGCCTAATACGAAACCCTCATCGCAGTAGATCGCGTGACTTGGCTGTGGGACTCGGAATTCAGCATCTGCATGTATATTCCGACTCACAGCTGGTCGTAAACCACACCTTGGGTAGTTTCGAAGTAAAAGAGAAAAACATGGTCAAATACCAAGATGTGGTAAAGAAAATAGTTTCATACTTCGTTTACTTCCAGATTGAAAAAAATCGGCCGAGCACAAAATGAAGAAGCAGACGCCTTGTCTAAAAGGGCCACGACATCCAATGGAAATACAGAATCCTCTTTTAACCTACAGTACCTTCCCACCAGGACTATTGAAAGACTCGAAGAGGAAGTGCAAAATACGGCGGAAGAAACAAGTTGGAATGATCCCATTAGAAACTACCTGCAAGGTGGACCTCCACCATCCAACAAAACGGAAGCGGGAATGGATTTCAGATAGATGCTGCTTCAATACACCATGATTGGCGAAAACGTATACAAAAGGTCCTATACACAACCCTTCTTACAATGCGTACGTCCCAAAGAAGCCAACTATATTCTGCAAGAGATTCAAGAGGGCATCGGAGGAGGTCATATAGGAGGCAAAGCCTTGAGTTACAAAGTCCTGCGACAATGCTATTATTGGCCAACATTAACTCAAGATGCAAAGTGGCATTAAACAAGAAATGTGATGCACGCCAATGGTATTCCAAGATCCAAAGACGCATCTCTTCACGCCAAGCTTACACCAATTATCAACCCTCGACCATTTGCTATCCTGGGTTGATCTTCTACAAGGAGTCATTTCCTACTTCAACCTCGGCGGATGAAATTTCTAATAGTTGCTATAGACTACTTTACCAAATGGGTAGAGGTTGAGCCCTTGGCCAAGATCACGGAAAAAGCGCGGTCAAGGATTCTTATGGCGAGCGGTTATCCGTCGATTCGAATTCCGGTTGCCTTCATTTCTCGATAATGGGCGACAATTTGATAACAAGGCTTTCAAAAGCTTTTGTTCAACTCGAATTGAATCCAGTTAACTTACAACGCATCCTCAAACCAATGGCCGTGTAGAGGTGACAAACCGTACCTTGCTCCAAACTCTGAAAACACGAAAGTGTCCAAAAACTAAACTAATTTGGTAGAAGAAATTCGAAGCCCTTTGGGCCCTACAGGACAATCTGCAAGAACTCCCATTGCGGAAAGCCCATTTTCTCTTACTTACGGGGCCGAAGCCGCCATTCCCGCAGTAAATAGGAATGCCTACCTTAAGTAACACAAATGTACTTTCTCGTTAGAAGAAAATGAGAAATATCTCCGAGCGGAACTTGATCTACTCGAAGAACGAAGAATAACGGCGGAAACAAAGGCGGCTATCTACCGCCAAAGAGTAAAAAGGTTCTACGACACAAGGGTGAAAAGAGTCTTCTTCCAAATCGGTGATCTGGTCCTGAGAGAAAATGAATTCCAAGGAAATAAAAGCCGAACGGGGAAGCTAACTCCTAACTGGGAAGGCCCTTACGTCATTCAGAGAATTGTCCGAGCAGGCACTTACTATCTAGTAAATATGGAAGGAAAAACGCTCAAACGCCCATTTCATGCTGAACACCTACGACGCTACTATCAGTAAAAACTGTAGAAGTCTCTTAAATGTCTTATGGAATAAAGGGTCAAGTCTTTTCCATTCTATACAAAGATGCGGTGAAATTCCCATTCTACAAAAATGCGGTGAAATTCCTATTCTACAAAAATGCGGTGAAATTCCCATTCTACAAAAATGCGGTGAAATTCTCATTCCTAAAGGATGAGTCGGAATTATCCTACAAGGATAAAACGACAACTCTCATCAAAAAACAAGGGGCAAAATCCCGATCGAAATATGAGGCAACAATCTCATTTATGAAGGCGATTACCTTACTCAACAACTTAAAGTCCCATGATTAGACTAAAGAGAGAAGAACCCGCTACGAAGTTTATCCTACCAGTCAAATGAAGAAGGAAAGACTTTACGAAGAACTTCAACGAATCCCTTGCATGGTTAAAGATAACCGTCACTCGGAAATAAATCTTCACCAAAATAAAGGTTTGCATTTCATTCGTACGAATAGAAGTTACATTCCAAATGATTGAGAATTTACAAGAACATTTCACAAAAGTACTAAAACATCCTAAGAACTAGGACCCTCGGGGCAGCCAGCCGCTTCTGAAGGAACTTGGGTTGAAGGCTCCAAGGGGGCGGGGACAGAAGCCTCTGGGGCCTTAATAATTTGTTGCTCTTTTAGCTCCATATAAGTCTTTAAGACCCCAGCAAGCCCCATAGATAGCACTTCCGCCGGGGGAATATGGTGACCCACCCGCCGCACCAATCAATATATGCAGCGGCCCCTCTTTAGCCTTCAACTTTGCCGAAGCCGTAATTCTCCTTCTCTAGTTTATCCGCTCGTTCTATCAAATCTTTAATTTCTTGCGAGTCGGATTTGGGAGTTTCTAATCGTGAAGCTAGGTCCGCCTTAAGGGTGTCGCGCTCCCCTTTTACTTCCTCCAGCTCTGCTTGAACAGCAGCAAGCTCGGCACCCTTCAGCTTCAGCTCCCATCGGGCTTCAGCTTGCCCCTCTTGAGTAGATTTGAGTTCCTTCTCCAAACTGCTAGAGTTATCTTGTAACTTTTTAACATTCTCCTCAACAGTAAGAAGGGAACCCTCAGAAATGGACAGCTTGGCAAACAAGTCCTCCTTCTCTTTTGCCATAACAGCCAGCTGCTGAAGCCGCTCAGCTTTATCCTTCTCATAAGTATGGATAATAGCGAGCTGCTCTTTTTCTTTCCCCTCCAGGGCCGCCACCTAAGAGTTTAGTTGGGCGATTTCAGCCCTATCGCTTCATTCTTTGCCGAATCCCTCTTGGACAAAGATTGCCGACTGGTCCGGCCCATTCATGCTAGATCTATGAAATAACAAATAAGTTAGAAGCATCAATATCGAGCAAAAAAGTAAAACTAATACGAGGGTAATCCTTACCAGCATGACCGAGCGAAATAGTTGAGAGATGGCCTCTTCCCTTCCAGCTCTATGAAGTTTGGAGGAGAGCTGTTCGGGTCTCATGGCCATCAAAACAGTTTTTGCAGTAGCGGCGTCTCGGAAAGGGATGTCCTCAGAGGGCAACTCCTTCCCTTGAGTTGCCGATCCCCTCAAAACCGAGTCTACTACCCTCAGTTTATCCAGGAGAGCCGCTTCTCCCGCTTCCGCCTATATGAAATGAAGTTAAGCGAAACGTACTCTTAAAAAAGGATATTATAAATATGTTCTCACCTCTATGAGAAGGATATCTTCCGGCCAACTAGAAGAAGGACCTTCTGAAATTGGCGACAAAGCCGGACAGACTTCTTCTGGATGGGCTTCCTCCTGAGGCGACGCCGCCTGTTCCCCCACAATTCCAGGACCCGATGTGTCCTCGGAATTCTTTCTCTTTGTCCTCCTCTCCCGTGAGGACCCTGCACCGGGGTCACTTTTAACCCCCCTTTTTGGAAGAGTCAGTCTCTTTTCTCTTCCTTTTCTTTTTCTCCTCTTTGGAGGTATCAGCACCTTTGCTAGATGCCACTTCTTTCTTTTTCCGCCAGAGAGCTAAGGGCGGATGAACTTCACCTTCGAAGGAAGCCAGGAGACCCTTAACGTAGCTCAAATCTTCGTCTTCCATCGGACTTTCTGCAAAATAATTTCCGAATAAGGTTAAACATCACAAGCCAAAATCAAACTAAATTGGGTACGCGAGTGAGTCCTACCAGTAGACACTATTAAATGACATTTAACGAGGTTTTCCTTGGTCAAAAACTTATCCATATAAACTTTGGATAGCCCCGTCATTGACTTAAGAAGATTTCCCTCTTCTTTTGTCATCTCCTCACAAGTAATGTCCGCGCGGGGAACCTCCCACCTTGTTCGAATGCCCCACTCGGATTTACATCTAACAAAGAAAAACTTACTCTTCCATCGCTTAATGGAAGAAGGAACTTTCCCTAGAAACTTTCTCCCAGAGCGAGCCGAGAAATAATACCAATCGGCATTAGACTCCAAACAAAGACTAAACAACAGGCGGAACCAACGGACAGCCGGATTTACTCCGTAATTCTTGAAAACAACGACAAAGCCGTTCAGTAATCTCCAAGAATTCGGGGTCAACTGCGAAGGACACAAGTGATATTCCTCTAGGATCGCCTTGGCAAAATTAGAAAAGGGAAGCCTAAGGCCACCCGATAGCGCATCTTGATAGATGGCTATCTCCCCTTCCCCGGGAGAACTTGCCCTCTCCCCAGAACAGGGAACCCTAATCTTAAACAGAGAGGGGTCTATCTCATATTTTTCCACCAGGCTTTCTACATCCTTTTGCCCAAGAAGACTTATGAACGTACCCGACCCCCTACCCATTGCCCTAGACGCAGGATGAATCCGCAGACCCTGAACTAGAACATCCCTAGGTTCGCCTGGAGCCGCACCAGAAATCACGGGGTTGGACGGTGAAGGGATCAGAGGCCCATGAGAAGAACTAGAGGAAGAAGATGTCGCACTAGCCATTACCTTAGAAGGATAAAAGACAAGAAAAAGACCACGTAAAGCTTAGACCAAGGTTCACGGAGAAGAAGAAGTCTTAGGAAGAAGAAGACGACACTCTTCCACTTTCGGTGATAAAACCCTTTCTTTTTCTCACTGCATTTATTCCGCTTATAAGCAAAGAAGATGGATCCTTCACCGTTGGATCTTAGAGCCACACCGCTATCGAACCATCGAACTAAAGGTCCTCGAATCGGGACCGTCCAAATAACCATCATTACACCTCCTCAAACTGTTCAAAATTCGGTCCACGTCAGCACACCAAATGCCGCCTGACACACATAGAAAACCACGCTCATCACCCATCATGATGTTGACAAATGCGCACGCCGCACACGTCGCACCACTATCTCCCTTTAAAGCTAAATAGTAGAAGGGACACGTGTCTCCTCAAGAAGCAATGAGCGTTATATGGAAAATGGAGCCTGTGCTGTAGAAGACAAAACACACACTCCAACATAGGATCACCAGTGATGGCCTCATAAAATCACCAAAGAATTTAGAAGCAAAACGACAAATGATCATTTATTCATGTTACAAGACGATCGCAAAAAAAAAAAATAATAAATAAAAAAAAACAGCATAGCAAACCCTAAACATGTTTTCCGATGGACTCCCTTAGCTAAACATCCGCGGACCCATCCAAAGACACGCTCGGATAAGACTCAGAGGAGACACACGGACTTCCGCAACCATCATTATTCTCATTATTATTGGGGGAACCTGGTTCGGCGCGGGGGCGAAGGTGGGGGCCCACCTTTCTACGGCAGGAGTCATCTCCAAACATCTCAACTTCGAAACGCATACCCCCTGCATAAGTAAAAATTAAGAGGTCCCCCGCCTCCACGTCGTGATCAACATAGAAAGCTTCCCACCCTGCATCGATGCTTATCTCGCCTACACCCCTGTCAATCAACAGAATAGACGGCCATACACAGTCGTTCGAACTTACCAAATGGATCACTCCAGTCCTTAATTAATATAGATGCTCATAAAAAGAACTGGGAATTCGTAAGTGTCGAGAACACCGGGAAAAAAGTAAAAAATTTATAAAAAGACAAGCGTTGAGCCATGATGCAAAGACAAAAGAGTACAAAAGATTTCTGACCAAACACACTATCCATACAAGCCCTTAAATAGACGAACCTATCGACACTATAGGCGAGAATTCTGGAAGAAAAATCTATCTCGATAACAGCGAAAGGATAACACAGTAAACGTCGGTCACCTATTAAAGCACATGTACTTTAGACGTCATAGACGTAGACAGAGCCTACGCCTACATAGACATGGTGAAAAATACTTGTTCTCGAACCAAGCGAAACGTTTGATTAGCTCACCCCTCGCTCACATTTTTCGAACAAGTACACTTTGGGGGGACTGTTGTTACGGATATATTTGGTAAGACATGTGTCATTGACCTAAAAGACCACCTGTCACACACAGGACCGTGTTTCTTTGGCCACATGGCAATATTTGCACAATTCCGTTCGGCAAATATCATGAGGATTCAATCCTACGAACAAGTCCGTCGGAATTATAGCAACCCTCTTATACAAGGCGTGAGGTGGAAAAAGAGAAATAAATATCTAACACCTCTACAGTGGGTAGGCCTTATCCACTCGCTACAGTAGGCAGATATTTACTCTATTTTACCCACGTGTCACCTACACATTAGGTAGCAGATATTTTTCTACCACCTTAGGAGATATTTTAACTCACAGCCTTACTCCACCACCTTTCCAAACCCGCCTCTAGGGTTCTATAAAAGGAGAACGGTAGTGGAGGAAAGGGGGGGGGGGAGAAAAAAACCTCAAGATACAAAGAACTGTCTAATCTAAGACTTCTGACTCAAGTTTTCTGACTTAAGCATCGGAGTTAAATCCGGGCAGAAAGGCTCAATTCCGATCACTGCCCTCTCCTTTTTACAGGTTCGTCAATGGGTAATTCCGATCGGACTTCCAATGTGTTCCCTGCGTTCCCTATTCATAAGCAGAAGTAAGCGTCTACACCAACTATAAATTTTAACCGTTTGTCGAAGGCTGAGGCCAGATCACGAGGCGACAGTAGCCAAGGTGTGAGGTGGACCCATTTTTTGCATCAACAAAACCTATAAATTGTATATATAAGTTAAGTACTGACAAATAAATTTATTATTTTAAAAGTAAACAACACAAAATTCATATTATCCTACCTCATTTGCATTAAGACGTAAACTTTGATCATTTCTCTTAATATCTCTTTGTGCACAACATTGTTTGTAGAGAAGATGAGACAATTATTATTGTCCAATATAAGAAATTTTAAACCATTTTTATTTATACATCTTGACAAAGCAACATATAACTGCCCATGGCTAAAAAGAGGTTTAGGTAAATATATACCGACATTGTCAAGTGTTTATCCTTGACTATTATTTATTGTCATTGCAAATGCCAATATTAATGGAAATTATCTTCTTCTATATTTCTACCAGTAATAGCCTTTGCTCCTAAAATCTTTCTCCTAATTCTTTGGATAACTAATCTTCTTATATTACATAATCCAAGTGTTTGATTCAAGTTTCGTATGAGGTGGTACTCTAACTTTAAGTTCCAAACAATGTTGTTGTAAACCCCCAGAATTAAATCTACGCAGCAAATCTAATGGTTGTGCAATTTTCGTACGATCATTGTATTAGATAAGACAATTGAATCTGCGCTCAGTGACTTATTTACATCTTCTGGTTGTATAGACACAATCTTCCTATTTTTATCATCAATATCTTCATTTCTCAATGATAAAATTGCTCTTTTTGTATGCGCAATCAAATGATTTATATTTGCCCCATCATTCTTAATTATGATATTATTTGGGAAAGTGATTATATCTTCTTCATCATTTGGAGTTGTTGAGTTTTCTCCAGCAAAATCTTTACCTATCTTTTGTAACCATTCAACAAATTCTTACATTTCAAGATGTGTTTGTGAATTGGTACCTGTGGCAACTCTCATGTTAGTGTGTAGATTAATTTAGTACTGTATATGCAAACCATATATTTGACCATTAGAACCCTGTTGATACTGTTGGTTCTTGTCCACCTTTTCTAATTACATGCAATATTTATTTGAAGTAACGACCTAACACGACTGTCTTTCCACCAAAAACTATATTTTTGGAGTTCACATTTTGTAATTTCATAAGATCTCTAAAAGTTCAATCAACTGCCTCTAAAGCATTGCTGTGTACCATGGGTGCCTCATCCCATAAAACCAAATTTGTTCTATGGATTAACTCAGATAATTTTGACTACTGTAAAATGTTGCACATGGAAGTTTCTGATAATTTTAATGATATTTTAAATCTATAATGTGTTGTTCTTCCTCCTTACATAATCAAAGATGCAATTTCAAATGATGCTATAATGAGAATAATTTTCTTTTCACTCCTTAATCTAGTAAGTAAAACTTTTCATATGAAAGTTTTACTAGTTCCACCACTTTCATTTATGAAAACACACCTCCACTACAGAGTTGAATTGGCTCTAAGATGCAATCAACCACCATATGATGCTCATTGTTTAGTTTTGAAGATAACTGTTCATATTCATCTCAATATGCACTTGCTTTATAGTCCAGTTGCTCACGTATGAGGCCATTACTATAGTAATAGTTGTCACCATCAAGTACAGTTGGCATAGGTGGAAATTCATGGAGTGATCTTCTATTAGTATTCAAGATTTCTCTAACTCATGTAAACCTTTCTGATTCAACTGTTCAGGATCTACATTTTGTGAATTTATTTCACCTTGATTGATTAAAAGGTGTAAGAAATCATCAGTTATATTTCTCAAATATCTTTCTCATAAAGAAGTAGATTTGTAACGTTGCAGAACATTAATAATGATGCAAACAGATGTCTTAAATGTGTTGATGTTTCCCAAACAATAGCTTCCTAAAAGGATTCATACTATTCATGGTCATCCTCTAACAATCCCCATGGATTCCAAGCCATCTTAAAGTTTGATAAGTAAAACCATCAACTGTGCGTAGGTCTTCAAAACATGTAGCACCTTTCACAATATTTAAAAGTATTCTAAGGTAAAAACTTTCTCCTGATTAAGGATGAACTTAATACATTCTCCCTACATATAATCTTCATTTTCATATGCTCCATTCTTTGTTTTCGCATTCCATACCAAGTTAGTAGGAAATTCTGCATCAGTCAGGTTTCTCGCCATTTCATAATTCTTGTTTGCTTCAAACCATTGGATTATCTTTGTTTTGTCAATATTATCTCTCATTATGACCTCTTATAAATTTTTATTATTTTCAAAAACTATACTTTGTTCATATGATAAATAGAAAGGAAGTCTTTTAACTGGTGGATACTGTCCATATAATTCAAAAACAAATATTCTCCAACATGCTTCTAGACCAGAGACATATCTACAATCAAGATAATTTTTTACTTTATTGATGCCCAAAACTGGTCTACCTCCAGCTTTGGCGACTCTTGCCTCGTGATCTGGTCTCAGCCTTTGACAAACGGTTGAAATTTATAGTTGGTGTGGACGCTTACTTCAACTTCTGAACAAAGAACGTAGGGTATGCTTTGGAATTCCGATCGGAATTATCAGCTCTTGAACGGAATTATCAACTCTTTGCTTTGGGGTGAATCTGTGAAAAGGAGAAGGGAGCGATCGGAATTTGGCCTTTCTGCCCTGATTTAACTCCGATGCTTCAGTCAGAAAGCTTGAGAGAAGGAAGTCTTAAACGAAAGTTAGCTCTTTGCGTAATGATTTTCTTGTCCTTCTCTTTCTATTATTGCCCTTCTTTTATAACAGCTTAAAGGCGGTTTAAGAAAGGCGGTGAGTAAGGCGGTGAATAGTATTTTCTAAGGCGGTAAGAAAATATCTGCCTACTGCGTAGGTGCTACGTAGGTAAGTAGAAAATATCTGCCTACTGTAGAGGCAAGTGGATAAGATCTACTTACTGTAGAAGCGTTAGATATTTTCTACCCTAGGTAGCTATAAGCCCTTATGAGATCCTCACGCCTTGTGGATAAGAAGGTTGGAATTAATTCCGACGGATTTGTTTGTGGGGTTGAACCCTCATTTTATTTGCCTTTGCCGAACGGAATTATACCTGTGATATTTGGTGATATTGCCTCACGCCAAAGGGACGTAGTCCCGTATATAATGCAGTGTGGCCATTTAGGTCGATGACACGCTGCCTTACCAAATATATCCGTAACACTAGTCCCCCCCAAAGTGCACTTGTTCGAAAAATCTTAGCGAGGAGTGAGTTAACCGCACTTCTCGCTTGGTTCGAGAACAAGTATCTTTCTTAGTTGGCATGTCTATGTGGGTGTAGACCTTGTCTAAGGTACATGTGCTTTTAATAGGTGGCCGGCGTTTACTGTATCGTTGTTTTAATCGAGGTAGAATTTTCTCCGGAATTTTTGCCCATAGTGTCACTAAGTTTTTTCTATTTAAGGAGCTTGCAGGGGTAGTGTTTTATTCAAAATCCAAAGATCTTTACAGCTTTGTATAATGGCTCAGCGTTTGTCTTTCTACAAATTTTTCACTTTCACCCAGTGTTCTCGCCATCTGCGCATCCCAAGTTCCTTTTATGAACATCTAGCGGACTTAAGGACAGGGGTCATCCATTTTGTAAGTCCAAATGGCTGTGTATGGTCCTCCCTTCTTCTTATTGACAGGGGTGTAGGTGAGATGAGTATTGAGGAAGGGTGGGAGACCTTCCACGTTGATCATGATATAGAGGTGGGGGATCTTTTAATTATAACTTATTCGGGGGGTGTACGCTTTGAAGTTGAAATGTTCGGAAGCGACTCCTGCCATACAGAAGTGGGCCCCCATCTTCGCCCGCGTGCTGTGCCGGGGTTTCCTAGTGACAATGAGGATAATGACGGCTGTGGAAGTCCGTGCGTCTCCTATGAATCTTATCCGAGCGGGTCCTCGGATGGATCCGTGGATTGTTAATTAGGAAATTCCGAACGGAAAACATGTTTACTTAGGGCTGGTTACGTTGTTGGTTTTTTTTTAAAAAAAAAATACCACTATCGTTGTATCCTGAAATAAAGTTTATCCTTTTGTTCATAAAGTCTTTGATTTCTTCAAGAAGAATGATCGCTGGTGATACTATATTGGGGTGTGTGTATTTGTCTTTTATGGTGTTGGTTCCATGGTACAGTGCCCATTACTCCTCAGAGAGACACGTGTCTCTCACATTGTGTCGCATTTAAAGGGAGAAGATGGCACGACGTGCGTGGCGTGCGATTTGTCAACAGCATGATGGCGCGGCTATCTATGTGTGTCAGGCGGCGTTTGGTGTGCTGACGTGGATAGAATTTTGAATTTCTTAAAGAGAGGCCATGATGGTTATCTGAACGGCCCAGATTCTGGGTCCTTTGGTTTAATGGCTCGATCGGGATGCAGCTTTGGGATCTAACGGCCAGGAATTCATCTCCTTTGTATAGAAGCGAAGTTGTACAAGCGAATAAGGTTTTATTTCAAAATCTAAGTTGCGTCTTCTTCCCATAATCCCTTCTTCTCCGGCGAACCCTGCTCTAAAGTTCTTGCATTTTTTCATCTTTTTTCTTCTAAGGTATGGCTAGCGCGCCTTTTTCTTCTTATTCTTCTCATGAATCTCATGAACCTGTTGCTTCCCTCCCCCTTTCGATCCCTTCTCAGCCTGAACTCATGGTCTCTGTTGCGACTCCACACGATTCTAGGGACGTTCCAGTCCAGGGTTCGCGGGTTCATCCCGCTTCTAGGGCTATGGGTAGGGGGTCTGGCACCTTCATAAGCCTCCTGGGGCAGAATGATGTCGATAGTTTGGTAGAGAGGTATGAGATAGACCTTTCTCTGTTTGAGGTTAGGGTTCCTTGTTCTGGGGAGAAGGCGAGCTCTCCCAGGGAAGGGGAGATAGGCATCTATAAAGATGCGCTATCGGGTGGCCTTAGAATTCCTTTTTCTGATTTTGCTAAGGCGATTTTGGAAGAATACCACTTGTGTCCTTCACAACTAACTCCGAATTCTTGGAGGTTGTTGAATGACTTTGTTATTGTTTTTAAGAACTACAGAGTAAATCCTGAAAGGCCCGCTGGTTTCAGATGTCGCTCAGCCTATGTCTAGAGTCTAATGCCGACTGGTATTATTTCTTGGCTCGTTCCGGGAGAAAGTTTCTAAGGAAGGTCCCCTCTTCTATTAAGCGATGGAAGAGTAAGTTTTTCTTTGTTAAAAGTAAGTCCGAGTGGGGTGTCCGAACCAAGTGGGAGGTTCCCCGAACGGACATTGCTTGTGAGGAGATGACACGAGAAGAGGAGGTTCTTCTTAAGTCAATGACGGGGTTATCTAAAGTTTATATGGACGACTTCTTGACCAAGGAAAACCTCGTTAAATGTTGTTTAATAGTAGCTGCCGGTAGGATTCACTCGTGCATCTAACTTAGTTTAATCTTGAATCGTAATGTCTAACTTGCTTCAGAATTTATTCTTGCAGGAAATCCGATGGAGGATGAAGATTTGAGCTACGTTAAGGGCCTTTTGGCCTCTTTCGAAGGTGAGGTTCATCCGCCCTTACCTCGTGGGCGGAAGAAGAAGGAAGTAGCATCTAGCAAAGTTGCTGACACTTCCAAGGAGGAGAAGAGGAAGAGGAAGAGGAAAGAGGTCGACTCTCCCAAGAAAGGTGACCCCGCTGCAGAGTCTTCGCGGGAGAAGAGGACCAAGAGAAAGAATTCCGAGGACGCATCGGGTCCCGGAATTACAAGTGAACAGGCGACTTTGCCTCAGGAAGAGGTCCGCTCGGAGGAAGTCCGCCCGGCTTTATCGCCGATTTCACAGGGTCCTTCTTCCAGTCGCCAAGAGGATATCATCCTTATGGAGGTAAGAATCTACTTCTTAAGGGTATCTATGGTTTTACTATGAACTTCTAACTTGAGGCTTATTTTATAGGCGGAGGCAGGAGAGGCGGCCCTCTTGGACAAACTGAGGGTGACAAACTTAGCCTTAAAGGGGCAGGCAATTCAGCGAAAGGAATTACCTTCTGAGGACATTCCTTTTCGAGATGCCAGGTCCGTAAAGGATGTTTTGATGGCCATGAGACCCGAACAGCTCTCCACGAAACTCCAAACGGCTGGGAGGGAGGAAGCCACTTACCAACTTTTTCACTCGGCTATGCTGGGAAATGCTATTCTTATATTTCTACTTCCTAATTTGGCGTTATTGTCTCTAACTCGTTTGTTACTCCATAGACTGCTCAATGGGCGGACCGAGTCAGTGATCTCTGTCAAGAAGATTCTAAGAAAAGATGGAGGCGCAGCAGGCGTATATTGCCCGATTAAGCTCTAAGGTGGCGGCCTTGGAGTGGGAAGGGAAAAGGAGTAGCAATTTCGTATCCATGCTCTTGAGAGGGATAAGGTTGAGCGGCTTCAACAGTTGGCCGCTATGGAAAAAGAGAAAAATGACTTAGCGGTCAAGCTAGCTAATTCCGAGGGCTCGCTTCATACTGCTGAGGAGAACCTCAAAAAGTTATAGGGTGACTCTAGCAGTTTGAAGGAGGAACTTAGATCTGCTTTAAATGAGCGCGCCGAAGCCCGATGGAATTTAAAAATGAAGGTTGCTGAGCTTGCCGCCTTGCAAGCTGAGTTGGAGGAAATAAAGGGGGAGCGGGACGCACTTAAGGAAGACTTAGCTTCCCGATTAAAAACTCCTAAATCCGACTCGCAAGAACTCAAAGATTTAATAGAGCGAGCGGATAGGCTAGAGAAGGAGGTCGCTCGGCTTAGAGCGAAAGCCAAAGAAGGGGCCACCCGCATTTATTCTGTAGTGCAGCAGGTGGGCCACCATGTTCCTCCTACGGAAGTTTTATCTGTGGGGCTTGCTGGAGTCTTGAAGAAATTTATGGAGCTAAAAGAGCTGCAGATTATAAAGACTCCAGAGGCTCCTACTCCAGCCAACTCAGACTCCTCCAGAAGCAACTGACCGCCCAAAAGGCCGTGGTTCTTAGGAGTTTTTATGACATGTTTTGTAAACACTTAGTCATTTTGGAATGTAATTCTATTTATATGAATGAAAAAAAACAAACCTTTACTTTGGTGAAGATTTATTTCCGAGTGATTGTTTTAACCATTGTAAGAAGTCTTTCGCAAAGCCTTTCTTTCTTCATTTGGCTCGTAAATGGCAATTTCTTAGTCCAATCATGGGACTTTGATTTGTTGAGTAAGATCCTTGCCTTTTTAGATGAGATTGTTGCCTCATATTTCGATCGGGATTTTTGCCCCTTATATCTAGATGATAATTATCGTTTATCCTTGTAGGATAATTCCGACTCATCTTTTAGGAATGGGATTTTCACCTCATTTTTGTGGAATGGGATTTTCACCTCATTTTTGTAGAATGAGATTTTCACCTCATTTTTCTTTGGGAAGGACTTAAGCTTTATTTTATGAAACATTTGGGAGACGGCTACAGGATTTACTGATAGTAGCGTCGCAGGTGTTCCGCATGAAATGGACGCTTGAGCGCTTTTCCTTTTGTTACGGAAATATTTGGTAAAACACGTGTCACATACCTAAATGGCCACCTGTCATACACAGGGCTACATTTCTTTTGGCCACAAGACAGTTAGTCACCACCAAATTCATTAGCATAAATTCCGTCCGGCAAATAAGGAGGGCTCACCCCTACAAAAAGTCCGTCGAAATTATACAAGAAGCAGGAAAGTGATAGCCATCTGGGTAAGAGCGTATCTAACGCCTCTACAGTAATTAGATCTTATCCACTTGCCTCTACAGTAGGCAGATATTTTCTACTTATACACGTAGTACCTACACAGTAGGTAGATATTCTCTACTTACCTACGTAGCACCTACACAGTAGGCAGATATTTTCTTACCGCCTTAGAAGATATTTTCTTACCGCCTTAGAAGATATTTTCTCATTCACCGCCTTACTCCACCGCCTTTCCTAAACCGCCTTTAAGTTGTTATAAAAGAAGAGCGATAATAGAAAAAAGGGGCGATCGGAAAAATCATCACAAAAAGAGCTAACTCTGTAACTTCCTTCTTACAAGTTTTCTGATTTCTGACTTAAGCATCGGAGCTGAATCCGGGCAGAAAGGCCCAATTCCGATCATTCTTTTCTCCCTCTTATAGATTCATCCCAAAAGAAAACTAAGGTAACTCCGAACGGATTTTCATAGGATAATTCCGAACGGATTTTCATAGTATTCTCCGTGTTCTTCACTAAGAAGTTGAAGTAAGCGTCCACATCCACACCAACTATAAATTTCAACTGCTTGTTGAAGGCTGAGACCAGATCACGAGGCCGCAGTAGCCAAAGCGTGAGGTGGACCAGTTTTTGGCATCAACAGTTTGGCGCCGTCCGTGGGGACCCTTACAAAAAGCCAAATGATTACTACCGTAAGGTCAAAAGCGGATCCAAGAACAAGTGAGCACCAAGTAATCACGAAGGACTCGGCGAGGTCCGAGGACATGAGGAGATTCCGTTGAATAATCCACCTATCTTACCTCCATCGGAAAATCCTTCCGCCCCACCCCAAGAACCCCTCCCGGAGTTTTACCTTAACATGCAGCAGCAATTGGAACGGTTAGCCCAAGCTGTTCATACTTTAACTCATCTGTTACCTCCTCCCACACAAATTCCACCAAGTGCGCCAACAGCCCCACCAGCCAATTCTGAAAGCAGAGGGAGGACAAGGACTCGCACTCATGGAAACGGAAGAGAGAGAACTGCCTTCTCTGCTAGCTCGGAACCCCCCTCCGTTCAACGTCTAGAACAAGCTGCCACAAGAACTAAATGGCATACGAGAACGGAGCGGACGAGGACTGAACGGAATAGCCCATCTCCGTTCGGATCGCCGGTGTAAGAACCCAAATGACAGATCCTTCACGGGGAAACAAGAAATCCGAACGGCATATTTTTAACATATGCTCGCCTTTCATCAAGGAAATATTGGAAGAGCAAGTTCCTGACAGTTTTCGACCACCTGCGATGACCGCATACAAGGGCAAAAGTGATCCGTCTCGCCACTTGAAGTCTTTCCGATCAAAAATGCTTCTTTCCGGAATTACCGACGCTCGTATGTGCCGAGCTTTTCCCGCCACTTTAGAGGGAAAACCGCAAGACTGGTTTGTTGATCTTCCATCTAGCATAATTCCTTCATTTCAAGTTCTAGCGGATAGCTTTCTGACATATTTTGCTAATTACTCAAAGCAAAAGAAAACTCCATCTACCCTTCTGCGTGTTAAGCAACGAGGGGGGGAAACACTCCAAGCCTATTTAAACCGTTTCATAGATGAAGCAGCAAACGTTGCGGATCTTATTCCGCGCATGGCTGTAACCTTCCTGATGGAGGGTTTGCTAGAATGCCCTTTTCGTTTTTCCCTCACCTTGGATCCGCCAAAAACCATCCCCGCCCTCATGATCCATGCCCAGAAGTACATCAATTCTGATGAAATTTATACGGGTTGAGAAGAGGAGGCTCGACGAGCCCCTATTGAACTCTGGAAGGGAAAAGCCCATCAAAATGTCAACAAAGGGCCCCCGGAAGTACGAAAAGAAAGCGAGCCATGCAGGGACAGTAAGGGAGGACAGGAACCCTCAACACGCCCTCAGCGACATGTGCTGCAACCTAGAGAATCTTCAAAAGAAGGAAAAATTGTCAGATACGACCACCATACCCCACTAAATCAGACCAGAACCCATATTCTCATGCAAATCCAAGATCAACAACTCTTGACATGGCCAAAACCTGCAAGGAATCCCGAACGACAAAAGAATAGTAAAAGATATTGCAAGTTTCATCAAACTAGAGGACATGACACGGAAAAATGTACCCATTTGATGAACGCCATTGAAGATGTCTTTAGAAGGGGACAATTGGATCAATACATCAACATTGATATCCAAGAGGAGCCTGAAACGTCACAGCCAGAAGAAGAAGAAAACGGGGAGATGGTCGGATTTTTCAGTGGTGGTCCTGGGTGTGGTGGTGAAAGCTCCGCGTCTCGGAAAAGTTATGCACGAATGGTGGGGACTGCGTAGGAAACAGAAACACCACAAAGAAGATCAGGGCCTACGGCTCCCATTATTTTTTATGATAATGATGTCAGCAAGGTTCGCCACCCCCATGATGACGCCTTAGTCATTGCCATCATGGTTTCCTGTTTCCAAATGAAGAGAGTTCTGATAGACAGCCGAAGCTCTGTTGACATTCTCTTTTGGAGTGCCTTCGATTGAATGAGATATGATGCAGATAATTTGCTTCCCGTAAAGTCATCCTTAATAGGGTTTTTCGGAGGAGTGATACAGCCAGAAGGAATGATTTCCTTGCCAGTTACAGTAGGGAAGTCTCCCAGATCATCAACGGTAACAACAATTTTTCTAGTCGTGCGTTGTACTTCAAGTTACAACGTTATTCTTGGCAGGCTAGCCCTCAACGCCTTGAAGGCCGTAATTTCTACTTACCATCTTCTCCTCAAATTTCGGACTGAGAGTGGTAGTGGAGAGGTAAGAGGAGATCCACCCTTGGCGCGGCAATGTTATGTTGCAACCCTCAAGGGAAAAGCTTTAGACAAAGGCAAAATAAAAGTTTCGGAAGCCATGTTGATCAAGAAAATTGCCGAACGGGAAGATGAGGAGCTTCGGCCCACACCCGTTGAAGAATTCCTTACGATTCCTCTAGACACAACTAGGATGGAATGCACAGTGCGGATTGGTGCAGATCTAACAACAACGCAACTAGAAAATCTCATGGTGGTACTAAGGACCAATTCTGATCTCTTCGCCTGGTCATTAGAAGATATGCCAGGCGTAAAACGTGATGTCATTGAACACCACCTCAACATAGATCAGTCGTTCAAGCCTGTCAAACAGAAACGGAGAAATTCCGCACTGCAGAGGCGTATAAGGCCACGTAAGAAGAAGTATCAACCCTTTTAAAGGCTGGGTTTATCCGAGAAGTGCACTATCCAGAATGGTTGGCCAATGTGGTTCTAGTAAAAAAGCCAACTGGAAAATGGAGGATGTGTGTAGATTTCACGGATCTAAATAAAGCTTGCCCCAAGGATTCATTCCCTCTACCTTCAATTGATGGCTTGGTCAATTCCACAACGGGGCACGAAATGCTGAGTTTTTTAGATGCTTTTTCAGGCTACAATCAAATTCGAATGGCCATCGATGATGAGGAAAAAACATCCTTCATTACAAGCACAGGGACTTATTGTTACAAGGTAATGCCGTTCGGTTTAAAGAATGCCGGAGCCACCTTCCAAAGGCTCATGAATACGGTTTTCAAAGAGCAACTTGGCATAAATGTTGAAGCTTATGTAGATGACATCCTGGTGAAGAGCCGAAAAGCCGACGAACACCTAATGGATTTACAAGAGGCCTTTCAGTCACTTCGAACTTACAATATGCGTTTAAATCTGAACAAGTGTGCTTTTGGTGTCCGGTCAGGGAAATTTCTCGGATTTATACTAACCCAAAGAGGAATAGAAGCGAATCCGGAAAAGGTCAAAGCCATCCTTGATATGGGATCACCCAAAAGCCTCCAAGAGATACAACGGCTTAATGGACGCCTAGCAGCACTGGGGAGATTTATCTCTAAAGCCGGAGAGAAAAACTTCCCACTCTTCAAAGCCTTGCGAAAGGCACCAAAAATGGATGACGATGTAAGAATGTGAGAAAGCCTTTCAAGAGCTTAAAGATTATCTCGGATCGCCTCGGTACTAGCTAAGCCACAAGTAGGGGAAGAGCTCTACATCTACTTGGTCACTGCTCCTCGAGCGGTCAGTGCGATACTTTTGAGGGAAGATAGAGGAGTTCAGAAGCCAGTCTATTACACAAGTAAGATCCTTAACGATGCGGAATCAAGATATCTACCACTTGAAAAATTGGCTTTTGCCCTCATCACATCCGCACGATGATTGAGACCTTACTTTCAAGCGCACAAAGTTACGGTGTTAACGGATCAACCCTTAAAGCAGATCCTCCATAAGCCTGAAAACTCCGGACGTCTAGCCAAGTGGGTAATAGAGTTGGGTGAGTTTGATCTCACCTATAAACCCCGAATTTTATTGTGGAATTGACCATTCCCGCAAATGAGGATGAAGTTCCGCCAGAATATCCAGAAGAAAGCCCTAGCATCCCATGGTCCTTATATGTTGATGGATCAGCAACTGAAGAAAGGTCAGGAGCCGGCTTCGTCCTTTATTCTCCTTCCAAATGATAAATTGCAACAGTTCTTAAGTTCCAATTCCGAGCAACCAACAATGAGGCCGAGTATGAAGCCCTCATCGCAGATTAAGCGTTTCGCCTCGAGGGCTCTGAGTTCAACGCCTACATGTATATTCCGACTCGTAGCTGGTCGTTAGCCATACATAGGGCAACTTTGAAGAAAAGGAGGAGAACATGATCAAATACCAAACAGTGGTAAAGAAGATAGTCTCCTACTTCGCTCATTTCCAGATTGAAAAAATCTGTCGAACAAAAAATGAAGAAGCAGACGCTTTATCTAAAAAAGCCACTGCGCCCAACGGCGATGCAGAATCTTCCTTCAACCTACAGTACCTTCCTACAAAAACTATTGAGGGGTTAGAAGGAGAAGTACAAAGTACAGCAGGATAGTCAAGTTGGATGGACCCCATTAAAAACTACTTGCAAGGTGGGCTTACACCATCCAACAAGACAGAAGCCAGACGGATCTCTTACAAATCCGCTCAATACACCATCATTGGCTAAAATCTATACAAGAGGTCCTATACGCAACCCTTCTTACGGTGTTTGCCTCCTACAGAAGCAAACTACATCCTTCAAGAAATTCATGAAGGTATTGGAGGGGGACATATAGGAGGCAAGGCCTTAAGTTACAAAGTCCTGCGATAGGGCTATTACTGGCCAACATTAACTCGAGATGCAAGTATGGCGTTAAGCGAAAATGTGATGCCTGCCAACGGCATTCCAAGATTCAAAGGCGACCACCAACACTGCTCACGCCAATTGTTAGCCCTCGCCCGTTTGCTATCTGGGGAGTTGATCTCCTAGGGCCATTTCCCACTTCAACTCGCCAAATGAAGTTTTTGATAGTGGCTATCGATTACTTCACTAAATGGGTGGAAGTTGAGCCCTTGGCCAAAATCACGGAGAAAGCTTGTCAGGGATTCTTGTGGTATGTAATGGTTATCACGATTCGAACTCCAAGCCTTCATTTCCGATAATGGGCGACAATTTGATAACAAGGCTTTCAAAAGCTTCTATTCAGAGCTCGGAATTGAATCCAGATTAACTTCGGTGACACATCCCCAAGCCAACGGCTAGGTAAAAGTAACCAATCACACCTTGCTCCAAGCTCTCAAAACCAGGGTCTCTAAAAAAGTAACTAACTGTGTTGAAGAAATTTCGAGCGTCCTCTGGGCTTATAGGACAACCACAAGAACCCCTACAGGAGAAACTCCGTTCTCTCTCACTTATGGGGCAGAAGCTATCATCCCTGCAGAAATAGGAATGCCTACTCTACGGACACAGCAAATTTTCTCATCAGAAGAAAATGAGAAGAATCTCCGAGCGGAACTTGATTTATTTGAAGGGCGAAGAGAAGCTGCAGAAACAAAGGCAGTCGTCTATCGCCAGAGAGTAAAAAGGTTCTATGACACAAGGGTAAAAAGAGTCTTCTTCCAAATCGGTGACCTAGTCTTAAGAGAAAACGAGTTCCAGGGAAACAAACGCCGAACGAGGAAGCTAACTCCTAATTGGGAAGGCCCTTATGTCGTACAGAAATTATCCGAGCAGGCACCTATTATCTGGTAAATATGGAAGGTAAAAGGCTCAAGCGTCCATTTCATGCTGAACACTTGCGGCGCTACTATCAGTGAATCCTGTAATCGTCTCCTGAATGTTCTATGGAATAAAGCTTAAGCCCTTTCTACAAAAATGAGGTGAAAATCCCATTCTCTACAAAAATGAGGTGAAAATCTCATTCCTAAAAGATGAGTCGGAATTATCCTACAAGGATAAACAATAACTCTCATCCTGAAACAAGGGGCAAAAATCCCGATCGAAATATGAGGCAACATTCTCATTTACAAAGGCAAGGATCTTACTTGACGAATCAAATCAAAGTCCTCAAATTGGACTAAGAAAAGAAGAACCTACTATGAAGCTTGACTTACAAGCCAAACGAAGAAAAAAAGACCTCGCGAAGGACTTCTTAAAATGGTTAAAACCATCGTTCGGAAATAAATCTTCACCAAAGAAAAAGGTTTGTGTTTCATTCATTTAAATTGAAATTACATTCCAAAATAACTAAGTATTTACAAGAACATGTCGTCAAAAATCCCTAAGAACTAGGGCCCTCAGGGCGATCAGCCACTTCGGGAGGAACTTGGGTTGGAGGTTTGGGAGGGGCTGGGGCAGGAGCCTCTGGAGTCTTTATAGGTTGCAACTCTTTTAGCTCCATAAATTTCTTCAAGACTCCAGCAAGCCCCATAGATAAAACGTCCGCAGGAGGAACATGATGACCCACCTCGGCCGTGACTACATGTAATAAATGCGGGTGGCCCTTTCTTTGGCTTTGCCCTAAGCCGAGCGACCTCTTTCTCCAGTTTATCCGCTCGTTCAATTAGGTCTTTCATCTCTTGCGAGTCGGATTTAGGGGTCCTCTGTCTGGAAGCCAAGTCTTCCTTAAGTGTATCACGCTCCCCCTTGAGTTCATCTAACTCAACTTAAATGGCTGCAAGTTCTGCAACTTTCAGCTTTAGACTCCATTGGGCATCAGTACGCTCATCTTGAGCAGATTTAAGTTCCTTCTTCAAACTGCTAGAATCGTCCTGTAGTCTTTTGATATCCTCCTTAGCAGTCTGAAGAGAGCCCTCGGAACTCGCCAGTTTGGCCGCTAAGTCATTTTTCTCTTTTTCTATAGCGGCCAACTGTTGAAGCCGCTCGGCTTTATCCTTCTCAAAAGTGTGGATAATAGCGAGCTGCTTCTTTTCTTTTTCCTCCAAGGCCTCCACCTTAGAGTTTAGCCGAGCAAATTTTGCCCTACTTACCTCCATCTTTGCCAAGTCCTCTTGACAAAGATTGCCGACTCGATCCGCCCTATGCGCAGTCTATGAAATAACAAAGGAGTTATAGACGATACCAAGTTTAAGAATAAAAGAAAGGTGAGAACGGTCCTTACCAGCATGGCTGATCGGAAAAGCTGGCGAGTGGCCTCTTCCCTCCCGGCTCCCCGTAGCTTAGTGGAGAGCTGTTCGGGCTGCGTGGCCATCAAAAGCAGCATCCCGAAAAGGGATGTCTTCAGAGAGCAACTCCTTCCCTTGAGTTGCCGGTCCTCTTAAAACTGAGTCTGCCACCCTCAGTTTATCCAAGAGAGCCGCTTCTCCCGCCTCCACCTATAAAACAAAACCTAAGTTAAAAAATTATGGCAGAACAATGATACCCTTAAGAAGTGAATCCTTACCTCCTTGAGGAGGATATCTTCTAGTTGGCTAGAAGAGGGCCCTTTGGAAATTGGCGATAAAGCCGAGCGAGCCTCTTCCACAGGTGAACTCACCTGTTCAATCATAATTCCGGGACCCGACGTGTCCTCGGAATTCTTCCTCTTCATCCTCCTCTCCTGTGAGGACCCTGTTGCGGGGTCGCATTTGCCCCCTTTCTGGTAAGAGTCGACCTCTTTTCTCTTCCTCTTCTTTTTCTCATCTTTGGAGGTGTCCACACCTTTACTAGAGGCCGCTTCCTTCTTCTTCCGCCCACGAGGTAAGGGCGGATGGACTTCACCTTCATAGGAAGATAAGAGGCCCTTAACGTAGATCAAGTCTTCATCCTCCATCGGACTTTCTGCAAAATCAAATTCCGAATCATGTTAGGTGTCGCGATTCAAGATCAAGCTAAGATAGATACATGAATAAATCCTACCAGCAGATACTATTAAACGACATTTAACGAGGTTTTTCTTGGTCAAGAACTCATCCATATAAACTTTGGATAGCCCCGTCATTGACTTAAGAAGAACCTTCTCTTCTTTCGTCATTTCCTCACAAACAATATCCGTTCGGAGAACCTCCCACTTTGTTCGGACATCCCACTCGGATTTATTTTTGACAAAGAAAAATTTACTCTTCCACCGCTTAATGGAAGAAGAAACTTTCCCTAAAAACTTTCTTCCGGAACGAGCCGAGAAGTAATACCAATCGGCATTAGACTCTAAACATAGGCTGAACAACATACGGAACCAACGAATGGTTAGACTTACTCCGTAATTTTTGAAAACAATGACAAAGCCATTCAGTAATCTCCAAGAGTTCGGAGTCAGCTGTGAAGGACACAGACGATACTCCTCTAGAATGACCTTAGCAAAATTAGAAAAAGGAAGTCTAAGGCCACCCGATAACGCATCTTGATAGATGGCTATCTCTCCTTCCCTGGGAGAACTCGCCCTCTCCCCAGAACAAGGAACCCTAATCTCAAACAGAGAAAGATCTATCTCATATCTCTCAACCAGGCCATCTACATCCTTCTGCCCAAGAAGACTTATGAACGTACCAGACCCCCTACCCATTGCCCTAGAAGCAGGGTGAACCCGCGAACCCTGTATTGGAATATCCCTAGGTTACTTTGGAATCGCCTAATTTCCGAGACCGTAGGGTTGGACGGAGAAGGAATCGAAGATCCGTGAGAAGAACTAGAGGAAGAAGATGTAGCACTAGCCATTACCTTAGAAGAGAAAAGGACAGGAAAAAGACACAAAAAGCTTAAGACCAGGTCTCGCCGGAGAAGAAGAGGTTTTCAAAAGACGCAATTCGACTTTTGAAATAAAACCCTTTTCGCCTGTACAATTCTGTTTATATGTAAAGGAGATGGGAGGTGAATCCCTGGTCGTTAGATCCCAGAGCTGCATCCCGATCGAAACGTTTAACCAAGGGTCCACAAATCTAGACCGTTCAGATATCCATTATCACTTTTCCTCAAACAAATCAAAATTCTGTCCACGTCAGCATACCAAACGCCGCCTGACACATAGAAAACCACGCCTATCATGATGTTGACAAACGCGCACGCCGCGCACATTGCGCCACTACCCCTCTTTTAATGCTAAATAGTAGAAGAGACACGTGTCGTCTCAGGGAATAACAGGCGTCATGTAGAGTCCGCATCATAAGAGACAAAGCGCACACATCCCAACATAGGACCACCAGTGATCATTTCTTCTTGAAGAAATCGAAAACTTTATGAGCAAATTAATAAACTTTATTCATATTACAATGACAGTAGTATTAAAAAAGCACACAACAAAGCAATAGGGCAAACCATGTTCCCCAGTTAACAATCCACAGATCCGTCTGAGGACCCACTCAGATAAGACTCGGAGGAGACGCACGGACTTCCGCAACCGTCACTGTCCTCATTATCGCTAGGAAATCCAGGCAAAGCGCGTGGGCGAAGATGGGGACCCACCTCTCTACGGCAGGAGTCACTCCCAAACATTTCAACTTCAAAGCGCACATCCCCTGCGTAAGTAATAGCTAAAGTAATAATTAAAAGATCCCCTGCCTCTACGTCATGGTCAACATGGAAGGTTTCCCACCCTTCCTCAATGCTTATCTCACCTAACCCCCTATCAACAACCAGCATGGATGGCCACACACAGCCGTTCGGACTTACCAATTGAATAACCCCAGTCCTCAATTCCGATAGATGTTCGTGAAACGAACTTGGAATTCGTAAGTGACGAGAACACTGGGTAAAAGTAAAAAAAAAAGACAAACGCTGAGCCCATTTTTACCAAAACGCAAGGATTGCAACAGAATGAATAAAAACATTATCCACGCTAGCTCCTCAAATAGCAAAACTTGGTGACACTACAGACGAAAATTCCAGAGAAAAATCTACCTCGATTCAAAACAACGAAAAGACAACACAGCAAGTGTCGGTTACCTATTAAAACATATGTATCTAGAAAGAAACCTACACCCACATGGACACGCCGGCTAAGGAAGATACTTGTTCTCGAACGAAGCGAAAAGTGCAATTTGACTCACTCCTCGCTCAGATTTTTCGAACAAGTACACTCTTGGGGGACTAATGTTACAGAAATATTTAGTAAAACACGTGTCACCTACCTAAAGGGCCACCTGTCATACACAGGGCTACATTTCTTTTGGCCACAAGACAGTCAGTCACCACCAAATTCTTTAGCATAAATTCCGTCCGGCAAATAAGGAGGGCTCACCCCTACAAAAAGTCCGTCGGAATTATACAAGAAGCAAGAAGGTGATAGTCATCTGGTTAAGAGCGTATCCAACGCCTCTACAGTAAGTAGATCTTATCCACTTGCCTCTACAGTAGGCAGATATTTTCTACTTATACACATAGTACCTACACAGTAGGTAGATATTCTCTACTTACCTACGTAGCACCTACATAGTAGGCAGATATTTTCTTACCGCCTTAGAAGATATTTTCTTACCGCCTTAGAAGATATTTTCTCATTCACCGCCTTACTCCACCGCCTTTCCTAAACCGCCTTTAAGTTGCTATAAAAGAAGAGCGATAATAGAAAAAAGGGGGAATCGGAAAAATCATCACACAAAGAGCTAACTCATGTCTAAAACTGCCTTCTTACAAGTTTTCTGACTTAAGCATCGGAGCTGAATCCGGGCAGGAAGGCCCAATTCCGATCACTCTTTTCTCCCTCGTACAGATTCGTCCCAAAGGAAAGCTAGGGTAATTCCGAACGGATTTTCATAGGATAATTCCGAGCGGATTTCCAAAGCATTCTCCGTGTTCTTCATTCAGAAGTTGAAGTAAGCGTCCACACCAACTATAAATTTCAACTATTTGTTGAAGGCTGAGACCAGATCACGAGGCCACAGTAGCCAAAGCGTGAGGTGGACCAGTTTTTGGCATCAACACCTTCCATATTCACCAGATAATAGGTGCCCGCCCGGACAATTCTCTGTATGACGTAAGGGCCTTCCCAATTAGGAGTTAGCTTCCCCGTTTGGCTTTTGTTTCTCTGGAACTCATTTTCTCTTAAGACCAGGTCACCGATTTGGAAGAAGACTCGTTTCACCATTGTGTCTTAGAACCTTTTTACTTTTTGGCGATAGATGGCGGCCTTTATTTCCGCAGCCTCTCTTCGCTCTTCAATTAAATCGAGTTCCGCTCGGAGATTCTTCTCATTTTCATCTGATGAGAAAGTTTGTTTTGTCCGTAAGGTAGGCATTCCTATTTCTCAAGCGGACGCATGTGACTTCCGCCCCATAAGTAAGTGGAGAACGGAGTTTCTCCTGTGGGGGTTCTTGTGGTTGTCCTATAAGCCCAAAGTGCTGAATTTCTTCAACCCGCTTAGTCTCCATTTTTGTAGACCCTGGTATTGAGAGTTTTGAGCAAGGTGCAATTTGTCACTTCTACTTGGCCATTGGCACGAGGATGTGTTACGGAAGTTAACACGGATTCAATTCGTGCTGGAACAAAGCCTCTTTGAAGGCCCTGTTGTCAAATTGTCGCCCGTTATCGAAATGAAGGCGGCAAAATTCGAATCGACTGAGATGCTTAGTTAACCACAAGAACCCACGACATGTGCTTTCTCTGTGATCTTGGCCAAGGTCTCAACTTCTACCCATTTGGTGCAGTAATCACTAGCCACTATCAAATACTTCATTTGTCGAGTCGAAGTAGGAAATGGCCCTAGAAGATCAACTCCCCGGATGGCAAACGAAGGAGGGCCGATAATTGCGCGAGCAATGTTGGTGGTCAGTCTTTGAATCTTGGAATGCCGCTGGCGTGCATCACATTTTCGCTTAACGCCACCGCATCTTGAGTTAATGTTGGCCAGTAATAGCCTTGTCGCAGGACTTTGTAACTCAAGGCTTTGCCTCCTATATGCCCCCCTCCAATACCTTCATGGATTTTTTGAAGGATATACTTGGCTTTTGTTGGACGCAGGCACCGTAAGAAGGGTTGCGTATAGGACCTCTTGTATAGATTTTCGCCAATGATGGTGTACTGGGCAGATTTGTGAGAGATCCGTCTGGCTTCCGCCTTGTTGGATGGTGTAGGTCCACCTTGCAGGTAGTTTCTAATGGGATCAATACAACTCGACTCTTCTGCTGCATTTTGTACTTCTCCTTCTAGCCCTTAATAGTTTTTGAGGGAAGATACTGTAGGTTGAAAGAGGATTCTGCATCTCTGTTGGGTGCAGTGGCTTTTTTAGATAAGGCATCAGCTTCTTCATTTTGTGCTCGACAGATTTTTTCGATCTGGAAGTGAGCGAAGCATGGAACTATCTTTTTCACCACTGCCTGGTATTTAATCATGTTCTCCTCCTTCGCTTCAAAATTGCCCAATGTGTGGCTCACGACTAGCTGTGAGTCGGAATATACATGCAGAGGTTGAATTCCGAGTCCCCGAGCCAAACGCAATCCTGCAATGAGGGCTTCATATTCGGCTTCATTATTGGTCGCTCAGAACTGGAACTTGAGCACTGTCGCAATTTTCCATTTAGAAGGAGAATAAAGGACGAAGCCGGCTCCAGACTTTTCTTCCGTTGCTGATCCATCAACATATAAAGACCATGGGATGCATGGGCTTTCTTCTAGGTCCTGTGACAGGAGTTCATCTCCCTCCATGGGAATGGTCAACTCCACAATAAAATCTGCTAGCACTTGAGCCTTGATTGCCGTTCGGGGTTTATAAGTGAGATCAAACTCACCCAATTCTATCACCCATTTGGCTAGACGTCCGGAATTTTCGGGCTTATGGAGGACTTGCTTTAAGGGCTGATCAGTCAATACCGTTACTTTGTGAGCCAGAAAATACGGCCTCAATCTACGTGCGGATGTGACAAGAGCGAAGCCAATTTTTTGAGTGGTAGATACCTTGACTCCTCATCGTTAAGGATCTTACTTGTATAATAGACTGGCTTTTGAACTCCATTATCTTCTCTTAAAAGAACTGCACTGACCGCTCGAGGACATGCGACCAAGTAGATGTAGAGTTCTTCCCCCACTTGCGGCTTAGCTAGCAATTGAGGCGATTGGAGATAATCTTTAAGCTCCTGAAAGGCCTTCTCACATTCTTCTGTCCATTCCATTTTTGGTGCTCTTCGCAATGCTTGGAAGAGTGGGAGGTTTTTCTCTCCGGCTTTAGAGATGAATCTCCCAAGAACGGCTAAGCGCCCATTAAGCCGTTGCACCTCTTGAAGACTTTTAGGTGATCCCATATCGAGGATGGCTTTGACCTTTTTCGGATTTGCTTCTATTCCTCTTCGAGTTAATATAAATCCGAGAAATTTCCCTGATCGGACACCAAAAGCACACTTATTCGGATTTAGGCGCATGTTGTAAGTCCGCAGCGACTGAAAGGCCTCTTGTAAATCCGTCAGGTGCTCATCGGCTTTTCTGCTCTTCACCAGGATGTCATCCACATAGGCTTTCAACATTTCTGCCAATTTGCTCCCTGAAGACTGTATTTATGAGTCTCTGGAAGGTAGCTCCGGCATTCTTTAGGCCAGATGGCATCACCTTATAGCAATAAGTTCCTTTGCTTGTGATGAAGGATGTTTTTTCCTCATCGTCTTTGGCCATTCGGATTTGATTGTAGCGTGAAAAGGCATATAAGAAACTCTGCATCTTATGCCCCACCTTAAAATCAACCAAACCATCAATTGAAGGTAGAGGGAATAAATCTTTTGGACAAGCTTTATTTAAGTCCGTGAAATCCACGCACATTCTCTATTTTTCGGACGGCTTTTTTACTAGAACCACATTAGCCAACCAGTCTGGATAGTTCACCTCTCGGATAAATCCAGCCTTCAAGAGGGTTGTTACTTCTTCTTCATGACCTTGCCTTTCCGGCGGAATTCTCCTTTTTGCTTCATGTGCTTGAACGACCGATCTCTACCGGTGGTGTTCAATGACATTACGCTTTACGCTGGCATGTCTTCACGATGACCAGTGCGAAGAGATCGAATTTGTTCTTAATACGCCATGAGATTTTCTTTTGCGTACTCGCCAAGTTCCGCACTAATACGCATGACGCTCCACTCTAGTTGTGTCTAGGGGGACTGTAAGCAATTCTTCAACTGGTGTGGGGCGAAGTTCTTCATCTTCCCGTTCTGCTATTTTGTTGATCAACATGGCTTCCGAAACCCTTGTTTTGCCTTTATTTAGAACTTTTTCTTTGAGAGTGAAAACGTAACATTGCCGTGCTAAGGGTTGATCCCCTCTTGCTTCTCCACTGCCACTTTCGGTCTGAAATTTTAGGAGAAGATTGTAAGTGGAAATTATTGCTTTCAAGGCGTTGTGGGTGGGCCTACCAAGAATCACATTGTAACTTGAAGCACAACGTACAACTAGAAAAATTGTTGTCACTGTTGATGATCTTGGTGAGTTTCCTACCGTAACTGGCAACGTGATCATTCCTTTTGGCTGTACAACCCCTCCGAAAAATCCCACTAAAGATGATTTTACGAGGAGCAAGTTGTCTGCATTGTACCTCATTCTTTCGAAGGCGCTCCAAAAAAGAATGTCCACTGAACTTCCACTGTCTACCAGAACTCTTTTCATTTGGAAGCTAGAGACTATGATGGCAATGACCAAGGCGTCGTCATAAGGGTGCCGAACCCTGCTGACGTCGTTATCATAACATATGATGGGGGCCATAGGCCGGGATCGTCTTTGCGGTCCTTCTGTTTCCTGTGCGACTCCCACCATTCGCGCATAGCTTTTTCAAGAGGCGGAACTTTCACCACCACACCCAAGGACTACCACTAATAAATCCGACCGTCTCCTCTTTTTCTTCTTCAAGCTGTGAAGTTTCAGGCTCCTCTTGGACCTCAATACTGATATACTGCTCCAATTGTCCCCTTCTAACGACATCTTCTATGGCATTCATCAAATGGGTGCATTTTTCTATGTCATGCCTTCTAGCTTGATGAAACTTGCAATACCTTTTGCTGTTCTTTTGCCGTTCGGGATTCTTTGCAGGTTCTGGCCATGTCAAGAGTTGTTGATCCTGGATTTGCATAAGAATATGGCTTTTGGTCTGATTTAGTGGGGTAAGGTGCTCGTATCTAACAATTTTCCCTTCTTTTGAAGATTCTCTAGGTTGTAGCATATGTCGCTGTAGGCGTGTTGAAGTTTCCAGACCTCTATTCTCACCCTTACGGTCCTTGCACGATCCACCCTCCTTTCGGATTTCTGCTGGCCTTCTATTGACATTTTGAGGGGCTTTTCCCTTCTGGATTTCCCCAGAGGCATGTCGAGCCTCCTCTTCCCAGCCCGTATAAATTTCATCAGAATTGATATACTTTTGGGCATGGATCATAAGGGCGGGGATGGTTTTCGGCGAATCCAAAGTGAGGGAAAAACGAAAAGGGGATTCTAGCAAACCCTCCATCAGGATAGTTACAGCCTTGCGTGGAATAAGGTCCGCAACATTTGCGGCTTCGTCTATGAAATGGTTTAAATAGGCTTGGAGTGTTTCACCCCCTCGTTGCTTAACGAGCATAAGGGTAGACGAAGTTTTCTTTTGCTTTGAGTAATTAGCAAAATAAGCTAAAAAGTGATCTGCTAGAACTTGAAAGGAAGGAATCGTGCTAGATGGAAGATCGACAAACCAGTCTTGCGCTTTTCCCTCTAAAGTAGCGGGAAAAGCTCGGCACATCTGAGCATCCTCAGAATTCACAGAAAGCGACATCTTCAATCGGGAAGGACTTTAATTTGTGAGGCGGATCGATTTTGCCTTCATATGCAATCATAGTAGGTGGTCGGAAACTATCAGGAACTTGCTCCTCCAATATTTCCTTGATAAAGGGTGAGCAAATGTTAAGAACAGGCCGTTCGGATTTCTGTTTTCCTTGAGAGGGATCTTGTCTCTGTGTCCTTCTGTTAACAGTAGGAGCAGATGAACTATTCCATTCGGTTCTTGTCCTTTCCGTCCTTGTATGCCGTTCCGTTCTTGTGGCAGCTTGCTCTCGACGTCGAACGGAGGGAGATTCTGAACTAGCTGAAAAGGCGATTCTCTCCCTTCTTTCTCCATGAGTGTGAGTCCTTGTCCTCCCTCTGCTTTCGGAATGGGCTAGTGGGGTTGTTGGCACATTTGGTGGAGTTCGTGTGGGAGGGAGTGGCGGATGAGTCAAAGTACGAACAGCTTGAGCTAACTGCTCCAATTGTCATTGTATGTTAAGATAAAATTCTGGGATGGATTCTAGGGGTGGGATGGAAGGATTTTCTGATGGAGGTAAGACAAGGGGATTGTCTGACGGAATCGCCTCATGCCCTCGGACTTCACCAGGTCCCTCAGGATTACTAGGTGCTCCTTGTTCTTGGATTCGTTTTGATCTTCAGGTAGTAATCATTTGGTTTTTTGTAAGGGTCCCC
This sequence comes from Dioscorea zingiberensis, assembly GCA_026586065.1. NCBI lineage: Eukaryota > Viridiplantae > Streptophyta > Magnoliopsida > Dioscoreales > Dioscoreaceae > Dioscorea > Dioscorea zingiberensis. The sequence continues at coordinate 17,679,203 of CM048827.1, forward strand.
ACGGACGGCGCCAAACTGTTGATGCCAAAAACTAGTCCACCTCTCGCTTTGGCTACTGTTGCCTCGTGATCTGGTCTCAGCCTTTGACAAACGGTTGAAATTTATAGTTGGTGTGGACGCTTACTTCAACTTCTGAACAAGGAACGCAGGGTATGCTTTGGAATTCCGATCGGAATTATCAGCTCTTGAACGGAATTATCAACTCTTTGCTTTGGGGTGAATCTGTGAAAAGGAGAAGGGAGAGATCAGAATTGGGCCTTTCTGCCCTGATTTAACTCCGATGCTTAAGTCAGAAAGCTTGAGAGAAGGAAGTCTTAAACGTAAGTTAGCTCTTTGCGTAATGATTTTCTTGTCCTTCTCTTTCTATTATTGGCCTTCTTTTATAACAGCTTAAAGGCGGTTTAGGAAAGGCGGTAAGGAAGGCGGTGAGTAAGGCGGTGAATAATATCTTCTAAGGCGGTAAGAAAATATCTGCCTACTGTGTAGGTGCTACGTAGGTAAGTAGAAAATATCTACCTACTGTAGAGGCACGTGGATAAGATCTACTTACTGTAGAGGCGTTAGATATTTTCTACCCTAGGTGGCTATAAGCCCCTTATGAGATCCTCACGCCTGATGGATAAGAAGGTTGGAATTAATTCTGACGGATTTGTTTGTGGGGTTGAACCCTCATTTTATTTGCCTTTGCCGAACGGAATTATACCAGGATATTTGGTGATATTGCCGCGCGGCCAAAGGGACGTAGTCTTGTGTATGACAGGTGGCCATTTAGGTCGATGACACGCGTCTTACCAAATATATCCGTAACATACTTCATAAATATTTATAAATTTTTTAATACCATGTCTTTATTAGGGATATTGTTATCTTCAATAACAATAGTAGCTCGATCATTGCCTTCAGTAACATATTTGCATAAATATTTTGACGCCGGGTAGGAAAGTGATTAACCCGTGGGCTCGCCATAACAAAAGGGATCACAAGGAAGACGACAAAGAAACCAGGAAGAACCAGAGAATACCTCTGAAGTTCAAGCAAATTTCATTCAAAACAAGACTCCAAAAACCAAAGCTCGTCCACAAGCTGGACTAAATAGCTTGAAACCCTAGAATCTAACTATTTTGGAAATTTCACCAAAAAGAAAAAGTCCAAAAATTATTCAAAATTAAAATTCTAAATAAGAAAAGCTCTAAATAAGATAACTAATGAGAAACAAATCTAGACCAAATCATATTCAAATAACTTCCTAATTTGACAAATGATTTATTACTAAAATTAGCTAAAAATATCTTGGTGACTATCTTGGTGACTATGGTGTGTGCGCCGAAAAGAGCTTTCTAGATTGAGGTTATATGCGGAATTCCGAAACCCTTAGCCAAAGTTATGACCAAATGACTGAAATATATCATTTGGTTAAAATCCTACTGCATTAGTCACCCCGGGTTGGAAAGAACTCGCCCTCGAGTTCACAATAGTATCTTCAGAATCCATGAAACAAGGACTCACTAAATCCAATCTTTCAATCCTTGAACTTATTATACTCGCCAACAGGAAACGACCAAAAGTTAGTATAACATAAACAAAATTATCAACATTAAAAAGTACCTGCTCAAATCCATGCTGTGTTTCCTTGTTGTAGAGATTCATGCTAGATAAACAATCGTCTTTTTTCTCCTTCCACTTGGCCCAACCATAAGTAATATAACACTGAGATGTATCACTGCCAAACTTAGCAGCTGCCTTCGACCTTCTTCTCTTAGATTTATCACGTGGAACTATACTGTCATTTTCAGCATTGGTCTCCTCAGAAACTTTTACGGTAGTTTCACTCTCAGTTGATGGAAATACTGGTGAATTTTCATATTTTTGGATCTCTCTTGCGAGCTTGTCAGCTGATGCTTTGATGGGCATCCCAATGCAATGGAAAGCAAAAGGTAGGAGTACTTGCTAGCCCTGTCATCGTCAAAGATGGGCTTGCCAATCTCCTCCCCGAGCTCGCTAATTTCCTCCTCGTACTTGTCATAGATGGGAGAGATCTCCTCATCATAATCATCGTAATATGGGTGAGATCTTTTCCTTCTCACTACAAGAAAACAGCTAAATTGCGACGGATATTAGCGAGGGGTACAATTTTGTTGCTAATCAGCTAAGGATTTGCGATGGATATATATTTAGCTAGGGACTAGCGAGGGAAAACATGTCGTTGCTGAAGTTGAGCGCCAAGGCGTGGTATTTAGCTAGGGAATAGCAATGGAACCAGGCATCCGTTGCTAAAGTTGCGCATGGAGATATTGTCGCGCTCTTTGGCAAGGACGTAGCAAGGGATTAGCCCTAGCTACGTTGCAAAGGATAATTCCTCGCTAATTTCATTGTAAAAAATAATAACATGGGCCTATAATGAAATTAGCGAGGGAGCATGCCCTCGCTAACTTCCTGATATAACATAAGTATGTAATGATACTAGCGAGGGACATTTCCCTCGCTATGTTTATTATATAGTATTCCAATTGTGATGGTATTAGTGAGGGAAATATCCCTCGCTGATTTCATTATATAGCATTGTGATATATATATTGATATTAGCAAGAGAGTGCTCCCTTGCTAAGTTTATTATATAGCATTGTGATATATATTAAAATTAGCGAGGGAATGTCTTTTGCTAATGTCATTATATATGATTGTCTCACATAGTTATAGAATGATATTAGCGAGGGTTATTTACCTCGCTATTTACAGTATATAACATTGAATCTCTAATGAAATTAGCAAGGGCCATTTCCCTCGCTAATATTATAATGTACACATATATTATGAAGTTAGCGAGGGAAATTTCCCTCGCTAATGTCATTATGTACACAGTTAAATAAAATATTAGCGAGAGAATGGTCCCTCGCTAATGTCATTATATACTTATATAAAACATTAGCGAGGGAAATATCCCTCGCTAATATCATTATATACACATTGTTATATAATAAATTTAGCGAGGGAGATTTCCCTCGCTAACTAGTATCCTAAAATTTCATTAACCCGCCTTTATTTTTGACTTTACTTTTCTTTTGCTCTCACTCCCGCTTGTGCTCCCTCTCGCGCCAATTTAGGGTTTTCGAGCATTGATCCATCTGAGACATAGGAATAGGGGAAAAGTACCAGTTGGAGAAGGACGAAGTCTCGATTGGCTTCAACCCCCACAGCACCCTCCACCTCCATTGCATCATCTCGCACCTCGTGGAGTCACCAATCCTTTTCGAGGGGCGTCGGAAAACTAGGTTTCTCTTTTCTTCTAGCTTGCTTCCACTTAGGTAAACTCATTTCTTCTTCTTCGCCACTATTTAGGGTTCTATGAGTGTCTTTAAATCAAAAAAATTTCTGAAAATTAGTGTGTTTAATTTGAGTGAACTTTTGGTTTTAGGATTTTGTTTGGTTTTTAGTTGTTATTATAATTTTTTTTTATGTTCTTAATGATTTTATTGAAGCCTTTTTTTTATTTCTAGTTGTTTTTGGATTTGTCGTATAGTTTGTTTTTGTGGGGGGTCTTTTTTTAATGTCAGTCCAAATTTGAATTTTTAAGTTTTTGTTGTTATTGTTTACAGTTTGTGAATATAAATTTGTGAATTTTTTGTTTATGGACAGAAGAATAGAAGGTGGAATGATATACTTCTTGCATACAAGACCCTTGTGTTGTTTTTGGTGGCCTGGTGACCTCTCCTTTGTATGTTTATCCCAATTGTGCAGTGATATGTGAAGGATAAGAAAAGACACATGGTTTAAGAATTAGAAGGATAAGAAAGACACGTTTATCTATGAATGTATCTTGATGCATAGTTTAAATGATGACTTATGTTGATTTGCCATAATAAGCTTCAAACGTCCCTAATTTTCTAGACAAAATAATGCCAACGTTGAAGTGTACAGTTCAAATTTTCCAATAAAAATACAAATGCTATTATCTGTTTGATACTTTGTGATAAATAAGATTAGTAAATCTATAGTTTTACTAACCCTAGTTAAACCAACAGAACTTTTTGAATTGGGAGATCATTTGGAGGCTTAATGGCATGAATATATCAAATTTTATGGTGAAGTGGATTATGTAGAGATGGACAATCTTATTTATTAGATGATCTGTTTGGGAGCTAGAATTCATTTTCATTTTCATTTCCTTTCCCATTTTAATGCTAAACTATTCCAGGTTGATTTTTTTTTTAAAGCCATTTTGCTGGTTGATTTTTGAAAGAGGAGAAAAAAAAAGTCACATGGTACTTCAACTAATGTTTTTCTGCGGCAGGCTTTGTTCATTCGTCTAGGTTTGAAAGCAATGTTGTTCTTCTTGCAAATGGACACAAGTTTGACATTAATCTGCCCACGGCTTCTTAATGTCATAGTAAATTCTACAAACATTGGGTAGCCACTCCCCATGAGAAACTTGTGGGGTGTGAGGATAAGAAATTCTGATGGATTTGTTTTAGTTGTCTTTGCCACATATGTGAAACTCTTTTTTTAACCATCTGAAAAATATAATAAGTTCTATTTTAATGGTGAATGACCCTCCAATTCTGATGGATTTGTTTTAGTTGTCTTTGCCACACATGCATCCATTTAAAATTGAACCTTATTAAAGTAGAATCTTGATTCTTTTCAAATTTCAATAAGAGTTCTTGCTTTTGAATTTTTATTTCGACTGATCTAATGCATTTGATTATTATTATGTGCATGAACTCTTTCACAGGTTTATGTTGAAGTGCTTCAAAGGTTATGTTGAAGTGTTCTTATCAGCTTAAAATTTCTGTACTTTGTAAGGTGGAATAGCATTGTGGTTTATTGGTTTATTTTGGTGATCTATTTTTATTGTCTACAATGAGTAGAATATTGGTAAGCCATACTGACAGGTCAATTAAATCTGGATTTATTTTGTAATTGGATGAGACATACATTTTTTAAAGCCCATGTTTTTTAGTCTCCTGTTTTTTTAAGCCATATATTTTGAATTGTAAGAATCTAAACAAATTGTGATAAATTACATGGCAAAAATGTGATAAATTATCTAAGCATTATAACAATGCATAATTATAGAAGCAATTACAGTAATCTTAAAGATGATTATTTGAAGAATAATATCAAGATTTACAATAATAATATTTTATATAATATTAATCACATACCCAACATTATAAAAAACAAAAAACACTATTAAACCTCTCCATACTTGGCCATTTTTTCAACATAATCAATCCATACATTCTATTTCCCACTTCCTTATGCCTAAAAGATCACACCAGGAAACTCTTGAACGGAAGTGAAATGACTTTCTTCAAAAAGAACAAATGAAGTGGAGAAGTGGCTATTCAAAACCTTTCACTTACGGTTAAAAAAACACAACAGGTCTAATTTTTCCATCACTTCAGCCCACTTCGAGAAGTGTCACTTCTGTCTCACTTCGAGGGAAATGCCACTTCTCTCTCACTTCGGGGAAGAGAACACCCTTAATATCCTCAGAAAGATAAATAACTTAAAATGACAAAGAACAAGAAGTTTCCCGCATGCCTTCATTCATTCAAATATTCAATAGTACTTTTATTCACAAACAAACGATTTCAACCTTCTATAAATCTTTTCAACAAAATGGTTTATTAACAGAAACACAAATCCCATATGACAGTTTTAAACCATGAAGAAGCATATGATATGCTTTAATTCTTCCACTCTTTTCAGCTGCTTCCATTTGTATCAGCCTGACCTGCATTAGAATTACCTCCATTCTTCTTTGAGCTACTGAACTGCCCTGTCACACTTCTACCGACAAATTTCCCAGCTTTGCTCAGGCCACTACCCACAGCTCCAATCCCCGAGCCCACGAACCCAGCGCCAGCTCCAATTCCCGAACCCACAATCCCGGCACCAGCTCCAATTCCTGATCCAACTAGCCCAGCACCAACACCAATTCCTGATCCTACCAGCCCAACTCCAGTTCCAATTCCTGCTTCTACTAGCCCGGCTCCAGCCTCAATTCCTGAGCCCACGAGCCCGACACCTGCCCCAATACCAGTGCCTACTAGCCCAACACCAGTCCCAATGCCTGAGCCCACCATACCAACTCCTGATCCAACTATGGATGCTGCCCCGCCAAGTGCATCAACTGTGCTGCCAATTAACCCAGCTTCCTTCAATTTTTTCCTCTCCTCCATCGTCTTCTTTTCCTCTTCTAAGGCTATTAGTTGTTCCTCCTTTGTGAAAGGATGATACATAACCTGCAGAAAATGCATCATCAGTTTGGGAAACTAATAAGTTGTAGCATATTGCAACCCCTCAATAAATAGATGAATAAATGAATGTTATGCTATATTTGATTTGCTTGCATGTGATTTTCTACATGGCAACGAATTCCTGCTAAGCTTTCTCGCAAATTTATCATCTAAAGGAAATGTAGAGCAAAGATGCTAGAGGAAATGTTGGTCTTCTTACCTCAAACTCAGTGTTCTTCTCATACATGTATCGAAGAGGTTGTAATGTGCTTCCTAAACAATTCAAGTCGTTCCTTAAATAATGATGATAAGCTTCTCTTCCATTATGATTAAAGGTGAGCAGATGCATGTCACATCTTATTAAACAAGAGTTGAATGATTCAAGCAAGCTTTTTCTTTAAATACACAATTATGCCTAAAAATAAACACAATCATCTTAAACTCTTTTCCTAGAGACTCACATGCTGTAGATCTTAGAATAGACTGATCAAGGGGTGGCAATTGGTCATGTGAAGATAACATACTAACAGAGGTTAGTTAACCTAATACAGACATGATTTGTCAGGAGATCACACCAGCCAGACCTGAACCCACCCAAGAGATACAGCATCCATTATAATTAAAGGTGAGTAGGTGCATGTTACATCTATATTAAACCAGGGTTAAATGGTTCAATCATGCTTTTTCTTTAAACACATAATCATGCCTAAAAATAAGCATAATAACATTAACTCTTTTCCTAGCGACTCAAATGGTGTAGATTTTAGAATAAAGACTGATCAAGGGGTGACAATTGCTCATGTGAAGAGAACATAGAAATAGATGTTAGTTAACCTCATAGAAAAGTGATATGTCAGGAGCTCACACAAGCCAGACCTGAACCCACCCAAGAGACATGGCTATGACCTGATCCTAGCCTTAATTAATTAGTTTGACCAAGTGACATACAACTTTTTCCATTCTATATTTTATGCACTGATGAAATCGAAGTAATGCAACCCAAGATCAAGTCAACTTATAAAAGATATAAATTAAAGAAAGAACAAGGGAAGTAGATAAACACAGTCTCAATGGATTAAGCACCCACCCCCACCTATTTTTAGAAGCACACTAACACAAAGATAAATTCAAACTTCTCTCTGATTCTCAATAATGCACCTAGCCTCTTAAATGGAGGAGTAATACAATTATATGAAAGGAATGATCTTTCTTTCATTATTCTAAACTGCTATTAAATGAAATATTATGAAAGGAATGATGTTCTTTTTCCTATTCTAAATTCTTAATATGGAATCACAAAGGAGTGGTCTTTTTTATTTCAGACTCCTATGACTAGAAATAATAATTTGACAACTAAGACCAACATTTCAAATGGTCTGGAATTTGAATTTCAAATGAACCTAATTCATGCAGCATCACAAAGACATCTGAATGGTCTCATCCACTCAAATAGCCAACCCCAAACTGACTTTGACCTTGACCTGACTCTACAAAAAGCTTGCCCTAAACCGAGACTCATTCGGTTTGTATTAGGTTGGATTGAGTTATCAGATCAAGTGTAGCTCAATACATAGATTTAGAAACTACAATAAATTAAATTACTATACTAGTTCAGTGTAATTAGAGCACAAATGAGTGGTCATCCACAATCTTCTACTGCCTAAGATTAGGGTGTTCAGGACAGGAACTAAAATAATAGTAATACCACATTGTTTGATTACTTTGTTATAGGCAATAAAATAACTAAATTGTACCAACAATAATATTTAAGCATTTAACTAGTGAACTAGTACACTTTATTATGAAAATGAAATAATCTTTACAGTTACATGGTCCAAATTTTTTTAATTGAAAGCAACTTAAAAGCTCCAATGCAAGTAGTTATTTAATTATTCACTGAATAGGGATCAAAGATACTTAAGGTACACAATTATGCAAAATTTGATGGTATTAGAGGAGTCTAATTTTAAAGATGAAAAGTAAGTTTTTTGTTCAGAGAAGGTAGTGACTAGCTGGCAATTAGCATAGTAAAAATAAATATGGACATTACCAAAAAGAGAAAAAGAAATATGTTATTGTAAAAAAAGTCTAGCAAATAAAAGAATAACAAAGAAGAATGCCACTAAAACACATAATGTGAAGTTCTAAAGTATAGGTGAATCTTAATAAATATTATTTAAGTATAATGGTGGAAAAACAAAAATTCTGTCATTAATAAAAGAACCAAACTTATTGATTATTTCATACTGGCAATAATAATAGAGATAAAGGAAACCATAACTGCACCTATCAGGAAAAAAGATCAATTCATAATGAGTAATTTTCTAAAACATTACAAGTGAAATTGCAGGAAAAATGCTACTCAACAACTGGAGACATGATTTCATCCTTTAGCTAGAAGAAAGTAATGGAAATGGGTAAGAGTTTACAAGTGGACTTGTTATAGGGCTAGAAATAAGAACCTGCAGAAGGAGAAGTTAATTATAGTAAGCAATAATAAGCTTTGCCAAATATCCTAATTAATTATATGAACATGTCAAGGCTGTAATAGGAGAGTGGGAGAAAGGCAAACGCATTAAATCTTTCTATTTGTGCTTGGATGGTGGGAGAGAAGTTATTAAATCTTTCTAATTGTAGTTTGATATTTTCCTTAGAGCAATAAAGCAATTTTATTGTTTTTATTCAAGTGTAATTCTTTCTGTGTTTATGCCTTTGGGCCTAACAAATTAGGGATATTTGACTGATTTTCAAGAAGGGATTCCAACATTGGTGCTTTCATTGAGTGCTTCCCAAAATCCCATCTAAAGATCAGATTTCCATCTCAACCTACCAGCTATTGCAGTATCACACACCAATCAACCGATTTCTTGGAACTCAGGTAACAATACCTGCAAGTGTTTCCCGAGCTGCCGCACCAGCAAACAATCACTCAATTTTGCAAGAGGCAAACACGTATCTTCAGGAAAGAAACTTGAAATGCTTGAAGTCAAGGCAATGGAAAGCAACTTAGTCATACGATCAAATAACAATTCCAAGCCATTAAGGAAGCTATGCAACAAGGGTGAATTCTAACATTCCTTGGTTCTACCCAAGGTCGTCTAACTTGGGCTTTTGTGACCGGCAATGGCCGGTCACAAAAAATAAAGTTTAAAATTTTAAATTAAAATAGGTAATGTCTGGGTGCGGTCAGACAAAGATTGGGTGCGGCTCTATTCAGATTGGGTGCGAACTTTACTGTTTATTACTGTTCATTACTGATCATAATGAAGAAGTCTTGAAGGACTCTTTACCGCTCACATCGTTTCATTGGCGGGCACTCGTGCAAGTAATGCAGTGTCCGGGTGCGCCGCATGTAAGTTAGGTGCGACACTATTCAGATTGGGTGCGAACTTTTACTGTTCACTAGTGAAATGACGGCGCACTCAATTCGTGAAGAGTCGCACCTAATTTGCACATGCTCGAACCGTAGTAGGTAGGGTATGGGTGCGGCTAGACAGAGACTGGGTGCGGCTCTATTCAGATTGGGTGCGAACTTTTATTGTTCATTACTGTTCATTATTGTTCATTACTATTTATTGGCGGCGCACCTTGTACCGTAGTGACGCCGGGTAGGGTAGTGATTAACCTGCGGGCGGTGGTAAACAGGGGGGATTGATAGAAGAGCAAGAAAAAGGGAGGACAAACAGAGAAGAAAAGTCTCTGAAACTTTAAAAGGAAAATATAACTCAATAATCAATGAATAAAATTCAACCCACAAGCTGGGTTAAAATAGCTAAAAAAAACTAACCTAGATAACCTAAAAATTCTATCTTCTTATCCAAATTTGCCCAAATCGGCAAATTTTGGTCCAATAGAAAAACTTATCTAATTCTAAAATAACTAAACAAAACAAATAACCCCTAAAAATCCGAGTTCAAATCGGATTCATATCTTATCCTAAATTGGCATATGAAATATTGCCAAAAATGGAAAAAAAACACCGAGAAACGAAGAAACGACGGGGAAAACAATGGAATTTGAGGATGAAGGAAGGGTCCATCGAGCAGGGCTGATGGACCCCACGTGCGGGTCGAGACGAGCTTTCCGAATTGGGGTTAAGCGCGCGAATCCGATATCGGTAGCTAAAGTTATGGCCAAAATACCGAAACGTGTCCAAAGTGCTCCCCAATTCAGAACTTGGCTCGATCACCTTCCGCCTTTACGTCGGTCCGCCAAGTCGTGGTATGCCAAGGCTCTAATGGTGCAATCAAACAGCTCGGCCTCGTCTGACTCGGACTCTCCTGCATCAGCCTCCCCGGGTTGGAAAGAACTCGCCCTCGAGTTCGTAATAGGATCAGTCGACTCCACAAAACAAGGGCTCAGATGCTTCACATTGAAGATGTCAGAGGTCTTCAAATAACTGGGAAGGCGCAACCGGTATGCATTGTCATTGATCTTCTGCAACACTTCACAGGGTCCGATCTTTCGTTCCTTCAGCTTGTTATACTTACCCACAGGGAAGCGATCTCGAGTGAGGACAGCTCACACTAATCGCACTCATCGAACCGCACCTGACGCCGCCGTTTGTCTGCATTCATCTTGTACTTGGTATTACTCTCCTGAATAGTTGACTTGACCTGCTCATGAATAACCCGAAGGTGCTCAGCTATCTCATCAGCTCGGGGGTGAACACGACCAATCCGTGGGATGGGGGTGAGATCAAGTACTCCTGATGGGTTCCGCCCATAGACAACCTCGAATGGGCTCAAGCCGGTAGTCCGATTCTTTGATCTATTGTAGGCGAATTCGGCTTGAGGTAGTGCTAGATTCCACTGCTTCGGTTTAGTTCCAGCCAAACTCCTCAATAGGTTGCCCAAACTCCGGTTCACCACTTCAGTCTGGCCATCTATCTGGGGGTGGTATGCACTGCTAAAGTTCAATTGCGTCCCCAATTTTCCCCACAAGCTTCTCCAGAAGAGGCTAACGAACTTGGTGTCACGATCGGATGTGATGGAGCGAGGGACACCATGCAAGTAAACAACCTCTCGAAAGTAAAGATGTGCGATGCGGGTAGCATCCATAGTCTTCCGACAAGCTACAAAATGGGTCATCTTGGAAAATCTGTCAACCACCACCATGATAGAGTCTGAGGCCCGCTGGGTACGAGGAAGGCCCAGAACAAAATCCATACTGACGTCAAGCCAAGGGGCTTCAGGGACTGGCAAGGGAGTGTACAGGCCTGCGTTGGTGAGAACTCCTTTGGCCCGCTGACACACAAAGCAGCGCTCCACAAAGTCTGCCACGTCACTAGACAACTTCGGCCAATAAAAGTCTGCAGCTATGAGGGCGTAGGTCTTATCACGACCAAAGTGCCCCTCATTATGGAGTTCGCTCATGATCTGCAGTCACAATGAACAGTTGGGGATGCACAGCTGTAGGCCACGAAATAGGTAACCGTTATGCAAAATAAAATCGTGACGATGTCCATCGGTTACCTCCTGAAGGATCCGCTCGAAGGAAGGATCATCCGCATATATATCCGTGAAAGCTTCAAACCCTGCAACTTTGGCGTTCATTGTAGTGAGAAGAGAACTGCGGCAGCTCAAAGCATCTGCTACACGGTTGAGGCTTCCTGCTTGATGCTTCATAGTAAAGGTGAACTCCTGCAAGTACGCTACCCACTTAGCGTGTCGCTTCGCTTGTGTTGGCCATTGATGTACTTCAGGGCTTCATAATCGGTGAACAGAATGAACTCCTTCTGTATGAGGTAGTGGCGCCAATGCTTCAGCGACTGAACTATGGCATAAAACTCCAGGTCATAAGTAGAGTAGTTCTTCTTCGACCCCGAAAGCTTCTCGCTAAAAAAAGCTAGCCGTCGTCCTGACTGGCTCAGAACACCTCCAACGCCAACTCCAGATGCATCACAATTGACCTCGAACACTTTGTCGAAGTCGGGAAGTGCGAGAACTGGTGCTTCAGTCATCTTCTGTTTGACCAAGTGGAAGCTAGTTTCGGCCTCATCCGTCCACTTGAAATCACGCCCCTTGAGACACTCTGTGATGGGGGCAATCAGCGTGCTAAAGTTCCGGATGAATCTTCTGTAAAACGAGGCCAGCCCATAGAAGCTTCGAACATCATGCAAGGTCCTCGGTCTGGGCCACTCCAAGATTGCATCGATCTTTGATTAATCTGCATGAACACCGTCAGAAGAAACAACAAAACCAAGGAAGGTCAAAGAAGTGGTGAAGAAGGAATACTTCTTTCGGCAAACGAACAGGCGCTCCGTTCTCAGCAACTCAAAGACAGCGCGAAGATGGTCAAAGTGTGAGGACCAACTCGGACTATAGATGAGGATGTCATCGAAATAGACCACCACAAACTTGCCCATAAACGGTCGCAGATCCTGGTACATGAATCGCATGAATGTGCTGGGGGCATTGGACAACCCAAAAGGCATCACCATCCACTGCATACAAATTCATGCCGCGGTCTTGAACGCCGTCTTCCACTCATCTCCGGGCCGTATTCTTATCTGGTGGTATCCGCTCTTCAGATCGATTTTTGAAAAGACCTTCGAGCCGGATAGCTGATCCAACATGTCATCCATGCGGGGGATGGGGTAGCGGTATTTGATGGTGATTTTGTTGATTGCTCGGCTGTCTATACACATGCGCCACAAGCCATCCTTCTTTGGCACTAACAGGGCTGGAACTGCGCAGGGACTCATGCTCTCTCGGATGTAGTCGTTCCTTAATAACTCCTCCACTTGTAGCTGTAATTCTTCGGCCTCCTTGGGACTGAGGTGGTATGCTGGTCGGTTCGGCGAGCTCGATCCTGGGACAAGATCTATCTGGTGTTGGATGTCCCTCATAGGTGGGAGTCCCGGGGAATGTTCCTCTGGCATCAAGTCTGCGAACTCCAGGAGCAATTGCCGCACTTCTATTGGCAGATCTGGATCCATGTCTGTGGCATTATGCATGCAAGGTAGCAAGGCATAGACTACATCGCCCTGCTTGATCCCGCTTAAAAATCTGGACATAGAAAATAGGTTAGTATTGGTTACCAGAGTAGGATGCTTTTCTTCTCGGCGGGGTGCCAACACGATCTTTTTTCCCTTGATGCTGAGGGAATAAGTATTCTTCTTTCCATCGTGGACCACGCTCCGATCATACTGCCATGGTCGCCCCAGTAGTAGGTGACATGCATCCATTGACACGACGTCGCACCACGCATTGTCAAAGTACCTCTGCCCAATGGAGAAAGACACAAGACATCGCCGATCTACTTTTACCTCGGTGCCTTTGCTCAGCCATGATAGATTGTAGGGCTTCGGATGTCGCTATGTCTTCAACTGCAACTTCTGGACAGCGTCTTCAGACACCACGTTCTCACAACTACCGCTGTCGATGATCACCTTGCAAACCTTGTCGGCCACTGTGCAGGTGGTATGGAAGATGTTGTTTCTCAGCCAGTCGTCCCTTGATTTTTCCTTGGGTGCCAGCAGACTCTTGCGAACAACGAGGGTCTCATGGCCATCCCTAATCAACACGTCACCAGCCTCATCATCATCGCCATAATCATCATAAACTGGTTCCTCAACCTCCTCAGCCTCGATCTCTTCAATCATCAGGTTCTTGCCCTTCTGACTAGCAGGTTTCCGACACTCGGGTGATTTATGCCCCTGCTCACCACACTTATAGCAATAAACTCCAGAGTTAGAACTACCTGATGGTGCTTGCTAGACTAGGCGGGGTGCCTGAGGGCGAGCTTTCCTGCTACTCTGATCGCTCCTGATTGGTGGTCTTCTATTCTGCTGTTTTTCAACAGTGAGGGCGCGATGGTATACCTCCGAAACAGTCCATAATGAGTGCATACTGAGAACATCTTGCAATGGTTGGCGCAGACCTCCCAGATATCGAGCCACCAGTTGCTCCTCTGTCTCGGATAAGTCGTTCCTCGGAATCAACTGCTAGAAGTCCTCTGTGTACTCATCCACTTATCATACTCGCCTCAACGTATAAAGTCGTTGAAACAAGGTTTGGGTGTAGCCGAAGGGAGGAAGTGCCCCTTCATCTTCTTCTTCATCTTGTCCCAATCTACGATCTTTGGTTTGCCTCGCCGATCCCGTGAACACCGCAACTGCTCCTACTACGTGGATGCTCGGCACTTCAACTTGATGGCAACTAGCTTCACCTTCAGACGATCAGGGACCTCCTTGTACTCAAATATCCTCTCGACCTCGTTCAGCTAGTCGATGAAGACTTCAACATGTAGGGTTCCAGTAAATTCGGGCAGCTCCACCCGAAAGCCGAGATCTCCGTGACGCTCCTCTCGCACTGCGGTGCTCTCGGACCGCCACACCGAATAGGGGTTGAAGGTAGACTCGAGTCGTGGTTCAAACCTCACGATCCCCAAATCTCACGCCAATCGCTGGGTCAACTCCGCCACTTGTCTCGCAGATCCTCGCTCATCGCCTTCCAAGGCGATTGGGTCTCGAGACGGACCTTCCTCTCCGCCGAACATGTCCACCACGACGCACCACCACGGCCACCACGATCTCCAAACCATCGATGCCGAGGCCACAGAAGAAGATGATCTCGATACCAACCGATGCCGCGGTGGTAGTGATTAACCCGCAAGGCGGTGGTAAAATGTGGGATTGATAGAAGAGCAAGAAAAAGGGAGGACAAACAGAGAAGAAAAGTCTCCAAACTTTAAAAGGAAAATATAACTCAATAATCAATGAATCAAATTCAACCCACAAGTCAAGTTAAAATAGCTAAAAACTAACCTAGATAACCTAAAAATTCTATCTTCTTATCCAAATTTGCCCAAATCGGCAAATTTTGGTCCAATAGAAAAACTTATCTAATTCTAAAATAACTAAACAAAACAAATAACCCCTAAAAATCCGAGTTCAAATCGGATTCAAATCCTATCCTAAATTGGCATACGAAGTATTGCCAAAAATGGAAAAAAACACCGAGAAATGAAGAAACGACGGGGAAAATAGTGGAATTTGAGGGTGAACGAAGGGTCCATCGAGCGTCGAGATGAGCTTTCCGAATTGGGGTTGAGCGCGCGAATCCGATATCGGTAGCCAAAGTTATGGCCAAAATACCGAAACGTGTCCAAAGTGCTCCCCAATTCCGAACTTGGCTCGATCACCTTCCGCCTTTACGTCGGTCCGCCAAGTCGTAGTATGCCAGGGCTCTAATGGTGCAATCAGACAGCTCGGCATCGTCTGACTCGGGCTCTCCTGCATCACGTAGTCTGGGTGCAGCCAAACAAAAATTGGGTGCGGCTCTATTCAGATTGGGTGCGAACTTTTACTGTTCACTAGTGAAATGGCGGCGCACCCAATTCATGAAGGGTCGCACCCAATTTACACATACTCACACCGTAGTAGACAAAGATTGGGTGCGGCTCTATTCAGATTGGGTGCGAACTTTTACTGTTCATTACTGTTCATTAGTGAAATTAAACACACACCCAATTCGTGAAGGGTTGCACCCAATTTGCACATGCTCGCACCGTAGTAGGTAGAGTATGGGTGCGGCTAGACAGAGATTGGGTGCGGCTTTATCCAGATTGGGTGCGAACTTTGAACTTTTACTGTTCATTGGCGGCGCACCTCGTACCGTAGTCTGGGTGCGGCCAGATAGAAATTGGTTGCGGCTCTATTCAGATTGGGTGCGAACTTTTACTGTTTATTACTGTTTATTAGTGAAAATGGCGGCGCACCTAATTCGTGAAGGGTCGCACCCAATTTGCACATACTCGCACCGTAGTAAGTAGGTTTGGGTGCGGCCGCATGCAGATTAGCGCGACTCTATTCAGATTAGGTGAACTTTTATCGCTCATTATCGTTATGGCGCGCACCTATCAGCGCGTGCGCAGAAAAGGTGCGGCTCTATTCAGATTTGGTGCGACCGGCCAGTGCCGGTCACAAAACCCAAGTTAGGCGACCTTGGGTAGATACCCAAGGAATGTTAGAATGCACCATGCAACAAGTTATTTAATCAGCCATACAAGAAGCCATGCAGGACAAATCATAGAGCGCTATGCAAAGCAATTCATGCCTTACAAGTTCAACCTAGGAATGAGTCAGTTAATGTCCATGCTTAGGGGGGACACTTAGAAGAGATGATAATGTTCTAGATTGTGGAAGCCGCAGGCAACAATCTCCATGGGATGTTGATGTCGAGGGCTGAGTCTACCATGGCCCAGTCCCAACTGAAGGTTGCCCAATGCTAATAGGCGCTACGGATTAAAAGGGAACCCGAGTCCTTGAATTTGAGGAATGGGTGGAATCTGTATGGGGAGAAGGGTGTAGAGATTTCCATTTGCGGCCTGAACAACAGGAAAGATACCTTGAGCGCAAGCCTCCGAAGTTCATCCTTCCTACTTTTGATGGCACATACTTGGAAATTTTGATAACCGAAGTATAGCAATATTTTGGCTTCTATCACACTAGAGCATAAAAGGGTTCAATAAGCCCCTTATCACCTAGATGGAGAGGCATACCAATGGTACCAATGGTACTTGTGAATCCAAGAATGTCAGTACGATATTCCACGGCCGGGATTCAAGAAGGAGATCATAAAAAGGTTCAATGCATTTGTCTTTTATTGATTATGATGCTGTTTTTTCTAAGATTAAACAAGAACTAAGCTTAGCTAACTACATATGCAACTCAAACATCTTTTGAATCGCTCGCAAACTTAAACTGAATTAGCTCTGTTAGGAGTTTTAATCAGAGATCTTAAACATGACTTTGTGGCACAAGTACATATGCTTTGGCTAAATTTTCTATAGGGATAATTGAGATTGCATTTATTGTTAAGGAGAAGCTTTTAACAACCAGAATCCACTTTTTCTAATGTGTCCAGTCCACTTATCCACTGTCCAGCAACCCCAAGGGGCAGCCAAAAGCTCCTTCATGTATCGAGAAGTCTTCCAATAAGTCTATGATCATCAAAGAACCATATAAACTGCCATGGAGTATGTATCTGGAGAGAAGATTGAAGGGTCTTTGTTTCAAAGTGAAGAGAAGATTACACCATACCATAAGTGTACGAAGGGGCATGCTTTCCTCTTAAAGGAAAACTCATATGATGAGGTAGAAGGGTAACACAATGCCGATTATGAAGAAGAGGAGGAAAAACTTGATCCCACCAATTGTATTCATGCCTTATTTGAGGGAGACGGCTACATTAATTTTGAGGTATCCTTTTTAGGCTTGTTTGGTATGATGCAAGTGAAAATACAGTGCAAGTGTACTTATATGCAAGTTATTTTGATGCCTTTACACTTACACTGTAGTTTGTCTGATATGACGCAAGTGAATTTATAGTATGTCATTTTTTTTTGTTTGGTATGAAGCAAGTAATTTGTTGCAAGTGAAAATCTAATATTCGGTATACAATTTATAATTTACCAAATGCATGTAGAGGTGAGGTTACCCCACTTTATTTGTTATTTTAAATACAAACAATTTATTAGTTTTAATTATTAAAAAACTTGTAAAATACCCTTATACAAACATATATTTGTGGATATATCCCTAGCTGTGTTTGGTTGAAGGATATCCCACTTAGGATTAGGAATGACTTTTGAAAAGTTTTGAATTTTTTTTTTTTTTCGGAAAATCTTAAAGTAACGGTATTAATGATAAGATAGTCACGTGGCTTCCACGTATTGGTGGGTGACCCGTTATTATACTTTTAAACCTCAATTAAAATTTTTTGAGGGAAAATATTTCATTGGATATTGTGTTGGGATATCCCACTTGGGGTTATTCCCCGACCAAAGACAGTTAATGATCTATTGGACCACCAAAATATTTAATTGTCTTCATACACCTTAAAACTTCAAAAAAATAATTTTGTACCCCTCACCATCAAATTAAATGAATATTTTAATATAAAAATAAAAAATATCAAAATCTACTAAAAACAACTAAAAATATAGGATTAATTACACTTTTCGTACCTGAAAATGGTGTCATTGTTCACTTTTATCCTTGTATTTTAAAAATGTTCAATACGGTCCTTGTGTAATGCGCAATACAATGTTAGGGACCAAAATAATCGTAATACGCAATACACAAGGATCAGTATTGAACATTTTAAAAATACAAGGATAAAAGTGAACAATGACACCATTTTCGTGATTTAAAGAACAAAATTTCCTAATACACAAGGACTGTATTGAACATTTTTAAAATACAAGGATAAAAGTGAACAATGACACCATTTTCAGGGACGAAAAGTGTAATTAATCCAAAAATATATAACTCATAGTATTAAGTGTAGTTGGAGAGTTTAAAATCACAACATATTTTTATTATTTAAATAAATAAATATAAATATTTTATTAATGAGTTGGCCAGCACGAGGGATATAGAAATATTTTTTTTCTTTCAATTTTTAGGATATACAAACAAATACAATATTTTGGAGCTAATATTAATAATTAAAAATATTTACAATGCTACAAGGCAAAAAAAAAAAAAAAAAACTAGTGGTTTTTAAAAGGTTTTTGACCATAGGGGTCTATTTTCAAGTATTATTATTTTATGGGGCATCAATGCAAATGCACACTTTATATATGCAAATTCCCTTAAAAAAAATTATTTCATATGTATATCTCAAATTCATAATTTTTTTGCATGCAAGGGAGATGAAGATATCACTCATCAAAGTAAGTTAATGTAAGTTATAGGCACTTGTTTCGCCGCCAAAAGCCAATTTAGCCGCAAGTTGTTTGGTTGCATTATGGAGTTTATACATAAGTCAACTTACATGTAAGTAGATGACTTGCATCACACCAAACATGAAAAAGTGCTTAATTACATGTACGTGGACTTATAATATATTAACTCAGACCAAACAAACCCTTGATTGATAGCCCCACCCGCTTTAATTAATAAGATGGGGAAAAAAATTCTTCTATTTTCCTTAAAAAACCGCCGAGATTAAGTCAACAACACAAATAACACCCTAATTTCCTTTAACTAAAGGTAAACCTAAAGGTGGATGACCAGCAATTGTCCACCAAGGATTAATGGTAAGGATTAAGAAATATGGAGGGATGAGGGGGAAGGGGCCATGGGTAAGATTCGTGTGGTAGTATAAGGGTATTTATTAATTTTGTTAAGAAAGTCATAAAATTTGTTCTATGTGATTATTGTTATTGATATGGATCAATGGTGTTAAACAATTTTGATTATAATGATTATAATGTTTTGGAGGGAAGAGGGATTAAATGAGGTAACTAAAGAAGGGCAATACAAGATCCGCCTTATAATGCTCTACACTGTCATCAACATGGGTCTTGATCTTGTAGACCCACCTGTAACTAACTGGAGTAATACTAGATGGCAGCGGAACTAGATCCTAGGTGTGCATCCACTGTAGGGCACCGAACTCCTTCGCTATAGCTTACTGTCAATGAATATGTTGAACTGCCTCACAATAGGATTTAGGCTTGAAGTGAGAGTGGACAGCTGCAAGAAAGGACTAAAAACTAGCGGAGTAGGTATGAGTAGTGGAAAGGGCAAACCTAGTATGAGGACGGTGTAGCTGATCAAGACAGCAACAAATAAGGACAACAGGAAAATCTTCAGCAGAGGAAGAGCCTGATGTGAGTGTGGGAGTATCACCTAAACCATCAATAGACCTAGAGATGGTAAGTAGTGACACAGATGGAGACTCAGAGGAGACCGCAAGAGGTTGCACAGAAAAGGCAAAAGGAGAAAATCCTGGAATGACAACAGAGGGGTAGAAAAGAGACTGAACAAGTGGTGACTAGAGAAAAGAAAGATCTTGAGCGGAAGAAGAAAAATAAGGAGTGTCCTTAAAAAAGGTGATATGACAAGAAATACGAAGATGGCAAGATGTGGGAACGTAGCAACGATAGCCCTTGTATTCAGAGCTATAACCGAGACAAATGCACAGAGTAGAGCGTAGAGCATAGAGAAAGTTTGGTTCACTCAACAGAGGGCAGAAGCACGAAGCAGATGTAACTAAAAGTGCGAACATGACCATAAGATTAGGCATAAGAGTAAAGACACTCATAAGGAGTGACATTAGAAAGAGCAGTAGAGGGAGTGCGATTTATAAGGTAAACAGATGTCATAACTGCCTTAGCCCAAAAGTGTTGAGGAATGGAAAAAGAAAGGAGAGCACGAGCGGCCTCAAGAATGTGACGATGCTTCCACTGAGTAACACCATTCTGAGCAGGCGTGTGAGGATAAGACTGCTAAGAAAGAGTGTCATGAGATGAAAGCAAGTCACGTAAAGATGTAGAAAGATACTCGTGAGTCCTATTTGAATGAAAAATCTTAATGTGTTTACCGAACTAAGTACGAACCATTTATACGAACTGATAATAGTATGAACCATCACCGCCAAAGGCCTTTGATACCATATAAAGAGATGAGGGTATATAGAAGAGCTTAACCAGTGTTAGGGCAATGGCCCAAGGATATATAAAAATACTATATAGTGTGAGGCCCACATATGGGCATGTGATATATAAGACTACAACTAACAATATATGTATGTCTAATTAATGATTTTGAAAAGGTATTCCTATTTCATAGTAGAGTAGGTTGTGTTTGATTAAATTTGAAAGACCAAAGTAAGATATCTATACTTTGTTCTCTTATCAAGCACAACCATAATTTTGTTAGGCCAAAATGCATTTTTGGTCCGTGAATTATAGTATATTGTTCATTTTGGTCCCTGTATTACTAAAATGTTCATTATGGTCCCTGTATTTTTATAATTCTGGCAATTACGGTCCCTAGGGCTGACGTGACATCCACCCTAAGATACGCTTGAATACGTGATTTATTTTATTACGACATAATGTATGACGTGACGTACTGAAGTGGCACAAAAATCCAATTTTATAACATGTTACTAAATTAATGCTGACGTGGTATGCCATGTCAGCATTATGCTAATGTGGCATGCTGACGTGGCATGCCAGGTGAGAAAAAATGCAAAAAATCAGGAAAAATTTAAAAAAATATGAAAAAATCAGAAAAATTAAGGAAAAATTTTAAAAATATTAAAAAAAAATAAAAATCAGAAAAAATAAGAAAAATTTAAAAAATGCGAAAAAATCAGAAAAAATCAGGAAAAAATTTAAAAAAATATGAAAAAAATCAGAAAAATTAAGGAAAATTTTTTAAAAATATGAAAAAAACGAAAAATCAGAAAAAATAAGTAAAATTTAAAAAAATGTGAAAAAAATCAGGAAAAATTTAAAAAAAATCAGAAAAAAAGGAAAAGTTAAAAAAAAATAAAAAATAGGAAAAAAAATCTTTTCCTTTTTTTCTAATTTTTTCATATTTTTAAAAATTTTTCCTTTTTTTTCTTTTTTTCCATTTTTTTCCTATTTTTTCTCATTTTTTCCATATTTTTCAAAAAATTTCCTGAATTTTTTCTGAATTTTTTTATTTTTTTTCTGCCACATGGCATGCCACGTCAGCATGCTGACATGGCATACCACGTCAGCATTAATTTAGTAAAATATTAGAAAATTTGATTTTTGTGCCACGTCAGCACGCCACATCATCTGCCACGTCATAATAAAATAAATCCGTATTTAGAGCATTATGTCGTGGGTACATCACGTAAGCCACTCTAGGGACCGTGAATTGCTGTAACTCTGAAAATATAGGGACCGTAATGAACATTTTGATAATATAAGGACCAAAATGAACAATATACTATAATTCAGGGACCAAAAATGCATTTTTGCCATTTTGTTATCGTATATGTTGTCAAAGGCTTAAGATTACTAGTACAGAAAATTAAGACATTTGATATTTACATGGCTAGGGGGACAAACTTACTTATGCGGAGTTACACCCAAAAGTCTATATAAGGGTACAAGGAGTTCACTTGTATGTTGATCTAAGCTTATTACCTCTAGTAAGATTGGATATAGTATTAGGGCGTGAATGGTTATGAACTTTGGATGAAGTAAGGATTAATTGCCCTCAAAAGCCGATGGTTTTTCAAAAATGAAGGGAAGGATTGTGTATTGTCTGCACCTACAAAATCTATAATAAAATAAGTGGAATTAGATAATCTACAGAAAATATGCAAGGAAAGAGTTCAATACTTTACTATTAACATTACATCACAACCATGTAGCTATTACTAGTTGATGTTCAAGCCATTCTACAAGACTATCATGCCATTATGGAGAAGCTAGAAACCTAACAACCACAAAGGGTATATTTCACTACCGGATCATACTAAAGGGTAAGACAATCCTTATCAATGTACTGTCTTATTGGTATGTTTATCGCCATAAGATGGGGAGATTGAAGACAAGCAGTCAAAACCAACAAGCGAGGGTTGATTCATCCTAATCAAGGCCCTTTAAGTTCACCAGTCCCTGCTAGTTAAAAAGAAAGATAACACTTGCCATTTTTGGATTGATTATCGGAAGCTCAACAAGTCAATAGTAGGGACAGATTCTCGATCGCAATGATTCTGCTAAGTATAGACACTCAAGAGACCATTGTATACTTAGGTATAGATTTCTCAAAATTTCTACCGGTAAGTATTCTAATGGAATGTGCTTTAATATGTTCAAGAAAGTGTAGTATGCCAACAAATGAAGCATGTCTCCTGGAAGCCCAATGGCTTACTCCAATAATTGTTGATTCGTAAACGCATTTGAGAGGGTACCGCCATGGACTATATTAAAGGCTACCAAATTCAAATGTATACATAATCCTTCTAGTTATTATTCATAGATTAAGCAAATGTTTATTTCATGTCTTTTTTTTATCCTTACATGGTGTAGGTTATAGCTAAGGTATTTATTCACAATATAGTGAAGTTGCACCGTATTACTCACACAATTGGTCTTGATCAAGACTAGATTTTCACTAGATCCTTTTGGAAGGAATGATTCAAGATACACAAGACAAAATTACCTACTAGTTTAGCCTATCATCCTAAAATAGACGGGCAAACTAAATTCACTAATTGGAGTTTGGAACAATATGTTAGATGTTTTGTGCAGGGTCAAAAAAGAGAAGGTAAGAATTTCTTGTATAGGCAAAGTATTGGTTTAGTACCATATACCACAAGTCTATTAGAATGACACCATTCAAGAGTATATATGGTAGATCCCACTAACTCATGTGAGCTACCTTAATTGATCTAGTCCCTTTAATTTGACTGATCAAGAGCTGAAGACACATGACAAGATCCTACATGAGTTGAGAGATCACTTGCAGAAAGCTAGAGTAACCATGAATAACTATGCAGACCAACAAAAGGGAAGAAGTGTTTTAACCAGGTGATTACATATATTAGAGCTACAGACCTCTTGACAAAAAAATTATATCTGTAGAGCCCAGGAGAATGTTTGCAAAAAGAATTTTGGACCATATCAGGTATTGGAACATATTTGGACAGTTCCAAACCGATTGGAGTAACCAAATAGCTAAAATTCATCATATTTTACATGTGTCCTACCTGAAGTGAAGTACAAGAGATTCCAACTTGATACTTCCTAGCATGCTTGAGCAATATCAAGATGATCAAGTGATAATCCAGCCAGAAAAAACCATACATTACAAGAGCATTAAGAGGGGGAATCAAATAAAATGGGAGGTGTTGGTTCTTTACAAAGAATTGCAAAGTGATGATGTCACCTGGAAGATCTTCATGCAATTAAGTTTCAGTTTCCTGATCTCTATTGAGGACAAGAGTATACTCAAAAGAAGGATTAGTGAACATGGGTTAAGAGTCTACACAGGACTCGTTATAGGGTTTATAGGGCCAAAAATAAGAACATTCAGTAGGAAAGGCTAAGTATAGAAGGGAATGATAATCTTGGCAAAATATCCTAATTATATGAAGATACCAAGGCTGTAAAATGAGAGTGAGAGAGAATGATAACTAAAGGTCGCATGATTCAAAGAAGATACCCAATGGGGTTTGTACCCCTTGTCCTAGGGAAGGCAGGATCCCATTAAAAAGAAAAAAATTGATTTTTTTTCATAGTCAAAGATGACAAATCACTCGTGGCAGGAACAAAACAAGGAAAGATCTGACCAGGGCTCTGTGCTTGGGAGCAGAGAAAGTCTTTATACGGGGGATACAAAGAAGGCTAATCATGTGCCTTGGGAGTGTCTTTTAGTAGCCTTCCAGTAAATGTAATTTGATGTTTTTCATAGAGAAATAAAGGAATTCTTTTTCTCTTATTCGGGTGTAATTCTCTCTGGGTTTATACCTCGAGATTTAAGTAATTAGGAATATTTGGCTGATCTTCAAGAAGACGTTCCAACAGAAAGATGTTGCGTTCATGAACAAGAACTATAGCTTTTCAGATTGGCATATTATTTTGGAGCATGAACCTTGGTGGCGCCAAATGAAATCTATGTGAAGGATTTATGGTATACCTAAACACATTACTGAAATTATCACTACAAGCATATCTTGTTTACTAACGCTAAGTAAAAATGTAGCTTAAAAAAGAAAAAAAACTCAATTTTTCAATTGATTGAGATGATTAGCAATATTCTCTTGGCCACTTCTCAAAGCCTCATAGTACAACAGTGAAAATTAAACAAGAGAAAAACTCCTGCAGTTTGTTTTATGACGAAAGATTTGGAAAAAGACACTTGATTTCATAGAAAAGAAATGAAGTTAAAAAAATTAAAATTAAAATTAAAAAAAAAAACTTCTTAGTGATAGTAAATGGTATGGGCAATGCACAATTTAACCTTAAAGCAATTAGTATAGCTCATAACTAAAATTTTAGCTATTGTAGTTCTTAAATCAAAGAAAAGATAAAGAAGGACAACTAATTGAATTAAATAAAATAAAAATCCAAGGGATATAGAATTAGTCAATTGTCAAGTACAAGTCATCTCAATAGTTGAACTCGAGAATTTTATATAGCATAAGAGAAAAGGCGAGAAATCATCACATACTATTATCTTATGTTTCAAATTTTTTTTGGTGACTTCAATATTTCTGGCAGAAACTATCACTAAATGACATTTCAAGGAATATACAGGAACATATTAAATACTGCTAACCTTTATTTTCAAGTTCCCTCTGTCCTTCTTATCTTTAATCTTCAGCATATCTAGCGCTGGGAGCAACCTCAAATCAATTTCTTTGGAAGCTTCAGGCTCCAATTCCCTCAATGGTAACTTTGAAATACCTAACCTTTTATCTTGTGACATGTTGTCTTCATCTAGAACCTGCACACAGGAGATTTGAATGAACTAGTCTAATTACAATTAAGAAAAAATTGGTAAGTTATATTAAAAGATAAGATACAACAACTTAGAAAATAGAACATATGAATCCAAATTTCAAGGGATTGCCATGCTAAATTGTTACACAATCTTTCTTATGAAAGGGAGGTGGCTTGAACTGCATATCAGGTAATTTTATCTGACCTGCATTCATTACTTCTCCATTTTTATAACATCGGAATGTTTGTTGTATCGACATCATGATTTAAGAGATAACACCACACATTGGTATCTATATTCTGGACTGTAAGGCAGGATCAAGGCAATATCAGATACCTCATCATAGTTATCATAAATACTACAACCCCCAGTTAGATTTGTTCGAAGTTTAAACTACATTTGCAAACTCAAACTTAGAAAAGGATCTAAATCTGGTAAGCCAAATAAATATTGCCTGCTTCTTTTCAAAATGCACAGTTGTCAATGCAAATCATCAAAAATTTGTATTCAAAGAAATATTAAGCAAAAACAGATTAAACAAAATAAACTGAAGCCCAATTCTACTGGTTAGGCAAAACATCAAACTAAGAACTAAATGCAGCGTATAAACAGCATAGAACAAAGCAAGAACAAAACAAGCCTAAAGACATGCCTGTCCCTTTTTGACTTTGCAAGCTGAGCCATGCTTATCAAGACATCTCCAAAATCCTAATAGTTGTGAGGCAAAACTATATCAACTATGTTTCGTGGTTGATATAGTAATAGGTTCATTATTAATAGCTTTAAACCAGAATGATTAATCAAGAGGAAGGTTTTGATGATTCTCAAAACCAAAGGTTAAGAAGGAACAAAGCTGTTATAGAAAAATTTGAAAATGTTCATCCAGGAGACTTATTGGTTTCAGAATGGCTCTACCAACTAGATCCATTTTTGGTTCATCTAAATCAAATTGAAAAAGAAAAGTCTGCATCATTCATGAACTTATACAAAGAATAGAAGATGCACCCCAGACTGAGAATGGAACATGATATATGTGAGCAAATAATACCTCCAGGATAATAGATTGTGTCTCCTTGTCTTCAGCGATCAGATCAAATGTTTCATTCCATTCAGGTTTGAGATTGTTTCTTATAACTTTTGTTTTAACCTTGAACATTGGGCGCACATACAGAACCACATATGGATCAGATTTACCAATCATTTCCATATTTTTCAAGTCATTTGCTTTCAAAACAGTAACAGTGAGCCTCCCTCTGGTTTAAGCTTCCAGTTCACTGAAAATGACACAAGAAAGATTATTTTCATGTCCATGCACTGTATCATGCAGGTTGCTGGCAAATACTGTTGCTAAACAAGTTAGTCAGAAGAAATCCATTAAGATGAGTTTTACAATGCTAATGGATAAGTTAAAGCATGGCTCCAGCCATGCTGATATTTGTCAACATCCTAATCTCTGATTATAAACAAAAGTTAAGATTAAACCTGAAATTCAGAGTGCATATGCAAGCCCAATATGTTTATCTTTCTGAATTATCATGGTAAGCACCAGTAGTGTAGCACTTGTATGTGGCCAGTTTAGAGAAAGCATAGCCAAAAGATTCATGAAATGTCTAAACAGTTAAAAGAGATCATGATACTTGAGTTAGTATTACGTATCTGTTAAGGTTGCACTTTAAATTATATAACAATCTCAAAATTCTTTGAAAACTTGATTTTATTTTAGTTCATGTTAATCCAGGATATGGAATTGAGAAGACCACCAAGTTATAGTAACCTAGAAGAATTGAAAGTTTCAAAAGGAGATCTCAATTTAAACCCTTATTTAGAAATGCGGTAAGCATGTGCAGGCAGTCGAGCAACAGCATGTTTGCATGCATCCACATTCGAAATCAGTGGTTTATATTAAGCACTTTGACTTTAAAAGGGACAATGACATATGCAAAGAGGTATATAAAGGGGAAAATTGCCCAAATTCTTTCATCTTGGACAAGCTGACCAGCCACTTCAAAACTTGACTTGAAAGAAACAAAGCCAGTCCAAATTCCAATCCGAAGAGAAAGAGATCCTACTATTTTACACCTTTTCCGTAAGAACAAGAAAGATATTTTTGTTAAAAGATAAAGATCTCATTGATAAATTAAAAGTCAAAATCCAATATCAAAATCCAATACCCGTCCCTGGAACCCGCGCATAGCGGGAGCTTTGTAGCACTGGGCTGCCTTTTAAGGTATGTTTCTTTAAGTGCACCTTATACTTGCAATAACAAGATAGAATACTACATTCATGTTTTCACAGAATTGTCAATCTAGAAACTTGGACATAAACTTGGCAGAATCAAAAGCACAAGATGGCCATAAAAAACCAAGCACAATATAGATGAAAAGCCATAACAATTTTTAGTCGACAAATAGTTACGAAGGATTTGGGAATACGGTTATGCTTGAACTCTATTAAGAGTAACCAACACTCACACATCAATTAATTAAATAAGTTTGATTTGTATATATAACTTTGGGTGTCTCATTCTATCATGTTGGAAATTTTATATTTTAGTGTTTATTTTTGTATTTATGAGGGTAACCATCATTAACAAAACACAATCATTTAGGTGTCCTTTGTTTGAGGGAGGATGTTAGAAATCAAACAATAGTCCCACATCGACTATTGAAGAAAAACTGCGGGGCTTAAGTAATAGACACATCTCCATTAGTAGTGAGATCCTTTAGTTAAGCCCAAAGAACAAAACTGTGCGGGCTTAGGCCCAAAGCGGACAATATCACACTAATGTGGAGATTTAGACTAAGCCCAATAGTGATTATGGCTGGATCAGTAGGGTCCAGCTCAGAAAGATTTAACATGGTATCAGAGTCAAGTAATAGACCTGGATTGAGTTGGTAGCTATGTGGTCCTTTTTTTGAGAGAAAATGTTAGAAATCAAACAATAGTCTCACATCGACAATTGAAGAAAAAGTGCGGGGCTTAAGTAATAGACACATCTCCATTAATAGTGAGGCCTTTTGGGTTAAGCCCAAAGACCAAAACCATGCGTGCTCAGGCCCAAAGCGGACAATATCACACTAATGTGGAGATTTAGACTAAGCCCAATAGTGATTACGGTTGGACCAGTAGGGTCCAGCTCAGAAAGATTTAACATATATATATATATATATATATATATATATAATATATGTATATATATATATATACACATATCTAGTAAGGATTAAAATTGAGGCCGTAATAAAAAATATAGTGGTACCTTTTTTGTGTGGAGGAATAAGAATTTAGTCGAAAGTGGTCGGCCTCGCATGAAAGGGAAATGGTCAATTATGTTTTGAGATGAAAAATATTAAATTTAGTCAAGGGGTAATTCTTGTTTCTAAGATCATGTCTGAGCAAGCTAAAAACCTAGTTAAATGTTAAATTTCAGATAAAAAAATTAAAATGCACCAAAAAAAAATTGGGTATAAATTTCCATGGGGATCGTAAAGTGGAAAGTTGTTCTTGCGTCAAAAGAATCAGATTGAAAAAGGTACATGACTGATTTGGCTTGAATAAATGAAAACCGGTAAGTACTCCATTGACTGCCTATGTAAGCATTCAAAGAAGTGTTCACCAAAGAATCAAAAGTAATACTAATGCAAGCTAACTCTTAAGAGTCAAAAATTTTAAGAATTTGCTTGTAGCAATTACCTCCCAGGACAGAACGACAAATGTATGACAATTTAGTGATAGAAGGGATTGATGGCTAGAATGTGCTGATTTGGGTGATAAGAGAAAGGTAGAAAACTGGCCTGATAAACTCACAGGTTTGGTAGCCTAAACTCCCCTACCAAGTTGCTAGTCTCTCACTAACAAAAACCAAGAAAACACTCATGGATTACTTAAAACTACATTACCTTAGCCTAAATTGGCAGGTCTTTTATATAGGACAAACCTGCAGCTTACAGAGGAAACCATGAAGTATAAAAGCCTGTTTGGTTATTTTATAGTTGATTAAAAGAAATCAATGAAAACTTTGGATGTTTGATAGCCAACTAGCTATTTATTTTAAGAATTTGATCATAGACAGTTGATCAAAGTCCTCTTATTTAAGAAAAAACAGAATCTGCGGCTAAAATATTGCTTACTGCATACTGCATCATTTCCCCTCTCCCTCATGAGCCACAACTTTGATGTGATAACTGAGATAAAGTTTTCCCAGAGATGTGGAGCTAAGCGCTACAACTCTTCTTGACTTATCCATCCATCATCAAAACGTGGCCTGCCTTTCCAAGTGACCCAAAAATGATAGTAATCCCCATTCAGGGTTGACAGTGTAATAATCTTCAATTTCCTCCACTTTTTCCATCCTTGGCTTCACCTTGGGGACTAAAGACAGAGGAATGGGCACAGAACAAGATAGATCTACAGCCAAATTTGGATCTCCATGAAAATGGGTGAAATCAGCCACATTAGACAGTAGATTGGTGCCCATATCAACCAGTAACTCTACCTGATAAGCATTCAGCCCAAGTTTCTTTAGTATCTTATAAGCCCAGCCACTTGGAGTGTAACTTATTATGGTTCCAAGAGGAAATTTGGCTGGATTAACATGAACCAGCACATATTCACCTTTCTGAAAATTCAAATCTCGTCGAATGATGCCAAACTGCCACTTGTAGTTCTCATTACTCAAGGCAATCTTCATCCGTACCTCCTCGTGGATGAAATTAACTTGTTGCACAAAGTTATTTGCCTCCAAGCTAACTCTTATGTTGATAGGTAATGGAATACAATCAATAAGAGTACAAGGCTTACGACCCGTCACAAACTCAAATAGTGACAAACCAGTGCTCCTATTTACAGAGTTATAAGCAAACCCTGTGTGTCGGAAGTATAATGTCCAATGGTTTCTTATACTTAGAGATGAGGCATCTTAGAACATTTCCTTTGCTTCGGTTCAATACTTCACCTGGCCATTAATTTGTGGATGGTATGCAGTAAAGAAATTTAGTTGAGTGCTTGTTTTAGCCGATAATGCCATCCAAATAATAGCTGACAAACTTCAGATCACAATTAGAAATGAAGGCCTTCAGTAGCCCATGCAATCATGCAACTTCTTCAATGAATAGGTCATCAATGGCCTGTGTATCATCAGTTTTGGAGCGTGGGATGAAGGAAACCATCTTTGAGAACCAGTCCACAAATACAAAAGCAGTGTCATGGTGTCGAACTATTTTAGGCAAACCCAAGAAGAAATCCATTCTTAAATCCTCCCAAGGACATTCAGGAATAAGTAAGGGTGTGTATAATCCAGTGCTTTGTACCTGTCCATTTGAATATTGGCAAGTATGGTAATATGAGATACTCTTGATCACATATCTCTCGAGACGAAACCAGTTAAACATATCTCTCAGGTGGTTTTATAGGTTAAGATCTTTGACAGGTTATGTTTTACTTATTTCTAGTTGAACTATCAGTTCAAAGGTAACATTAAAATATACAATTGCATTTGTTACAAAAGGAGCAAAATATATGCCATCAATAGTAGCAAAGGAAGCAATATGGATAAAGAGTTTGGTAGGTGATCTAGGTCAATAGCTAAAAATCTAATATTGAATTTAGGATACCACCATTGATTTATTAAAGATTTGATGCATCATGAGTAGACCAAACATATACACTAAATCATATAGATCATTGGGCAAGGAATTGTTTCAATGGAAAAAATTTTACAACAAATAATCTGGTAAATAAGTTATCCAAGCCACTAGCTACTATCAAGTCCAAGCATTACTTTGACTTGATCAATCTCCGTGGTACTTGAGTTGCTTCTTGATGTTTAAGAAGTTTACTCAAGGCAAAATAAAGATTAGTTAATTTACGGCTTTAATTAGACAAGGCTGATAACTTTAATTGGCATAAAGGCCACAATTAGTTAAAGGTGATAGAACACCAAATTAGACTTATTGTCTTCTTCTCTAGTTATAAGCTCAGTACAAGAAACAAAGAGCTTTCTATAAGAGCAAATAAAATCTGCAAAACTAACGGCACACTATGCAACTCAAAGATAAACAGCCTCTTTATTCTTTTTTATACCATTAGCTTGTTTTTCTATACTTTCTAATAGTTCTAGTGTGAGAAGAATTTGCGAAATTTGGGTGTAATTGGGGTTTTAGATTAAGTGTAGATTATGGTGTATTAAAAGTACTATTCTCAGTATTACCAAGATACATTATATTCGTGGAAAATCTACAAACTCCTAAAAAGATATGTATATTTACCCTGGATACAGGGATATGTACCTTTTCCCTGGATACGGGTGATATATAGGAGGCATGTGAAGATCACATGTCCACATCATGATCTACTTCACTTTTTTTATTGGAAGGGAAAATAGAAGATCTATTTTTATTTCTTCTACCCTACTTTCACTTTCTGTTTTCACTTCTAGCATCTTGGACCTTAGATACATTATTTTTTTCCTTTCTTATTTGTTAAATATATCTAATTTTTCATATTCATGCGTCATCTTAGATTTCTTCTTCATCCTTTTAAATCTTAGCCATTTTTTTCTTTTAAATATCTAATGTTTTCTAATCCTCATACATCTTTCTTAGATTTTCCCTCCTTTAAATCTTCCTGAATCTTTATTGATTTTATAAATCTTATCTTGTTTTTAAAGTTCAATTTAATTTAAATCCTTGTACTTCCATTTTTCTAAAACATAATTTACTAAAACAAAACTTGTTTCTCTTTCTAATCATTTTAATAAATTTTTAAAACAATACTACTATTTGATACAATAGTGCTTAGTGAATTGTCAAGATAATAATGGCTATTATAGTATGTAATTATAACCTAATTGAATTTGTAACTAGAATGGCGAGTGGTGCTAGAAAAGATAAAGATGTAGCGATGATCGAGGAATTGGAGATTACTCTTGTGGCGTAATCTTAATGTTGTGGGGAAAAAGGAAAGGGCAAAAAGGTCCCAAAGGAAATTGGTGATTTAGTTTGCAAATTATGTAAGCGAGTATTACATGTTCATGTTTTAGAGTGAAAGCACATCTTCTTTTGATTCCAAAGTAAGGAATTTGTATATGCAATGCCATGTATGATGAGACATTGGCAAGCTTAAAGAAGATTGATGACTTGGTGCAAGGAAAGAAGACATCTAAAGAAGTGCAAAGTGAATATTGTTTGAATCTTCTTTTGTAGGAAAAAAGAGGAAAGGAGATGAAAGAATTACAAAATACTTTAATATGTCTGCATGAGATAAGTTGGACGGCTGAATAAGTCAGGCTCTTCATGTTAATAGATTATCCTTTAATTTAAGTAGATCTCCATATTTCTAAGGAATGATCAAACATGCATTTGAAAATTCTTTAACCGGGTATATTACATCAATCTATGATCAGCTACACACTATACATTTTAAATCAGAGAAATCTAATATGGATATGCTTTTGAAGCCAATTAAGTCACTCAAGGGTGCATCATTTATGGTGATGGATGGACCGATACGAGTAGGAAGAAAAATTTGATAAATTTCATTGTGGGTACAGAGAATGACCCTCTTTTTCTAAAGCACATTGATGCCACAAATGAATAAAAAAGATGGAGTGTTGATGCTCTGAATCAGAGGGTCCACGTGATCCGCACCGGGGAACTCAATTGAGAGAAACGGAAAAGGTTGTTGGATGGTGGTTGGAGATAGAGGAAAAAAAATTAAGCTCGACGATAGCTCCTGGTGCACCACTGTCTGGAGAGGACGCAGAAGTCCGGTGGGGCTGGCTCGACTTCCTACAAAGGAAGTCCGGGGGTTTCTCCCTAGATCCTCTAACGATTAGAAGGGGGATGATCAGAGGAAAAGAAAAAGGAGGGGAGAAAGATTCAATGAGTTGTAGATAATAGAGTGAAAGAGAGCGAGAGGAGGAGAGGGCTCTCTGAGATGAAGATAGGCCACGTTGAGAGGAAAAAGAACAAGATCCTTTTTACTCTCTCTATTCCTCTCTTTATACCTCATGTCACTGGCACGCATCCCTGCCCATGTGCTCACGCTTTCTGTATAAGAGAATCTACACGTGGACCAATAAGTGAGGGTCAGTTGGCTATACGAATCTTACTACCTTGAGTCTACAAGATCATGCCACGTATAGGGTCTAATTTTCCCCCTTATATGGAGTATGTTAGAACATTGTTTATGGAAGCCCGAAATTGGTGTGTCTAATGTGGTAAATATCATCACCGATAATGCTTCGATCAGTTGGGTTGCACGAATGAAAATGGACAAGTCCCACAATATTTTGGGCACTATGTATTTACACACCAAGTAAAAGATGATAATGAAAATTTTCAACAATTTGAATGGATAGGGTAAATTGAGAATTTTGTGAGAATGGTAAGGAATTTGATTGTGAATCATAGCTCCGCTTCACAATATGTGGCAAATATTCCAAGTTAAGGTTTTATTGTGTGACCAAGACAAAATTTTCTTCTAAATTTTAGTAAAACATATCCGCAATATAGAGATGGCTTTCTAAAGGATGGTAATTGATGACGATCAGAGATTTTGTAAGGAAGAGGATGCTTAGAAAGCATAAAAAATCAGAGACTTTATGATGAATGATTTATCATAGGACCAATTGAGTATTTTTTGCATTTCATATGTTACGAGATTATGGCACAGATAAGCATGCTTCACAAAGTATATAGAAATGGGATTATATGATTGAAGAGGTATAAAACAGAAATTTTAAACATAAGAGAAGGATGTTGTGTTTGAAGAAAGCACATAATTAAATGAATTACACAATCTTCATATTGGCACAGAGATGGAACAAGAGTAGCATGTCTCTTCACTATCTTGCACATTCCCTTAATCCAAAGTGTTACAGTAATGAATGGTTGGCCCAAGACATTGATCGTGTTGTTCCTCATTTAGATGCAAAAATTTCTTAAAGAATTCAAATGCTTTAACAGGTTGTTTCCTAGTTCTAACATGTATAAAAAGGTTTTATGAAATATATGGAAAATTTTGCACATCTTCAGGAAATTTGTACTTGGGAAGCATTAGAGCCTTTATCATGGTAGTGAAATCAAGCATTAATGGCTACATTACTTGCAAATATTTCATTTAGATAAGCATTAATTTGATATATTATTTTTTTATTTTTTAAATCCTATAAGTTCTTGCTTCGTAAATTAGTAAACTAAGTATTTTATTCTTAGAGATTATTGGGTCATAAGGGGAGCCTTGGCGCAATGGTAAAGTTATCGCCATGTGACGTGGAGGTCACGGGTTTGAGTCGTGGAAACAGCCTCTTATAAAAATAAAAAAAAAGTAGGATAAGGCTGCATACAATAGACCCAAGTGGTCCGACCCTTCCCCGGACCCCACACATAGCAAAAACTTTGTAGCACTGGGCTGCCCTTTTTAGAGACTATTAGGTCAACCATCTTTTTCTTCAAGCTGTTAAAAAAAAAAAATTTGAGCACTTAACGAGATGATTTCAAGTATCCAAATAAATAGTTTTGCATCATCGTTGGTGTATTTTCATTCTAATTTGTGTCTTCTATCCAGAAGGGAAAAGACATCATGATGAAGATCCTTCTAAGATGTAGGTTGTTTATTGTGATGACTTTGATATTGATGAGGCAACGGAACTTGAACTAAGCAATTTGCCATTTAATGTTCTGGTTTTGGACGCAACTAAATTGGTGATGGCACATGAAGACAATAAAGGCATAAAGAGAAAAGAAGTGTATCTATTGATGTTGATTCCGAATGAAATTTGGTTTTTATATGTAGTTTGTAAACTCAACTCTTATGACTTATCCAATGGTATGACTAGATGTACTATGTGAACTTTCATAATATGATGTAAATTGTGGCTAGTAAATTTATGTGATACTAGTTGTTATGTTGTTTTCTAATAAAGTCGATGTGCGTGTGTCCCCACGTATTGGTTTTCAGGTTTTCACTAAATTCATGTGTTGGATACTTCTAGATACTTGGATACTCAATATGCGTAACATTGACTATTCTCCTGTAATTTTTTTTGGCTTGTGTTATAATAGAATTCCTTTTCTACGAACGTAAGCTATAAGAGCAAAACACCAAAATTCTTATGTATTTTATTTTTCTTGCATTGCATTCTCCATCCCTATTTCAAGGTTTAAACACATAAATAGCCATTTGTCACAATAATAGGTTATGGTACCAAGTTTTTTAACTCCTAATTATCTTAACTAAGTCTTACAAAGTGTCCCAATAAGAAGTATAGATGTGTTTTGTCACATTGTCTTAATTCAGTTCACCTATGTAGGATCGGATGCCAATTTGACTATGTCAATCTCCTTATGTATTACAAACTAAGATTTGCATCATCACATCAATTTAATTCAATCACATACGAGACCTAGATGGGCCTAATCAGTACTAATTCAATTTTTTAACAATTGTGTATAGAACCTAGCACATGTCAAGGGGGCTTGTTAAGAATAATAATACTATATTGAGTAAACATAAGGAGCTTATAATTAAGTGTGCATATGGCCTCATTGCAAGATAACTTAATTTCGTGGATTGGATTGAACCCATCTGGGAACCTAACAAATATATATAAATACACTAATAAGTTTATTGTACAAATTCAACTATGTGAATTTTGCCAATAGATAAGAAACTCTTTCGATAAGGCAACATTGAATTTGGTGAAGCTTCAACCAAATAAATAAGAAAAACAGTTGATATCATGTTTATTGTCAATTTAATATTAACATGTGCCCTACTAACACAAGATATTACTTTCAAAAAGCTAAAAATAAGCAATCAAAAGAATTAAAACCTGAATTTGATGTAGCTAAACAAATTAAACTATCTAATAAGCATGAACAAAACCATATCAAATAACACAAAACACTTACCTGACATCCACATCTTGTCCACCAAGTGGAACAACAATCCTGTGAGGCCACTGAAGTTGGTCTGAAATAATTGAATGCACAGTATCCTATAAAACACAATTTCACAATTAAGTTCATGGCCCACCTAGTGCTCGAGTATAGGCCCAATCACTTAAATGAAATTAGAGTAAAATTAGAAACATCAAATAAAACTTACATCAATCATATCAGAAAGTCCAGGAATAGCAGTCAAGCTTCCTCCAACTGCTTTTAACGTATAGTCAATTCTAGGTTTCGGCTGAAATGAACAAGCTATAATCATAAATTTGAAGTTTTTCTTATATCAGTCTGTACCATGCTAAACTACAAATTAGATAAAGCTAAAAGTTTAAAACAAGGGATTTTTCAGTTTTTTTTTTTTTTTGGCCACAGGATATATGTCACAATGGCTTTAGGGCCATCTAGTCAGCTGTTGACTATGTTTTTTTTTTTATTTTTATTGTTTATCTGAAAAAAAAAGATGATTTAGAAATATATATATATATATATATATATATATGAGAATTTAAGATCTTATAAGGTGTAAATATAAAGCATTTTTCTTGCATACACCTTCCTACATTGTGCATTTATTGTGATTTTAGACCTACTTTATCAGTATTTAATAAAAACAAGGGGTAAAGCCAATTTTGGTCTCTGAAAACAGGACCAATGTTCATTTCCTTCTCAAAATTCAAAATTTGTTCGATATGGTCCTTATGTATTGCATATTTTGACATTTTGGGTCCCTATATATTCCGTATTTTGGCATTTTTGGTCCCTATTGCTGACGTGGCGGTCATGTGGAATACCAATGAAATGCATATAATCTTTTTATTATTATGTTTAGGTCATTATTTTGCTGATGTGAAGTGATAAGTGGCAGTATATGCTGATGTGGACCGTATTAAACAAATTTTAAATTTTTGGGATGGAAATGAACATTGGCCCTGTTTTCAGGGACCAAAAATGGCTTTAACCCTAAAAACAACACCCACTAATCACTTTCGTTACAGATAACCCCCTCTGTCAACTTGACTAAAAGGGATGTATGAAATGGCTGGAATAACCTCATCTATCAGCTACTAAAACCTTAATAGTCTTAAATCCACATTCTATTATTCACTCATTTTGATGTGAAACACTTAGGTAAGTTGATGTTAACTTCTTTTAACTCTAAACTTTGATATATACTCTAATTCATCATCTCTTGGAGTCTCTATCTTCTAATCCATCTCTAAACTTTGGTGAAAATCCTAATACCTCTAATAATAGAATAATAGTAATTTATAAATAGATACAAAACAAAGATATCGTCAGAGGATGACAAAGGGTGTTTTGTCAAAATAAGTGGATAGTTGTCCATTAAATACTAATAAGGTAGGTCTAAAATTGTAATAAATACTAAAGGTAGGGACTATATGGAAAAAAACTCAAATATAAATTACACTATCCTCCTCCATAAACCACCTCTGTCTCGCCATCTCGTTCTTCTTTTCCGTTTTTTGTGTTCTCATCTCCTAACAAATAGCAACCTTTACTCTTATGTCAACAGTGACTTCTTCCCGCACTTCTCTGACAAGAAGATAATGGAGAAGTGATGAGTGCATGACTATACATATATTCTTTCTATATTTGCATACACTTTACTCGCTTTCTTGCATGAATTTCTCTATTTTTGTGATTTGTTGGGTATTGTGTTGTGATTGAACAGATAACTAGGTGCTCCGGACAAAAGGAACGAAAATCTGGAGAATTCGGAGCGAAAAAGAGCCAAAAAGACATGTACACAGCCATGTTCCAGGGTCTGCTTATGAGCACGGGCGTGCTCCAGCCCGTGCAACTCTTGGGATTTTATAAAAACGTGTTTCAAAACTCAACATGGGCTTGCTTGGATCAACACTCCCGTGCTTCGGGATTTTTGAAGTCTTTAAAAAGGTTCCCAATGTAACTTTTTAGGGGGACTTTTAGTGGATCGACTTTTGACGACTCCTCTATCGATGGCTAGGGTTTCGAAGGGAGATTCAAGGCGGAAGAGAAATCAATCTTGGGAGTTTATTATCTTTATTTATGTCTTCCTCTCTAGCTTTTGTAATGAATTCTTATAATATGAGAGACTAAACTTTTTGTGGTGCCTCGGGTCCTGGAACCCTATGATGAACTTGTGACATTTTTCCTCTCTTTAATACTAGGCTTTCTTTTTTATTTTTCTTGTTAATTGTCTATATGTGTTTAATGCTTGTGATTTGCTAGTGCGAAAGCGCCGATCACATATCTGTAGTTACTTGATACATGAAGAGAAATCTCGGTCAAGCTACATCTGGGCATAAATAATAGGGGGTGAGTACACGCCGAGAGATCCGGTATATGGTGTCTCTCTGGGTTAGAATAAAACATAATAGTGAGAACCACATAACCTAATAATAATGATAATATAGTCACGAGTCATGTACGGGATTAGGGTTTGGCTTCACGAGAGATCGATGTCAGACTAATTTAGGGTTCCTCACGATCCAAAAATATATCAACTAGATAACAGTATTAGGAAATTAGTCAAACAAGGGATTCTTAGGGGGAGAGATCCGGGTGCCATGTCTCCTAATTGATTACCTTAGATTTGCCAACTGTTCACTTTAGTTTTGGTTCTTCTTTTGATTACTTAGTTAGGATCACAAAACTGCCAACCATATTTTAGGCTAAATAATAGAAGATAAATTAGTACTAGGAAACACCAGTCTCTGTGGATTCGACTACCTTACTTTTGGGTACTTTACTACTTGATCGACACCGTGCACTTGCGGGTGAGCACATATCAAGAAGCTTCTTCAATTACCATAATAAAACAAATCACCTCCTCAATTACGAACCTAATACTATGCATCAACAAGACAATTTGAGCATTCAATTGCTCAATCAACCCTTTAATGTTACCCAGATGCTGGATTGGGATAACTTATCTTAATAATTGAAATCACTTTTTTTTCAACATCATATAAAATTAGAACTTATCTCACATTAAATAACAAACTGTTTAAGAAGCAACAGTAAGTTGGATATAATTGTTAAAGAGATGATGGTAGTCCGTGAGTATAAAGGTTGTTGTGGTCACAAGAACTTGTTAAAAAGATAGGAGAAAAGGACAAATAATGCATGGAAGAAAATGGTACAAAAGGCAAAGGGAACCGATAAAGAAGAAAAAGGGTGTAATTTTGTATTTAGACCCCTATAAGATCTCAAATTTGTTATATTTTTCCAAACCAACTATTCAAATAAAAATAAAATCAACAGCTAAGTACATGATCTTAGAGCTATTTTAAAAATGCCTTTGTATTATGGGAAAAAATGAGAAAAAATAAAATAGATAAATAAATATAAGTAAATGAAAATCAACTACAAAAAGATGGTAAAACAAGTTCTGCATATTTCTACCTCAAAATTTCATTTCTACATTAAGATAAGGTGAAGCATACCTCAGAAAGTAGTGCAACAACAAATACCGATATGCAAGGAATCTCTTCAGAAAGTTGAAAAATGACACGTATAATAGTAAAAACCTGAAGATCCTTCAACTTTAATGAAAGAGAAAAAGAGTTAACTATGGTACAATTTGATAGAAAATTATACATCATCAGAACTAAATCACTTAAGCAACATGATTGAACTTTAGCAATGAGTACTATAAAGAAATGACTTTGATAGCTCAAGTAATTTAAAGTAGAACCAAATGTCCAAACCTGAATGGGTAGTGAAGCAACAAGTGC
This sequence comes from Dioscorea zingiberensis, assembly GCA_026586065.1. Classification (NCBI taxonomy): domain Eukaryota; kingdom Viridiplantae; phylum Streptophyta; class Magnoliopsida; order Dioscoreales; family Dioscoreaceae; genus Dioscorea; species Dioscorea zingiberensis. The sequence continues at coordinate 17,719,368 of CM048827.1, forward strand.
TTCAACTCCAAGAATTATGTTTGGATCTCCACCCCAACGAAAGTCAATATCCATCGTAATTTGACCTTCCTTAAGACTTTGAACTCGAATACCTTCATTAAAGAAAGAAACCTAATTATGAAAGCATGCTTATTTGGCATACGTAGGTTATGTTTGGATCAAAGAAAAGAAGAGAAGAAATAAAAAAAATTAAAATTAAAATTAAAAAAGATAAGAATAAAAAATGAGGCAAGAAAATTTGATAAATCTATCTTCGGTTTAATATATTTTCTTTATATGAAAATAGAAGATAACAATTTTCCATTCTTCTTTTCTTCTATTTCCTCTAGGAATTCAGAGTTTACCAGAAATACAAAAATTTAAAGCATTTTCTGTATATTTATTTTTCCTTCAACATAGAAGAAATATACTATTAAAAAAGTTTGAAGAAAAAAAAATAGTAAATTTAGAAATAAACAAAAATTATATTGAGGCAAATAACATCATGAAATGCAAATAAAAAGAAAAACTAAGCAAACAAAGGACAAGGAAAAATAATTATACAAAATTAAAATCTCTCAGCAAAATAGTGACATCATCTAGGTTGCACATGTTTAAGCAGACGAAAACGATTCAATAAATGAAAACAAACTACTCAAATCAGTCAAACGATGCACTAGAAGTACAAAGGTAATCAATGTTAATAAAGAAAATACTTGCTATACAATACTGAGAATCGGCCACTTATACGTAGTGAGATGCTACAGTTGTTCTAAGCATAACCATCACATAGAAATCTAATGATCACATGAAACTTATTTTCTGATTCAACTGATATGAAAGCACTGGAAGTACACTAGTTTGTCATTTAAGCAACCAATAATTAAGAAAGACTCTTAAACCACATTAAGCATAAACAGCAATCTTTGATAATCAAAATGTTGCAAATCTAGAACTTGTCTTAAAACATAAACCTTCAATCTTCGGTGGCACATTTCCAAGGGAAAATTTGCTGAACTTTAGTGAGGAAATTCCTGGTGGGCGGTAATCATCCAGTAGCGGTTCTACAGATTCCTTAACGACAGCTGTTGCTGCCTAGACCAAATCAAGAACCAGAATTCAGCTAGGAAGCAGCATCAATTTATTAACATGAGTCTGTACAAGCATTATTTGAGAGGAAGAACAACAGCATGTCGAGTTCTTCCAGTAGCCATGGGGGACTGTGCAAAACTAAGGGATGGAATATAAGAGAAAAATATTAAGATCCACATGTGAATGTGTGTACATAAACTATAAAACTCAGGTCAATCTTAGTTTCTTCATGAAGCAGTTTTAGTTGGCAACTCAGTCTTTGATTTCAAGGAACTACAGATCCTTTAAAAGCTGCATATAATGTGTTTGTTCATGTATCTTGTTCTAATTAAAATAAATAAATAAATAAACAAATAAAAATTTGAAAAAAATCCTTACATGACACATAAATAAAAGGGATTAAGCCAAATTCAGTCCTCTAATCTAAGGAAATTGTTAAATTGAGTCCCCATGAAAAAGTTCAATCATGTATCCCAAGTACCCAAATTTGTTCAATTGATATATGAAACTAACTTGATTGCTGAATGTGATTGGTTGTGTATGAGTCTCATTGAAATGAAACCAGAGAATGGTTATATCAAATGGAGATGTTAGGTAAAATTGCATGGCAAGATGAGTTCACATGCTACATCATTAAACCATGTGACTAAATTTATTTCTTTTAATTTACTTTTTCACAGGATAATGTCTAGGCTAAAAATAGACATGTCAAGACCACAAATATATAGACTTCCATATGGTATCAACTAATTTCTAGGATAGTTATGCAGTTGTAATTATTGAACTAATAGTCCCACATCAATTAGTTTAGTAATTGTTGATATGAATACATAAGTTTGGGTCTCCTTATTGGCTTAAGCTTTAGGTTGGACTGAACCCAGCTAACATGTCTTTGTTTGACTCTTACAATAACATGGACATGTTTTGCCACATCAACATCATTTTAAGGAATTTGATTCTTATGCATATGTAAATGACATGGTGCATGAGCCATCTAGCCATGTCGGGTCACCAAACACCTGAAGTAGACTGTTCATGCAGCAACATTGTATATTATTTTAATAAAAATTAATAACCAACCAATCATGTCAAAATGAAAATATACACAGGGGCTCAAATGAAAAATTAGGCCAGTTGGACAACTTAATTGTAAATTTTTAAGTGGGGAATCAATTAAAAATGATCCCTAGTTCATGGACTAAAATTTTGTTTTATCTTTAACTAAAGCACTCTAAATCACAACAGGCAACTGAGTAAAGTAAAAGGAGGTTGTTTTCACTTTGTGATGTTGTACAGTCAGAAAATAGTTAAAAATAAAAGCAAATGAAACTACTTGCACAAAGCCACTGAGACAACATAAATATTTAAGTATGACTAATCATGATTGTAGAGGAAATACTTTGAAGTTGTTTTTTATAGGATGAAATACAGATAAGTAACAAGAAATCAAGCATAAAAGAAACACAACTCACTTCTGCAATAAAGGCCAAAGTTTGGCCAACTGCTTGTTCAGCCACTTGACCTGCAAACACCAAAGAAAGTAATTAAGGAACCTAGGAAATGGCACATAAAAATATATGAACAGTACTCCAAGAAAAAATATGGATAGAATTAAATTAAATAAGACGATCAATAGAAGGATCAGATTTTTGAAGCACTCTAACAAATTCAAAAAGGACATCAAGTGTATAATTCAATTACAATACATAAAATAGAAGAACTTTATTGAATGAAAAACATGGATCAAAGTGAAGGTATGTCTCAATTAGTTATATAGATTTATTTTAAAACTACAGAAATTACTGATGAAAACATCAAGCTGTTATATTCATTAGAAAATCAACTCAATAAAATATCATTTTGCAATCCATATGTTTTAAGCAAAGATGCAAATATAACACAAGATAAACGTATAATACTTCAAGAATTAACTACTGTAATATGGCATCTATTCAATTCCAAAATTTATGGTAAGCATACATGAATGTAGCCTATAAGTTATACTTATAATTTAATCAATGAGTACCTGCAATTGACAGTTTATTTTTTCTCCACCCATTATTAATATTTGTATGCATTACATGATTTAACAATTTTTTTATCTGTTGTCAAATTAAATGGATTCCACAATTCCATGTTCACCCCGGAAAAATCTGGCTTCTTTTGATTAACCATTTGAAAGATTCTACGGTGACCTCACATGGTACATATACAAAACCTTTCATAGAGAAAAAGAAAAATCATACAGAAAATAATGAGAAAAATAGAACCTGTTCATATAAAGGAAAAGATATCCATTCAGGATAGTTGTCACCACAAAGTTTCTTCAGATCATCTCTATTGAGTGAACCTAGTAGTTTTAAATCAACAGCCTGCAAAAGATGAAAGGTACAATAATACTTTTTACCATATGAAGGTGCATTAAAAAGAACATAAACTCAAATCTTTTCCTTAGTGTTGATACAATTATATAAAAAAAGTAAATTTTCAAAGTACAATTAGTTTCTAGACAACAAGTCACTTAAGAAACCAAACTTCCCACTTCCTCAAAACTACGATTATTTTCATGGGGTTGGGAAGAGCTCCCTGTAAACAAGAAAACCATCAAATCAATCTGGGGATTCACACATCGGCGCCATCACCAGCATCATACTAAGGTGCCATCCTCCCATATAACCATTTTTAGTTCCAGAAGTAGATCATTCATGCAACCAAACATCCAAGAACCCTGCCATATCATGATTTATAAAGACAATGCATCAAAATCAACCTAAAACTAACTAAATCCCTAACACATGTCAATTCATTAGCCTTTTCAATCATCTATCATCCCTGGTACCACTTTCATAATTTGATTACAATCATCCAAAAATACTGTCGCATACTCCTCAATCCTCTCAATGCTGCCAAGGTTGACAAGTTATTTTTTTCTACAAAATTTATTATGACTTGCATGCAAAAATGTGTTTGAAGCTCTAACACAAATTATAGCTCTATATATTTCTAACCTAACATACAATTATTGTATAGAGATATAAAATGGCAATAGTTGATAACTAACTACGCATAATTCAAAGTAATATTATTCTTTTAGATAAACACAGAAACACGTCAGTTAACAATTCAAAATTCGCACTTCCTCCAAAATATGATTTTGTCTATTTCAGCGGAATGGGAAAAGCTCCTTCCAAAAAATGAGAATTTATAAGTAGCACTCCATGGGGTGGTAACAACACCAACACCATCTCAAGGTGGCATTCTCCTAAACGCCAAATTTTAGTTCATTCAATCGTTCATACAACCAATGATTTAAGGATCCTGGCATATCATGATTTAGGAATATAATGTATCAAAATCAACCTAGAATCAACCAAGTCCTATGACTTGTCAATTCATTAGCTTTTCCAATCATCTATCATAATTTTTTTAAAAATCATTTAAAAATGATCTCAATGTTCCCAATATTAGAAATTAACTGTGACAATGTTAAAAATGACTTCATTTAAACATAATGTAGCTAAATTATACAATAAATAAATAAATAAAATAAAATAAAAACAAAAATGAGAAATCACTGAAAAGGAATGGGACAGGATCAGAGAGGCAGACCTTGGTGGTGCGCTTGGCGCTGCGGTAGCTCATCATGCGGCCCCACCCGGCGACTAGCGTGATTCCCACCAGCGTCCCCATCACCATCCCCGAGATCAACCCCATCTCCCCCTCTTCTGAGCCAAGGGCCTCTCTCTCAAACAAACCAAGCCCCCACCGAGGCCTGGAAATCAGCAACTAGGAAACAACATCATAGATTAGATCCTCTTTCTACGGAAGTAGCTGTTCCTATTGCGACGGATCAGGACGAGGAGGAGGTGGGAGCTCTGCGGTGAGAGGCATCCTCTTGTGCTGTCAGATTGTGCGAGATTGTACAGACGATATTATTTCTTGAATTTATTTTTGTTTGTCTTACATGATTTGTTTGATTTTTTTGGTGGCCAATTTCTTCGCGTTCTCTCTTTCTCAACTGAAAGAAATGGACAGGGCATGGCGAGCGCGCGTTGGGTGGTAATCCCCACACAGGGTAATGCTTTGGACTCTGCTAATTACTTAAACCGGTTCCCCCAATAACTTTTGTTGTTGCTGCACAAAACTCGAGCTTGGGTTTGGGGCCATACCGGCCGGCTAGGTTGTTGGTAACCAGGTTGAGCTGGCAGGCAGAGTTGTCCACCAAGATGCGCTGCCGCGGCCTGGCAGCCTGAAACAAATGGGACATGTCTAAACACGACCCGACATTGCAACTGGTGGGCTGTGCCTATGTAGTCACGACCCGCACTTGAGTTGATAGCTGGCTTCTAGTTGGTTACTTAACTAAGTTTACTTGATGTGGCTTTGGGAATGAGTCTCCAAAGCAAAAAGAGTACAAATCCTTAAAAGAGATGCTATTATATACACCGTTGGCGGCTCCTAATGACTTGCTCCTCGATATAGCTCCTTCCTTCTCTCTCCAAGGTTGGGAGGCGGCGCTCCCACTTTCTAATCCAAGTGATAATCCTTCTCGAAGATGGTTCTCCCCTCCCACTCAAAATTCTAATTAATCGTATTTATATGCTCCACTCGGGTTTTGGAGTGACCATTTACGAGTCTGCCCCTGCTTGGGTCCGCAGTGTGAGGGAGAGTGCAACATACTGGCTTTCATACGAGCAATATGAAAGTCAGTATACTCCATACGGGCACGTATACGGGCCATATGGAGCCCGTATGGGTTGTTCTTCAACCCCCACGGGCTATGTACGATACCAGGAGGCTTGATGTAGAAGTCGTCTAGCTACCCAGGTCCATACGATCCGTATGGATCCCGTACGAAGTCCATATGGAGCTTCCTTCTCTTCAAGAATGCTTCATTTCGGCCTCGATTTCTCCTTGAAAGCTTCATTTCTCCTGGTGTATGATATGAAATTGTGCTCAATTGAACACTTATCAGTGAGCACGCGTTGGGTGGTAATCCCCACACAGGGTAATGCTTTGGACTCTGCTAATTACTTAAACTGGTTCCCCCAATTACTTTTGTTGTTACTGCACAAAACTTGAGCTTGGGTTTTGGGCCATACAAAAGTGTGCTAGGTTGTTGGTAACTGTGTTGAGCCGGCAGTGCAGAGGTGTCCTCCAGATGTGCCGCCGTGGCCCAAAGAGTTGAAACAAATGGGACATGTCTTAACACCGACCCTAAGATTGTAATGGATGGGCTATGTCTAGGTAGTCACAACCCGCACTTGAGTTGATAGCTGGCTTCTGGTTACTGAGCAAAGTTACTTGATGTGGTTTTGGGAACGAGTCTCCAAAGCAAAAGGAGTACAAATCGCTAAAAGAGATGTTATTACATACACCTTTGGCGGCTCTTAGTGACTTGCTCCTCAATATAGCTCCTTCCTTCTCGCTCTAAGGTTGGGGGGTGGCGCTCCTACTCTCTAATCCAAGTGATAATCCTTCTCCAAGATGGTTTCCCCCCCACCCCCACCCCTCAAAACCCTAATTAATCGTATTTATATACTCCATTAGGGTTTTGGGGCATCCATTTACAAGTCTACCCCTGCCAGGGTCCGCAGTGTGAGGGAGAGTGCGACACACTGGCTTTCATACGGGCAGTATGAAAGCTAGTATGCTCCATACATGCCCATATAAGGGTCGTATGGAGCTCGTATGGGTTGCTATTCGACTCCCATGGGCTGTGCATGATACCAGGAGGCTTGATTCAAAGGCGGTCTAGCTGCCTACGTCCATACGGTCCATATGGAGCCTATACGAAGCCCATATGGAGCTTTCTTCTTTTCAAGAATGCTTCATTTTGACCTCGATTTTTCCTTGAAAGCTTCCTTTCTCCTAGTGTTACCTCATTAAGCCCTGTTTATCAAAAATAACTTTTTAAGTATCGGCGGGCTAAGAATCCATCAAATAGCATGTGAAACATACTTGAACATGATATGAAGTGCTCAATTGAACACTTATCAGTGAAGAAGCTATGTCTAGAGCTATATTGAACAAGTCACTTAATTGATCTAAGTCCTGAGTTGAAGTAGGAGAATACACATGTTGGTGATAGACCAGAGTAAAGCTGAACTGATTTTCCTTTAGCCAAAGGTTGAACACTTATTATTCCTTTGTTTTACTTTTAATTGCTTGAGGATAAGCAAATGCTTAAGTGTGGGGATGTTTGATAAGTGTTCAAATTACTATATTTCATTATTGTAATCATATACACTTGGTATGTGATCTTGACAATCTGTAGGCCACCAGTACTTAAAATGTGCTACTTTTGTCAATCAGGATAGACTGGGGCAACTCAATGAGAAAATTTAGGATTTAAAGCCGATTCAAAGCGTAAGATTGGAAATTAAAAGAAAGAACTGTGACGGTCCCGCCTGTAACAAAGCGGCCCCATCCTCAGAACGCAAGATCGTCTCTGATCTACCTGAACCAAACGGGCAGGGGAAAGTGACCGTTTATGAACTGTATGGAGTAAAGAAGTTGAATGCGAGAGCTAGACGGACCCGCCAACTCACGGACGAGGCCGTCTATGCAAAATGAAACAAAATGGTTCAGATCAAATACAATGGACGAACCCGTCCATAACATGGACGGGGTCATGGACGGGGTAGTATAGGAAATCGACGAGGTTTCCCGTTCCAAGAGGAAGACCTAGACGAACTCGTCTACTACCCAACGATCCCGTCTATATTGGGTCCACCAGTTAGTAATGTTAATCTGTTGAACCCAGGTGCCTCGTAAGCTACATTCTAATCCTGATGACACTTGGACTATAAATATGGAGGACTAGGGTTTTGAGAAGGGGACTTCGAATTCCATTCACCATCCTTGGAGGCTCTCATCTCCCACCATCCACTAGAAGTCAGCCGTCTTGAAAAGGGCGCACCTGAGCAAGGAGTCTCGGGGGATAGCGGAGCAATGAGGAGAGTGTACGCGAACGGTCCTCATCGACAGTGAAGAGAACAACGCATCATCATCCCATGTTTTATTTAGCTATCATTACTGTAATTGATATTGGTTCCTCTTCAATGATACTTGGGTACTGATGAACTCTTGAGTTATGTTTAATGTATAACTCTATCTTTTACTTATTTGATTAATGAATGTTTGACTGAGATCTATCGAGTGTATTTATTGTATTAGATGCTTATGTTGCGACAACCCTAGTATGCAATAGGTTTATATGAGGGAAGAAGCAAACGCCTTCTCATATTAGAACTACCTTAATGGAAGGGATTGTGAGTACGCCGAGAGATCGAGCATTAAAGAGGGCAAACAGAATCAAAGTTTCGATTGATCCGGATACTTGGGATCCTATGGATGAAGATATGGTCTCTATAGACCCTATAGAATTTCATTCAGAGGAGGAACCTTATAGAGATTGTATTGATTCTTATCAAAGAAAGACAGTTTAATCAAGCTATTCAAACCGCATAGGTCAACTAAATGGTATTCCCTGGCAATTGGGGTTATGGATTTTCAGTTCATGGGAGGTAGTATGGGATTCAGAGGTAGGCTTAGAAAATCACCCGTTTGATTATTCTCGCAATTTCTCTAAGAAATAGTACACTAGAGCTTACTCAATGTTAGTAATTCAGCCTCGATAGAGGGAGTGAAAGCGACATAGGAATCCTTGGTCCAGTCTTAATTAATCAACAAGTAGAAGATATTGTTTGTATCTTGTATTGAGAACCCAAGAGGGATTCATACCCGAGTATCTCCTTCACGGACTGATTGTCCTGTTAATTCATTACAGTTTTCACTTTATTGTGTTTTCAATTCCCTTCTTTACATTCAACAATTAGGATTAATGAAATACAACACCTCTGATTAGGTTATTTAGTAGATAAATAGCTAGTACTAGTATTTCTAATAGTCACTGCGGATTCGATATCCGACATCTTAGTCCATTATATTACTTGCCCAACCTATGCACTTGGGGTAGCATTAGCGACAATCATGTTTTTGGCACCGTTGCGGAGACTATCTTAGACTACTAGGAAAACTAGGAATTTACTTCTTTAACCATTAGTTTAGATTTCATTTTTCTTCCTTTCTCCTCTTTCATTCCTATTATTTCATTCTGTATCTTTATCTGTTGTGTGAATTGATTATTTCTTGTGCTAATCAATTGCTTTATTTGTATTACGAGGGATAGGAGGATAACATATCGTAAATTCATAGTCACAATAGAGTAACTACTGGCAGTGAACGAATGGATTGCAATTGAGCAATTTGAGTCTGCTTACCAAGAAAGCCTACGTGTGCACTGTTGCGATGAGTAGTCATGTGCAAAGTGCTTTTCACACTGCTGGGAGGAATGCTATCATGTAGCGTCTGAAGAGTATGCAGATGCTTCAAAAGATAACAGCTAGCAGAAGGTCTTCCTTGATTTTATGCAGCAAGAACAGGATCAACTCCAACATCTCAAAAGTAGGAGTGTATGCAAGAAGGATCGATTCGGTAGATAGTGTGACTACAGAAGAACCGATTCAACCTGTTTATATGTATGAACAGGTTGAATGGAGACTTCATGACACAACAAAATGTTACAGTCCGGATGGCATCACATATATCCTGACAGAATCAGCTAATAGCTCTGACTCAATATGTGATGTGGAAGCACCAAGAAAGATACACTCGCAAAATATACAGGGGGAGGATTCTAGCACAAATCAAGACTTAGGGCCTGTTTGGATGCATAGTAAACTTTCCTATAGGGTTTTTATTCCATAGTATGTGACCTGACTCCTAAGGGAAAAGTTACAGTAAATATTCCTATGGAGTGAGTGTTTGGTTACGCACAATAAAAATTTCCTACGGAATAATTTTAATATTAAAAAATAGTTTTTTAAAAAAAAAAATATTTGTTAGATTTTTGAAAAAAAAAATATCCGTTGTAAACTATTCGTTGAAAAATAGCCGTTATATTCTAGCCGTTAACCATTTTGCCCTATTTATACCCAACACTCTTCTCGTAATAGTATTCATTCACAAACTTATCTCCCTTTGCCTCTAAATTTTCACACCTCCAAGGCCCGTATTCAATATGGATTTGGATCATTGGAGAAGGATTAATGAAGACGATGATGAATTCGTGTTCACCATTTTACCGTGCTTATTTCCTGGAAGTTCAGAAAGTCGACCTTGTCATACCTCAATATTTACAGGTGCTGCATATATAAGGGAGATCCTTGAAGGTCATGAGGTACGCTGTAAGAGAGAGTTTCATATGGAGCCTCGTATTTTTCAAGCTCTGGCTAATTGTTTAAGGGAAAGGTCTCTTCTTCACAACTCGAAAATAATTGCACTCGAGGAACAATTAGCGATGTTTGTGTACACTCTTGCACATAACGCTAGTAACCATGACGTACAAGAGCGCTTTCAACATTCGGCAGAAACAGTTAGCCGTTATTTTGGTAAAGTGCTTAATGCTATGACTATGCTTGCTGGAACATATATACAACCTCCATCAACAATTACATCACTACTTATCCAAAGCAAAAAATTTTCCCATATTTCAAGGTATGAACATATAAATTATGATTTATTTTCAATTTATTTAATATATATTTTTTAATTATGGGTTAATTTTTGTAGGATTGTATTGGTGCCATTGATGGAACGCATATTCCGATCACCATTTCTATGGAATTGCGAAATTCTTACCGAAATAGAAAACAGACATTATCCCAAAATGTTATGGTTGCTTGTGATTTTAACTCCCGGTTCGTCTATGTCCGAGCTAGTTGGGAAGGGTCGGCTTCTGATGCTAGGATACTTCAGTATTCGATCGACCAAGGCTTCCATGTCTCGAGAGGTACATATTATCTAGTTGATGCAGGATATGCGAATACCCCAAATTTCATTGCTCCATACCGGGGTATGCGTTATCATTTACAAGAGCAAGGACGAGCGCAATGCAGACCATCCAATCATAGAGAACTATTTAATCTGAGACATGCTTCGTTAAGGAATCATGTTGAACGCATCATCGGTGTCTTGAAGATGAGATTTCCTATACTCAAAGTTGCAACCTTTCATCCAATAAATTCTTAAACTGATATAATGGTTGCTGCATGTGTCCTGTATAATTTCATCCGTACACACAATGGTGCCGATGACATTGAGGAAATTAGGGTTGGAACTGAAGAAATTACTATCCCCGATGGAGATGATATGTATGGAGATGATGTTGGCACAATAAACTCTGAACATAATGCAGGTGCTGAGAAGAGAGATGAAATAGCAATGCAGATGTGGGCGGATTATTGTAACTACCGTAGAAATGTAATATGAAAGATCTATAAGGCTTTCATCAATGTTGTGTTTTTAATTCTATTAGGCTTTCATCAATGATGTTTTTTTAATGTAATATGAAAGATCTATAAGGCTTTCATCAATGTTGTGTTTTTAATGCATTATGTTTTATTTTCAATGTTAACTCAATATATGTTATGTTGACGCTGAAATCGGCGTGCCTCGAGATTGGGAACTGACGTAGAATTTGTTTGAGATTAGGACCCTTGAACAGTGCGAAGAGGACAAGAACCATACAAGCAAGCATAGGAGGAGACAAGTTTTAATGTGGGAAAACCCCTAAAAATGGGGAAAAAACCACGGGGAAAGGAGATACACTATCATTCAATCATTACAGATGCTTCTGGGAGCATTTAAGAAAGGATGAGTACATTACTCCGAGAGGGGGTGGGGACGATGGAATATCTCTTGCTCCTTCTTCAGGGTGGCAGCGCTCTTTTTCATGAATTCATTAGGCTTTTGTTCGTTGTCCCTGTCTTGCTGTAGCAGCTCCTTTTATAGGCGAGGGATGTCTTGGGGCGCACTCCATCACTCGAGGCACTTGCGCGTCTGGTGCGTATTTGGCTAGTCGCCTCCCACGTCTTTCATTGTTGTTACTGCATACCGGGCGCTTTCGTAGCGGGTCGATGAACCATAGCAGGTTAGCCGAACGCATTGAACCGCTTTGCCGTGGGGGACTGATCGGATGTGTTGAACCGGTGAATCGCGGCATACCGATAAGCTGTATCGAACCGGTGTGCTGCGCCTAGGTGGCCTGTTGGTCGGTTTGGCGGGGGCGATATCGATGAACCATCTTGACACCGTGCTGGGTGGTTCCGTGGGGGTGCGCAACTCCGAGATTGGGACGCTTGGCTGTCCTGGATGTGTGCCACGCGGTCTCGCAGACTTTTCCCCATCACAAGACCCTCACCCCCAAGTATGCTTGCGGCGAGCCCGAAGAATGATACTTGGTCATTTTCGGACTCACATAACTAAGTATATATCGGGTCCTATATTGTGCTCGTATGGTTTCGTCAGTAGGGGGTCTTCCAGCTTCGGCTCCGACTTTATCTTCGCGTGGGTTCTCATTCGTTGTGCTCCTTATGACGCTTGGCTTGCAAGGTTGACGAGGGCATGCTTTTTCTCCCCTTCATTTAATGCGGACTATGCCTGCGCGCTTGCACACGAATATCGAGAGATGACGAAGGGTGGCAATAGGCGTAGGCGGAGGTGGGTAATGATGGGGTGGATTTTCTTGGGCTACACGTCCATGATCCACCGGCCACACTTCTTTCCCTCGATCTGCACAGTTGGCTAAAGGTACGCGTGGCTCTTTATCCTCCCGTACTCTTTTCTTCGTGGGATCTAGGTAGTTGGCTACATTCCCCTGCTGTTCAAAACCTACGCTTCAAGTTTTCACTTTTCTCCATTTTTTGAAAAGGGACTGCTGCGATCCTTCTTGCATCGCTATTCATCTTCGCGACTGTTTTTCTTCTTCTCTTCGCCAGCGCTCCAAACTCCTTGATCTCATTTGTTCATCGAGGTACTGATTCTTCCGTAGCTTCTCGGTCTAAGATGTCTCCTCCTAAGACCGTTTCGGCCTCCCCTTCTAGGGCTAAGGCCAGGGGGGCCAGGGAGCCTGGGCCCGCCTCCGGCTCCTTTAACAACACCTTGTCTGGGTCGGAGATCTCGAGGCTTGCGAAGAAGTATAAACTTTCCCGTCCTCCTCTTTCATACCGGATTCCGGCTTCTAACGAGTACACCTGCTCTCCCTCCAAGAAGGGGGATCTGGTCGTCTATTAGACGCCTTGTTAGCAGGCCTTAGGTTGCATTTCCCCTCTATTTTCGTCGACATCTTTCGCCACTTTAGGGTGAGCCCTTCCCAGCTGTCTCCAAATTCTTAGAGGATTCTCTATGGATTTGTGATAGTCTTGCGCCATTGTGGAGTTAAGCCCTCTGCTTCTCTCTTCAATCTGTTCTTTAGCCTAAATCAGGATAGGAATACTAATTGGTACTACTTCTGCGCTAGGCAAGGTAGGCAATTCCTTGGCCCTGTCCCGGACTCGATAAAGCAGTGGAAGAGTAGGTTCTTCTTTGTCTCTAATAGCGATGGGTGGGGATTCCCGGTGGAATGGGGTGTTCCTCGGACTCATGTCGCGAACAAGGAGAAGCTTAACTTAGCGGAGAGGGATTGGCTGAAGTCTTTTAAGGAATTCCAGAATGTTCCGATTAACGACTACCTAACCACCAGCTGCCTCCGTGGATCAGCCGCTTTTACATCGCCTTGGTAGGGACCCTCGGAGCCTGTTCGTATGGCCATGTCATGACCGGTCACTTACTAATCTTTCGGGGCTCCTGTTGCGCTATTTTGTAGGTGACGCGATGTCCGCTGAGAGGATGGTGGGGGCTATGTTGGCCGGTGTGTTGGCCGCGGAGACAGCGAAAAGGGCCACCCGGGAGGGGCGAAGGAAAAGGAGGAAGTGTGGGGATCTCCCCGAGAAGGCAAGCAAGGGGCCTGCGGAGGAGTCCCAGGAAGACTCCGATGACATCCCGCTCAACTCGGTTTTTCCAGCGCAGGTTAGGACTGTCGAGGGGCCCCAAGGGCAAGGTGCCCCGCGGGTTCTTCGGAAGAGGGCGACCCCTGAGCGTGAGGAAGGTCGCATCCCATGCCACTCCTGGGGGAGCCCGCCAGTGACCAAAAAACAGAAAACGGCCAAGGCCCCTGGCAAGCCGGGCCTGGCGATTCGCGTATCGGACCCCATTCCTGCCGCCGAGGCTGCTACCGATCTTGAAACGGGGGTTCTTTCGCCCCATTCTTCGGGCCCGGTGGTACCCCTAGAGACGTTGGTTGACTAGATCGCCCCGCCGGCCTCTCCGCAGCATCCCCAACCTCGGGGTGAGGGACCGGTCTGATGTGGGGCCTTCATTGGGGGAGAGAGGCGGGAGGGAGGAGGGGTGATGCCGGGACGCTTAAGGCCCAAGGTACATCTTCCTCTCGGCCCCGTAAAATTGGGGTGCATTGAAGGCCTTACCCTCATTGTTCCTTTCGCGTCTTAGGTGCAAGTCCCGCAGCCCGCCTCTGGCAGGTCCGTGGAGCCGGGAAGGCGCCATTCGCCGGGTGGATACCACTTTGGATGTTGACTCGGGGGCAGTCGAGACGGCCTTGAGGGCCCTCCGCTCGACGGCATTCTGCGCCCACGCCCGCAATTTGACAAGGAGGAAGCCGGCGCTCACTTTCGCTCATCCATGGCCACGGTAAGCTCCTTCATCGCTACTTGATTTCTTGGGATCGTCGTGATGAGCTCCATTTCTCTGTGCTTTTCTCGTGAGGGACAGTGTCGCTTATTTTGGCCGAAAGTAGGGCAACCCGCTGGCGCGATGATAAACTGTACCGAGGACACCCATTCTAGCTCTCCGCCAAGCTCACTGGTAAGTCTTTGGAGTTGAAGGGCCTGAAGGATGAAAGGGATCACGTCCTTAGGCTCCATAAGGAGGCCTCCGTGAACCTGAAGGAAGCCTTGGAGGAATGCGAGAGCTTGAAGAACACTCTCCACATTATGGAGCGGAGCTTGGCCGAGTCGAACGCCCATCTAAAGAAGGTCAATGAGGAGAAAAAACTGGTCCTCGGGGAGTAGAACTCGAGTCTCGAAGAGTGTGCTTCGCTGAGGAAGGCCAACGCCTCTTCGCACCGGGCCTTTGAGGACACGTAAGGCCGCTGCTAGAGGAGGTCACCGCAAGGGCCGCTCTCGCTTTGAGAGCAAGGCTAGCCTACTCTCCTCCTCGAAGGAGACGGCTGACGCAGCTCCTTCACAGACTAAGATAGACCTCGAGCTGGCCGAAGCAGAGAGAGATAGTGCTCACCCTGCTAACCTCGCCTCGAGGGAAGCCACCTTCAAGGCCAGAGAAATCGCAAGGTTGAAGGCCTAGGTTGCCGCGTTGGAGGAGTCCCTAAAGAGGAAGGAGAAATACTTTGACAAATACGCCCAAGAGGTCGGTCCGGGTGTATTCGAGGTTTTCCAAGTTTTGCAGGCGATGGATCCTTCAGTCTGTTTCGGTGACTTGACATACCCCCAGGCAGTGAAGCTGTTCTTTGGGAGGAAAGATTCGCTTTCATCCTCTTTAGGCTTCGGGGAGGAGGTTGGCACGACCTCCAGAGGTAACCCTTTTCCCTTTTTATTCCGTTACTTGATGCTTTTTCGGGAGATGCGTGGTGTTGATTCATACAGTGTATCTTGGGACTTGTCGTTGTAGTTGTCGGGGTGAAGGGGCCATCGACCCCCGTTGTCAAGGCGGCGGTGGTGGGGCCAAACGATACATCGGACCCTGAGGGTTCGGTCCCGAAGCAGGGGGTTGGAGAGGAAGGGTGTAGTGTCACCGTCGAACGGGCCCCCACTTGTCCTTCCAAGGCGTCCGGCCAGCCACCGGCGAGTAGTGGCCCGCTGCCCCATCCTGACATCGTCGAGGCTATTATTGTCGACTTCCAAGCGGTTGCTTCTGAGCGCGTTGCAACTGGGCCGGTCGAGGCTTCACTTGGGCAGGTGCACCCGGGAGCCCCCCTCTTGAGCGAAGGGGCTGGTGAAGGTGTGGTGGGCTCTGCCCTGTCGGGAGGGTCCGTCGGGGCAACCGCGAAGCCTACTCCTAGCGTTATCGAGATTGATGAAGAGGACCCCCGCAGGTGCTTTTTCCTCTTTCATTATCCCATATCTCATTTGGGGGTTCTTACCTCATTTCTATTTTACAAGGTGAGGGAACGAGGTCGGGGACCTGCGTTGAGGCCCTTGGCTTCGGGATTGCACTAGGTGAGGGACAACCTCGCCTTTATCATTATTGGTGGGGGCTACCGCTTCCACAATGCTTAAAGGTATTGTTGCTTTCCTCATGTAGATACCGCTTAAATTGGTTTTCATGCTTTCGTGAGAAATAGCTTATGGTGCCACCAGCCGGTCTCTACGCTGCCAACAAGCTAGAGGTAAGAGACTGGTTCGCGTATAGTCGTATCTCCTCGTGACCCTCTCACTAGGACCTGATATCTGGCCCCTTTTTCTCCTTTGCAGATCGTGAGGCTTACGAGGAGGAGGAGCAGAGACTCTGGGGCTTGGAAATCACCATGTTGGAGCACCTTGACAAGTGGCATGTTGAGTAGGGTTTACCGCAGGGGTCGACGCCCGTTCTTACCCCCTCCTGCATCTCGTATGAAGCTCTGATTCAAAAGATCTAGCGGAGGGGCCATAGTGCTCTCTCGATTCAGAAGTTCTGGCGGAAGGCTCGTCCGGTCTCCTTGAGAGTGAGTCCAATCACCCCAGAAGGGAGCTTAGCATAGGGGGAGTGGGTCTGTTGTCTAAGCCACGGGCAATATTTGTATCGCTTGGTGGTTTGTGTGTGTGGCTGTCGATTTGTATTGTTTTGTTCTTCTGTTTGGCCTCCATTACCCACGCCGCGCCATCAATCGCTTGACCCTATCATTCTCTTTTACTTTCCTATTTAGCGCATATCGCTTCTCCCGGCATATGGGATCTCGCCGGCCTACTCCTTGACATCTCCGCCTTTCCCGATTTGGGGTTTTCCGGGCCTATTCGTCGCGCGCTTGCTGCTCTTCTCGATATGGCGTCGTCTCGTTCCTTGGATACGATGCTTGGGGTCCGCAAGCGAAGTTCCTGTGGGTGCCTTTGTTCCCCTCGTCGAGGGAGAGGGTTAATTGAACGTCGCTACGTATCCCCAGGCTTGAGCAGTTGCGCTATTTAAACTCCATCACTGCCCCGAACCGCTCTGTCCTGGTCTCTTCTGGCGATGGCAGAGAATCGGCCCCTGACTTTCCACCTGGTGTTCCACACCTCTCGGCACTTCTCCCAGTTTTGTCTTCCACGCTTTCCGCCGCCAAGGCCCTGCGGACCTCGTGAGGGGAAGCGTAGTGGCTACTCTGAGGGGTCCCAGTGGGCATGAATGGGACGTGATGCTGTACCGGGGTATGGTCTTTGGGGACATATTCTTCCTACATGGTTGGACCTCCTTCCTGGCGGACCATCATGTGTCGGTGGGGGACTGCCTCATCTTTACGTATCTCGGGGGCGCCACCTTTCGGGTCGAGATGTTTGCTCGGGACGGGCGCCTAAGTGCATCTGCTTTCTTCGCTCGCCCAGGAATTGATGAGGACGCCACTTCTTCAGGGTCTTCTTAGGCTCTTCTTAGGGAATCTTGTCTTTTTTTATTGGTTTCCACTTTTGCGAGGGGATTGCGCCTTTCGCTTCTTGTATGTACTCTCTCTTTTTTTTTATCCATAATGTATCGTCCTTGTTTTCCCATGAAACTCTTCTACGTACCGGGTGGTTTTTAGGCAAGGTTAGCTTGGCCCTACTTTGTGGCAGGAGGTCCGCGCCTGGCCATGTCGGCACTTTCCTCTCCTCCCTTTGCGCGCGGTTCCGATGCGACGTTTTGACTTTCGAGGCTCCTGGCATGGGAGACTCTCAGTTTCTCGATGCGGGCATTATTGCTCTTTGGGACCCTAAGCTGCATTAATGGTGAGGGGGCGATCAAACGTCGCACGCCGCTTCGAATGGAGTGGTTAATTGTTAAACACCCCTTGGGACTCATTGCGTGTTGCTTGACCATCCCGCGCTCCATCTCTTCCTCCTCTCATGGATCCCTATAATTGGAGCAGGGGGCTGTCTTTGTGAAGATATGCTTTTGAACACCATGAGTTGCAATAGTCGTCCCTCGTTCTACCACTTCTTGTTCTCGGGCGGTTACCGACACCGGCTCTGGATTCCCATGTCCTTGCACCGCGACATGCGTCACATACCCGAAGGGCCGGTGCGACTATACGAACCAAGCGGGCACCCTTGGTTGGTAGAGGTGTCTCGTGAGGGTGGCTTCGGGGAGGCTGTCTTCTCCACTGGGTGGTCCTCTTTTGTGGATGATCATCGCCTGGGGGAAGGAGATCTGGTCATTTTCGTTCTTCGGGAGGATGACACTTTCGATGTCCACATCTTAGGGCATAACCGGTGTAATGGGCGCAGGGCCCTTGTTGCTCAAATGTACCGCGGAGTTTAGAGCATCGCAATTTACGCGGCCCCTGGGGCCCCTTGTAGGCGGAAGTCTTGAATTGTAGTAACCTTCGGTTTACCTTGTTAATGGAATAATAGTTACATTTTTCTCTTTATCTTTTTGTTACCTGTGGATGTCGTGCTGTCGTCTATCTCTTTGTTCGCGGGGAGCTCTTCATTTCTAGTTCCTTTGCTCAGAAAATTGGTCACAGGTTCTCGTGATCTCGCCATCTACAAGTAGAGGCAACTCTCTTCTTTAATGGACCGGCCAAGCTAGGGCGCCCCGCTTAGTTTAGTGAAGGTGTTCTCCCCTGTAGAGGGGCAGTTGGTGTATCCTCTCCTCAAGGCCTTGAGTTAGTCGCTAAGTAGGGCGCTATGTACCTAGGACGGGGATAGCTCTCTCCTATCAGTATGGAGGGAGTGGCTAACCTTATCCGATTAAGGGGCACGCTTTTGCACTTAGGTGCTTGCAGCCTGGCCCTCAGGTGGATGGTGTCTCTTAGGAGGGCTTCTTCACTCCTTGTTATCTGGCCGCAGCGCGGCCTTGGTGGGCTGGTACTTAGCTTGAAGGCTTTGGCTTTCCCCGCTAGGGGGTAACGCTCCTTACACGGCGTCAAACCATACAGACAAAACGCAAGGGCATTGTACTATAGTATAATGAAAAGAAACACCGGAGAGATTGTGATTAATTTTATTGATAATACCTCCTTAAATATTCTCAAGGCGGAATGTATTTAAGTTTCCGCTGGCCCATCATAGCAAGCAAGCCGATAGGTGCTTGGTCGTACAATCTCCTTCACAACGTAGGGGCCTTCCCAGTTGGAGTTTAGCTTCCCGGTCCTGCTTTTGTTGCCTTGGAACTTGTTCTCTCTTAACACCAAGTCCCTGACTTGGAAAGCCACCTCTTTGACCTTGGAGTTGTAGAACTTCGTGACCTTTTGCTGGTACGCTGCTGCCCGGACGCTTGCGCAGTCTTGCCTTTCCTCCAGGAGGTGTAGTTCCGATCGGAGCTGCTCCTCGTTGCTCACCGGGTCATAGGACTGTACCCGAGGGTGGGTTTTGCCACTTCTGCCGGGAGCACCGCCTCCACTTCGAATGCTAGGGCGAATAGCATCTCACCGGTAGGTGTCCGCTCGGTCGTCCGGTATGCCCACAGGGTACCTGGTACTTCCTCTACCCATGTGGTCTCGTTTTGAAGTACCCGGGTCTTCAAGCCGTGCAGGAGTGTCCTGTTGGTGACTTCAACCTGCCTGTTAGCCTGAGGGTGCGTGACTGAGGTCAACCTCGACTCTATGCCAAGTCGGTGCAGAACTTCTTAAACACCGGGTTGTCGAACTGGCGGCCGTTGTCGGTGATGAACGCTATAGGGAGCCCGAACTTGCATATGACGGACTTACACAAGAAGCTCTGGCAGGCCTTCTCAGTGATGGATGCCAGGGGTTCCGCCTCCACCCACTTGGTGAAGTAGTCGATCGCCACGATCAGGAATTTCAGCTGTCGCACCGCCGCCGAGAATGGCCCCAAATCGTTAACTCCCCATAGAGCTAACGGCCTCACGCCCACAATCAGCAAGTGCAGGGAAAGCAGCAGGCTGCGCTACCGATGTTTGTGTAGCTTGTAGGCATCACATCTTTAGGCGAAGTCCCGCGGCGTCCCTGGTCGTGGTGGCTGGCCGTATACCCTCGCCGCAACACCTTGTGGGCGAGAGCTTTTCCTCCCAGGTGGTCCCCCGCAATTCCTTCATGGACCTCCCAGAGCATGTACACGGCTTCGGTGGGGCGGAGGCACTTCAGGAGCGGTAAGGTGTAGGACCTCTTATAAAGTTGCCCTTCCACCAATCTGTAGCGGGATTATCAGTTTACCACCTTCCGGGCCTCCTTGGGATCTTGGGGTAGAGTCCCAGACTGCAGGTACCCCATGATAGGATCCATCCAGCATGGCTCGCTGTTGATATCCATGAGCTATTCGGCCGGTCGTCATTCGATGGTCCGCACTGCCAGGTATTAATTGTTAACGGGTTGCTTGATCTCAATGTCAGAAGAGGCGAGCTTTGAGAGGGAATCAACCACCTGATTCTCTGCCCTTGGGATCTTGGTAATCTGGCAACTTTGGAAACTAGCAACGAGCTTCTGCACCATTTCTTTGTATTTGACCATGTTTCCCTCCCGCGCCTCAAACTTTTTTGTTAGATGTCCCACTACGAGTTGGGAATCGGTATTCGCCCTCAGATTTTGCACTCCCAGGCCCCTGGCTAGCTGCAGACCGGCAATTATTGCCTAGTATTCGGCCTCGTTGTTGGTTGCCTTGAAGCCAAATCTCAGAGCGGTTGACGTGTTCCAGCCTGACGGTGAACGGAGGATTAGCCCCTACTCGAGCCGCCATTGGTATCCGCCTGCAGGTGCAGAACCCACTAGGCGTGGAGGCTTGCCTTTTTCTCAGCATGGCCTTCATCTGCATTTACTTCCTGGCCAGTAATAGTTAGTTCAACAATGAATTCCGCAAGTACCTGGGCTTTGATGGTCGTTCGGGGTTCGTAGCTGATATCATACTCCCCAAGCTCGATCACCCATTTGGTCAATCTACCCAATATGTCAGGCCGGTGGAGCACCTGGCGGAGTGGCTGATCGATCAACATCTTCACCTTGTAAGATTGGAAGTAGGGGCGGAGCCGTCGAGTAGCAACTACCAGGGCATATGCCAACTTCTCCAATGGGAGGTACCTTGACTCCGTGTCTATGAGCACCTTGCTTATATAGTAAATTGGCTTCTGGGACCCGTCTTCTTCCTTCACCAGTATTGCACTAACCCCTGCCTCCGTGACTAACTGGTACATGTAGAGCTCTTCATCGGGTTGCGGCTTGGCCAGAGCGCGCCGCGATCAGAGGTACTCCTTCCGCTTGCCGCAAGGGACTTCTTGCACTCATCGGTCCACTCGAGTTTTGGTGTCTTCCTGAGCGCCCGGAAGAACGGAAGGTTCCTTTCTCCTGACTTTGATATGAACCTCCCCAGCACCGCCAGTTGACCGTTGAGCCTCTGTATTTCTTTGACGGTCCTCGGCGACTGGGTCTCCATTATCGCCCTAATCTTCTCCGGGTTGGCCTCAATGCCTACTGGTCAAGATGAACCCAAGAAACTTTCCTGACCTGACCCCGAACGCACACTTGCTCGAGTTGAGGCTCATCTTGTGTAGCCGCAGGGCGCTAAGGTTTCCTCGAGATCAGACAGGCGCCGCTTTGGCCTTGGCGCTTTTTACCAAGATGTCGTCCATGTACGCCTCGACATTCCGGCCAATTTGATTCTTAAAGACCTTGTTCACCAACCTTTGAAAAGTGGCACCGGCATTCTTCAACCCGAAGGGCATCACCTTGTAGCAAAGAGGGTTCCTCTCACGCCGTGGTGAAGGAGGTTTTCTCCTCATCGATTTTGGCCATTTTGATTTGATTGTACCCGGAGAAGACATCCAGGAAGCTGAGCATTTCATAGCCCGACGTAGAATCAACCATATTATCAATGTGGGGCAGAGGGTAGCAATCTTTAGGGCAGGCTTTATTCAAATCAGTAAAATCGACACACATACGCCACTTCCCAGTGGGCTTTTTGACCAATACAACGTTTGACAACCATTCTAGGTAATCGGACTTCCTGACAAAATCCGCCTTCACCAAATTTTGTCGACTTCCTCCTCCACAGCCTTCAAGTAATATGGCGCGAAGGCTTTCCTCTTTTGAGCCACCGGCTTGTGCTCCGGATCCACGTTGAGGCGGTGCTCGATGACGTCCCGCGGAACCCCTGCATCTCTTCTGCCAGTCGAACACATCGAAGCGTTTCCTCAAAGAACGCCATGATCTCCGCTTCTCGCCTCGCAAGATCCAATCTCGGCCTAGGTGGACAAATCCGCTCAACCCGGTCTCCCCACAAATGCAGGGTGTCAATTCTTCAACCGGCGTAGCCTACGATCTCCCTCTCTTCATCTAGCGATATCAGTAGTCCCCAATGACCCGGCGCCTTAGCCTTTCTTGCGCCTTCTTCCCTGTGTCCTTGAGCATAGTCGCATAACATTTATGGAGGCGAGCTAGTTGCCTTTCACTTCTCACACTACCGGGCGTGGGGAACTTCATCATCATATGGTAAGTGGACGGGACTGCCCCCAACGAGTTAAGCGCCGACCTTCCTATAATCACATTATAGCTCGACGGGCAGCGAACTATAAGGAAGTTAACAAGAGTAGTAGCAGTTTGGGGAGGGGCCCCGAGGAGGAGGGGGAGGGAGATTAATCCATCAGGCTGGAGTGGGCTCCCATTGAAACCGATCAACGGTGACTTCATTGGCCTCAAATTCTCTGCAGGGATCTCCATCTGATCAAAAGCATTAGAAAAGATTATGTCCACCGAAGCTTCCCTGTGACCAACACTCAACACCGGCCGACATGCGAAAGATCCCAACTGGCCGTGGATAACCAGGGCATCGTCGTGTGGGTGGGTCACTCCTTTGAGATCCTCCTCGGAGAAGCATATGTCAGAGGACACTCAGGGTCTCTTCGCTGACGTCGCATTCTGCACAGCTCCGACCGTGTGGATATAGTTCTTCCTAGAAGACAGACTTTCGTCTGCGCACCCGGGGCCCCCAGCTATTATTGTAATGCGCAGGCCATTGAGGACAACAGGCGCTGGCGGGTCAGTTGAGGTGCCTTCCATGGTCAAGTCCTTCTTCATATAATGGGAAAGCTTGCCTTCCCGGATGAGATCCTCTATTGTGTCCTTCAAGTGGACGCACTCATCAGTTGAATGTCCCCTGTCCTGATGGAATCTAGAAAACTTCTTGCTCTTCTTCCTCTTCGGGTTCTGGGGGGGTGGGGGGGTTGCTTCAGAATTTTCTAGTCTTGTATTTGCGACAAAATATTTTCAAGTGAGGTGTTTAGAATGACATAGTTGTGGAACCTTGCCGCCCGGTCGGGATCTCTTGGTGGCCGATATGTTGTCCCTCCGCTCATCGGGTTGGTATCAGGCTCTCCTGGCCCCGCCTCTCTTCTGGAATCGGTCTTCCTTCGCTTCAACTTGCCTGCATTCTTGTCGCTAGGACACCATTCCTCGGACGAGTTCCATCCTCATCCGATCCTCCTCATCCCACCTAGCTTTCATCTCATCCGAAGCGATCTGCTTCTCGGCGGGGGCCAAGAACTCCTCTAAGTTGGCGCGGACATCCTGAGTAACACTCTCCTTGAACGGGCCTTCCTTCAGGCCCCTTATGACGGTCCCAAAGACCATGTATGAGTTGAGGCCCTCCATGCCTGTGATCTCCTCCTTGAAACGCTCGATGTAACTCCACAAGTTCTCCGCGGGCTTCTGCATAAACCCAAAGAGCGCAAGTTGATCCTTCTTCAGCTACAGCCTGCTCGGGAACCTGGTCAGGAAGAGATCGATCAACTGCTTGAAGCTGGAGATGGTCCCGGCAGGCAGGCTAGAGAACCATTCGAACGCTACGCCACTGAGCGTTCGGGGAAATGCCCGACACATGACCACTTCGGTGGTACGATTCGTTATCATCTCCGCCGAATACCTCTCTACGTGCTCCTGAGGGTCAGTGGAGCCATCATAATATCGGAGGTTCGGTGGTCTGAACTACTCAAGGAACGGGGCCTCCCAAATAGCCCGTATGAAGGGAGAGTGGAGCTCTGGTACCAGTTGCAAGACTCTATCCCTCTCCCCCATGCGGGGCGGGGAGTGGTCTTGCTCGGGGAGTCTTCTTGGTGAGCTGTGTTGGGGCGAGCAGTGGTCGGGTGATTGGTTCCGAGGTACAGGGCGGGCTGGGGAGCGAGACAGGGTCTGGCGGCGCCTCCTCCGTTGACGAGGGGTGGGGGGTAGCGTTGAGGGGACATCGAGGCTCTCCCCCCTTTCGCGTTCCTTTCTATGGACCGGTGGTCTCGCCTCTGACGCGGGCTTGACAAGCCCGAGCTTCCCGCCGAGGATTCCACCGTTTGGGCCCTTACTCGAGAGCGTGGTCGTCGTCTTGGGGAAAGGGTCTGGGGCCGCTCCCTCTGCTCGTTCAGTGGCCTCGCATCATGCGGGACCGCCACATGGTGACATGGCGCCTACATTCCGCTAACGCCGCCTCGAAGTTCGCTGACATCTATTGCATCATGGCCCGTACCGGGCCATCGATGGACCCGTGTTTACAGGGGGTGCCTACCCCCTTTCTGGGGCCCTGGGAACTCCAAATGACGCAGGGGTCTTCTGCGGAGGGAGTGCTCGCCACGGGCATGGATCAGCTTGACGCCTCCTCGAGGCTCCTGGCCTTGTATTCTCTTCGACTTCCTCAAGGTTGCCATGGCTTCTCGTTCAGGGTCCCCACGGACGGTGCCAAACTGTTGACGCTAAAATCGGCGTGCCTCGGGATTGGGAACCTACCTCGCGCCAACGGTTGAATTTGTTTGAGATTAGCAGCTGTAAGAGGACAAGAACCGCATAAGCAAGCATGTGAGGAGACAAGTTTTAACGTGGAAAAACCCCTAAAAACGGGGAAAAAACCACGGGGAAGGAGATATACTATCATTCAATCATTACAGATGCTTCTGGGAGCATTTAAGAAAGGATGAGTACATTACTCCTAGAGGGGGTGGGGACGATGGAATATCTCTTGCTCCTTCTTCAGGGTGGCAGCGCTCCTTTTCATGAATTCATTAGGGTTTTGTTAGTTGTCCCTTGTCTTGCTATAGCAGCTCCTTTAATAGGCAGGGGATGTCTTGGGGCGCACGCCATCACTCGAGGCACGTGCGCGTCATGTGCGTATTTGGCTAGTTGCCTCCCACGTCTTTCATTGTTGTTACCGGACAGCTGGGGCGTTTCTCGTGTAGCGGGTCGATGAACCATAGCAAGTTAGCCGAACGCATTGAACCGCTTTGCCGTGGGGGACCAATCGGATGTGTTGAACCGTTGAGTCGCGGCATACCGATAAGCTGTGTTGAACCGATGTGCCGCGCCTAGGTAGCCTGTTGGTCGGTTTGGCGGGGACTATATCGATGAACCGTCTTGACACCGCGGTCAAGGGCGTTCCGTAGCGGTAATGTACCGTAGATTGGGACACTTGGTTATCCCGATGGGCCACGCGGTCAACCGCGACTTTTTCCCCATCATGTTACAAAAATAAATATCTCCAAACATCAACATCCCCAAACATGAATTCAAGACAATGTTAAAAAATAAGCATCTCCTTGCTTAAACATCTCCAAACATAAAATCCTAAGCATAAACATCCAAGACATTGTTACAAACATAAACATCTCCAAACATTAGCATCCTACATAAACATTCAAGACATTGTTTCAAAAATAAACATCTCCAAATTAACTTAAACATCCTACATAAACTTCCAAAACATTGTTTCCAAATTAATTTAAACATCCTACATAAACATCCAAGACATTGTTTTAATAATGCTCCACTAATACATTTTTGAAAACATTACTTGAAGCCAACCCCTCTTAGTTCTTCCTTAAGATGTAAGAAGAATTCAAATGCATTATCTATGCATCTTTAAAAAAATGTTGCTTTGGCAATGTCTTTAACTGAAAAAAGATCAAACATTTGGCAATGTCCTCATAACACTAATATACCGATCAATCTCATTGCGATGCATAGGTATTGTTCTATGAATGCCTCTTGTACATGTTTCCTCTTCTCGATCCTTCTTTCCCTTTCCTTTTCATGACCTGAACTTTGAGGCTGTGAAATGGGTGGTTGGGTGCATGGAGGTTCCACTTGCGTAAAGTCACCACCCTCTACCTCAGGTGTAGACAATGATTGAATAGGATCATTTGGAGCAAGAATACTTGGAGATTGAGTGTCCATTTGTGCATTATCAATGTTTGCATAATATTTTACACAACGAGAGCATCTTCCTTCCACATATCTCCCTATATAATATTAATGGATAAATAATTGATTAGAAAATTTGGAAATCTTATGAGTAAACATAAGTAAACAACACATGCTTACCCTCATAAATCTCCTGCAGTGATGTGAAATGTGGAAATGGTCTTTAATGCCATCTCCTTGCTTCTTTATTTCTCTGCATATTATGAAAAAAAAAATTAGATAAAGAAAAATATCGTATATAGTTCATATGAAATGATAAAAATATATACCTCAAGTAGTGGTGCCCAAACATCATCAGGGGTTGATACCATGTGTTTTTCATGATCCCATCCAAACCCACTCAATTCAGAAAACCCCTTTAGAAGCTTGTAGATTTTCTTCATCTCTTGCTCCAATGCTTTAACTTGGATGACACTGCAGTTCATATTAGGGAATTTATTTACCATGTCGCGCCAAATTTTATTCCACTTTGCTCCATCTATTTTGCGAGCGATATGCTGGAGTATTGTAATCACCCAACAACTTGACTAAATAAGCCCTATGACTTTCATTCCATTTAGCTCTTGCTTTGGTTCTTTCTTGATTTTCCATATGTTCTGACATGCATAACAAATATATTGTATATTAGTTAAGCTATTTATTAATTACTCACATGGGATATCAAGCAAAACAAATAAACTTGGAATTTAACAACTTCTTTAATATAACTGGAATAAGGCACTGAAAAACATGATTTTAAGAAGTCAAAACTTCTCAATTTCCACTTACACATCATAACACTATATTTGAAAATACAACATGCCAATTGCATCCTCACACCAAACATAAACCTGGTCAGATGTGGATTCAATTCAAGAGAGTTACATGAGTTCCAAATTCCAATCTTATGCTCAATGGATGAACAACTAAGAGACATGTTGGCATGTTTGGTTAGATGAAATAGATGGAAATGGAAATAAAGAAATTTAACTTATTAAAAAAATGTATTTCTAAAATCAATATCTTATTCTCACTGTGAGAATGAGTCGTGGAAGCCACATTCTCACTTTTTCTAAGAAAAAACCATTTCTGAGAATAGTTATTTTGATCTTTGAAAAATTGAACCAAAAAAAACATATATAAGAGTTGAGAATTAGACTTGGAATTTAACAAATCAATTTCGCCATTTTACAAAAGGAAGCCTTATTAAAGCTTCAACAAATGTAACATCTACATACTTACATGAATCAAGCAAAGCAAAAAGATCAAAATTATATATAAATGACAAATAGAACACATGATAGCTGCTAGTAATTATTTCATCAAAAGATGAAATTTTCCTGTAAAACAAAATTTTAAGAAATCGGATTATAAATAAATGAAACTTATAGCTCATGAATACAACCAAATTCCAAGTTCCCAGCATAAGAGAAAATTCACTCATATCTCACCAGAAGTACAGTAACAAACATAAATAACAAATACACAATAGCTCAACAAACACATGTTTCTCATCCATATACACAATGAACACAAACACAAGCAATTCAGAAAATAAGAACATTTGTGTCTCTTACTCCTTTTACACCTTTGAAATATTTCAATTCTTTTTACTCCTTTGAAATTAAAGACAGAAGAGGACTGAGGAAAAGCAAAAACCCATTGAATGCAAGCCTCTAGCACAGCACCACAAAACAATACTAACCAATGTTGAAGCTTGTCTTTCAGTGGCAAGCAAAGCATAAGGTCCAAACAAGATACAAACAAAGCTCCCTCAATTACATTGCCACCTAATTAAAATGGAATTCAATTAGATGAAATTGCAAGCAAACAAAAGACATAAATCACATGGAATTCAATCTAAAAACACACAATTTCAAGCTTGCATCATCTCAAACAAAAGATAAATGATAAAGTATAAATCCATGCCAAAACTAGGGTTTCTCGTCAAGTGACAGGTTCAACCGGAGATCAAGCTTGTATTGTAGCCGGAGAGGGCGGAAATCCTTTACCTGAGAGGGATTGAGGCCCTAGGTTTGGGAGGCGCGAGGAACAAGCTCGTTGTTCTCCTCCTAATCGAGAGACAGAGTTGGAGAGTGATTGCTCTTTCACCGGAGGCGTAGCTCTGTCCGTACTCGAGATGGAAAGACTAAAAGTTGGAGAGAAAGGTGCGTCGCCTCCGGTTGGAGAGAAGGAGAGAAGGAGGAGCTCGCGGCTTGGAGAAAACGAGAGAACGAGAGAGAACGCGTGAACGATCGCGACTTTCACAGTAAAAAAAATAAAAGGTTGGACCAAAGTTTCAAATTACTATTGAATGATCCCATTCCATAGTTATATTTTCATGTAAAAAAGGTAACCAAACGGGCCCATTACACATATTCCATAGTAATGGCCCATTCCATTGTAATGAGGGTCATTACTATGGAATATGGATGCATCCAAACAAGCCCTTAGAAGAATATCAAGTTCTGGAAGTGGACAAGGGGTTTGATAGAGCGCTACTGGAAACTGAGAAAAATATAAAATCATCTACTAACGAACCACCAACACACTCAGAGTCAAGGAACTCCCCCACATCTTGAATAGGCCTTTCTAGGGACAATGCGTAATTGCTTGGTGAATCATTGCGATAGACCATTCTACTGAACGGAAGGAGAAGCTGCTACAAGAACTTAAACAGCACAAGAAGGAAATAGTGTGGAAAATTGCGGATATAAAAGGCATCAACCCATTGTTCTGCACCCATAAAATTTTGATGGAGGAGAATTACAAGCCTTCAGTAGAACCCCAAAGAAGGCTCAATCCCAATATGCAAGGAGTGGTAAGAGCTGAAATTATTAAACTCCTCGATGTCGGGGTGATCTACCCTATTTCATACAGCGCTTGGGTCAGTCCTGTATAGGTAGTGCCGAAAAAGGGAGGTATGATAGTAGTTGCAAACGAGAAGAACAAATTGATCCCCACTAGGATAGTGACTGGATGGAGGGTCTGCATCGACTAAAGGAAGTTGAACGATGCTACTCGTAAGGATCACTTTCCATTGTCATTCATTGACCAGATGCTTGAATAGTTAGTAGGGCATTCTTATTATAATTTTCTGGATGGTTTTTCGGGGTACTTTCAGATCCCCATCGCCCAGAGGATCAAGAGAAGGCCACCTTTACCTGCCCATACGACACTTTTGCATATCGTCGTATGCCCTTTGGGTTATGCAACGCTCCAGCCACCTTCTAACGATGCACGCTAGCTATTTTCGAGGAGTATGTGGCGAATATAATGGAGGTATTCATAGATGATTTCTCCGTCTTTGGGGATTCATTCGATTTGTACCTACACAACCTAGAAAAAGTTTTAGCCAGATGCGAGGAAACCAACTTGGTACTTAGCTGGGAAAAGTATCATTTTATGATGAGGGAAGGAATAGTCCTTGGCCACAAGATTTCACACAAGGACATCGAGGTGGATAAGGCAAAAGTAGAGACAATTGAGAAGCTACCTTCACCTACATCAGTCAAAGTTGTACCCAGTTTTTTGGGACATGCAAGATTTTATAGGCGTTTTATAAAGGACTTTTCCAAAATCGCTAGACCATTGACGAAACTGCTTCAGAAAGACGCCCCATTTGACTTCAATAGTAAATGTTTAGCCGCTTTTACCACTTTGAAGGAAAGGCTCACCCAGGCCCCAATCATGATCACACCAGATTGGAGTCTACTATTTGAACTAATGTGTGACGCAAGTGATTATGCCGTGGGGACAAGGTTAGGGCAACTGAAGGATAAGAACTTTCAGCCTATATATTATGTCAACAAGTCTTTGACAAATGCGCCGGAAAATTACCCAAAAATAGAAAAAGAGCTTCTCGTCGTAGTGTTCACCTTTGATAAATTTTGTTCCTATTTGGTCTTATATAAAGTCATAGTTTATACTGACCACTCAAGGCTAAGTTCGCTATCTTCTAAACAAGGCTGAAGCAAAACCACGACTGATTCATTGGGTTCTGTTACAGTAGGAATTTGATTTAGAGATTAAAGATAAGAGGGGGCGGAAAAACTAGCCACCAAACATTTGTGGAGGCTGGAAAATCTGAATAGGGATACCTCAAAGGATGGGGACATCAATGAAGCCTTCCTCGAAGAACACCTATATGGGATATAGGTGGTAAATGAGGATTTTCTGGCCCTGAGTGAGAAGGGTGAACCACCCTGGTTCACAGATTATGCAAATCATTTGGTTGTGTTACGGATATATTTGGTAAGACAGATGTCATTGACCTAGGGACCCCCTGTCACACACAGGACCGTGTTTCTTCGGCCACGTAGCATCTTTGGCCATGTGGCAATATCACCAAATAACCTTGCACAATTATGTTCGGCAATAACATGAGGAATAAATCCTGCGAACAAGTCCGAGTGAATTATAATGTTCTCTTATACAAGGCGTGAGGTGGAAGAAGAGAAGTAAATATCTAACGCCTCTACAGTAAGTAGGCCTTATCCACTTACTACAGTGGGCAGATATTTACTCTACTTACCTACAGGGCACCTACACGCTAGGTAGATATTTTCCTACCGCCTTAGAAGATTTACCTAGCCCACCGCCTTACCCCACCTCCTTTCATACCCCAATCACTCTACAAGATATTTGTTTAAACCGCCTCTAACTTGCTATAAAAAGGGAGGAAGGACAGAAAGGAAAGGGGCCGGAAAAACACTCACTACACATTACACAAAGAATTGCCTAAGATTTCTTACCCTGATTTCTGACTTAAGCATCGGAGTTAAATCCGGGCAGAAAGGCCCAATTCCGACCCCTTTTTCTCCCCTTTACAGGTCCATCGCTGGATAATTCGGATGGAATTTCAGTGGTGCCCTCCAGCGTTCTCCTCGCCAGTGAGCGTAGTAAGCGCCCACACCAACTATAAATTTTAACCCGCTTGTCAAAGGGCGAGACCGCGAGGCCACGCAGGCCACAAGAGCCAAAGTGTGAGAGGTGGACCAGCTTTTGGCATCAAAGTTGGCGCGTCCGTGGGGACCCCTTACGAAAAGCCAAATGACCACCACTACCAAGATCAAAAGCGAATCCAAGAACAAGGAGCACCTACTAGCCCTCAAGGACTCGGGTGAAGCCCAAAGACATGAAGAAATCCGGCCGACAATCCACCCATCGTATCTCCATCGTAAAATCCGTCCGGCCCAACCCCAAGAGAGTCCATTCCTAATTTTATCTTAACATGCAAAGAAGAAATTAGCCTAGGAATAATTGGCTCAAGTCATCCCATACGTTGACTCATCCTCCACCTCTCCCCACACAAGCTCCAACACCAAACGTATCAACGGTCCCTAGAAGGCTAATTCCGAAAGTAGAGGGAGGACAAGAACCCGCACTCCATAAAGAGAAAAGAGAAAGAACCGCCTTTTCCGCTAGTTCGTAACCCTCCGCTCGGACGTAGAGACCAAGCCGCCACATATCCTCGTGAATGTCCATCTATGCAAGGATAGAATCGTAGAGTAGTCCATCTATGCAAACTGCTGATAGAAGGACCCAAGTGGCCGCGGACCTTTCCCAAGAAAACAGGAAATCCGGGCGACATATCCTCGGTATGTGTTCGCCTCTTTGTCGAGGAGATATTGGAAGAACGAGTTCTCGACAACTTGAGGCCACCTATTATGACCCATATGAAGGCCCGTAACCGATCCGGCCGTCGCAATACCAAGTCTTTCCGATCGAAGATGCTCCCTCACTGAATTACCGACGCCAGACAGCGTGCCGAAGCTTTTCCCGCCACCTTAGAGGGAAAAGCGCAAGACCGGTTTGTCGATCTTCCATCTAGCACAATTACTTCTTTTCGTGATTTTAGCAGATCGCTTTCTAGCTTATTTTGCTAATTACTCAAAGCAAAAGAAAACTCCATCTACCCTTTTGCACGTTAAACAACGAAAGGGAGAAACGCTCCAAGCCTATTTAAATCGTTACATAGACAAAACAACAAATGTTTATGGATCTTCTTCCACGAATGGCGTAACCTTCTTAATGGAGAGGGCCATTGGAGACTCCCCTTTTCGCTTCTCCCTCACTTTGGATCCACCAAAGACAATTCCACGCCCTTATGAGCCATGCCCAAAAATACATCAATTCCGATGAAATTTATAATGAAGTTGGGAAGAAGAGACTCGGCGTGGACCTCAGTAGACACCCTAAATGGAAAAACCTACCAAAGTGTCAATGTAAGGCCCCTGATATACAGGAAGGAAAGAAGATCATATAGGGACAACAAGGGCACAAAATGTAAACTGAAACCTCAACACGCCCTCAACGACATATGCTGCAGCCCCGAGAACCTACAAAGGAAGGAAAAATTGTCAAATATGATCACCACACCCCACTAAATCAAACCAGAAGCCATATCCTTATACAAATCAAAGAACAAAAGCTTCCTCGACATGGCCGTGAGCTGCAAAAGAAATACCGAACGACAAAGGAATAGCAAGAGATATTGCCAGTTTCATCAATCTAAAGGACACAACATGGAAAAGTGTACCCACTTGATGAATGCGATAGAGGATGTCGTTCGAAGGGCAGGAATGTTGGAGCAATATATCAACCTTGAGATTCAAGAGGAACACGAAAGCTTCACAACCTGAAAGAAGAAAAAGGAGAGATGGTGGGGTTTATGAAGTAGTGGCCCCGGGTTGTGGAGGTGAAAGCTCGCTCTCGAAAAGTTATGCCCGAATGGGTGGGAACGACGCAAGAGACAGAAACACCACGAAGAAGGTCTCGACCCACGGCTCCCATCATTTTTTATGATAATGATGTCAGCAAGGTTCGTCATCCCCATGATGACGCACTGGTCATTGCCATCAAGGTCTCCAGCTTCCAAATGAAGAGGGTTCTGATAGATAGTGGAAGTTCAGTTGACATTCTCTTTTGGAGTGCTTTTGAAAGAATGAGATATGACGCGGATGATTTACTTCCTGTAAAATCATCCTTACTAGGATTCTCCTGGGGTGATACTGACGGAAGGAATGATCTCCTTACCGATTCTGATGAGGAAACTTCACCAAGATCGCCAACCGTGACAACAAAATTCTTGGTCAGACAAGCAGTGCTTCAAGTTATAACGTGATCCTTGGCAGACCAACCCTCAACGCCCTGAAAGCCATCATCTCTACTTACCATCTTCTCCTCAAATTCCCAACTGAAAGTGGTAGTGGGGAAGTAAGAGGAGATCAACCCTTGGCTCGGCAATGTTATGTCTCAACCCTCAAAGGGAAAGCTCTAAATAAAAGGAAAACAAAGGTTTCAGAAGCCATGCTAGTCAGCAGAATAGCCGAACGGGAAGATGAAGGGCTTCGACCTACACCAGTTGAAGAATTGTTAACAGTTCCCCTAGACGCAACTAGAGCAGACCGCACGGTACGGATTGGGGCAAATTTGGCAATCGCACAGCAAGAAGACCTTATGAGAGTATTAAGGGCAAATTCTGATCTCTTCGCTTGGTCATCAGAGGATATGCCAGGCGTGAAACGCGAGATCATAGAACACCACCTCAATATAGATCACCATTTAGACCTATGAAACGTAAAAGAAGAAATTCCGGCCCGTAAAGGCGTAAGGTCAGCAGAGGAAGAAGTATCGAACCTTCTAAAGGCTAAGTTTATCCGAGAGGTGTATTACCCAGATTGGTTGGCCAATGTTGTTCTAGTAAAAAAACCGTCCTGAAAATGGAGAATGTGCGTTGATTTCCGCAGGACTTGAACAAAGCTTGTCCAAAGATTCATTTCCTCTGCCATCAATTGATGGTTTGGTTGACTCTACAATGGGGCATGAGATGTCGAAGTTTCTTAGACGCCTTTTCGTGCTACAACCAAATCGGAATGGCCAAAGGCAATTTAAGAAAAACATCCTTCATTACAAGCCTTTGGAACTTCTCATTTATCACGGTGATGCCGTTCGGCCTAAAAAATGCTAGAGCCACCTTCCAAAGGCTCATAAATACAGTCTTCAAAGAGCAGATTGGTAGGAATGTTGAAGCGTATGTGGATGATATCTTGGTAAAGAGCCGAAAAGCCGCTGAACACCTATCAGACTTACGAGAGGCTTTTCAGTCGCTCCGGAGTTACACCATGCGATTAAACCCGAATAAATGTTCCTTCGGTGTCCGATCAGGGAAGTTCTTGGGATTTATCTTGACACAAAGAGGAATAGAAGCAAATCCAGAAAAGATCAAAGCTATTCTTGACATGGGATCACCCAAAAGTCTTCAAGAAATTCAACGGCTTAATGGACGCCTGGCGGCACTTGGCAGATTCATCTCCAAAGCCGGAGAGAAAAATCTCCCACTCTTTCAAGCCCTTCGGAAAGCACCAAAAATGGATTGGACCGAAGAATGTGAAAAAGCCTTTCAGGGGCTTAAAGATTATCTCCGATCGCCTCAGCTACAAGCTAAGTCGCAAGTGGGAGAAGAACTCTACATCTACTTGGCCGTTGCCCCGCGAGCAGTCAGTGTGGTTCTTTTGAGGGAAGACAACGGAGTTCAAAAACCAGTCTACTACACCAGTAAGATCCTTAACGATGCGGAGTCGAGATATCTGCCACTTGAAAAATTGGCATTTGCTCTTATTACATCAGCGCGAAGATTGAGACCATATTTTCAAGCCCACAGGATCACAATCTTGACTAATCAGCCATTAAAGCAAGTTCTTCATAAACCGGAGAATTCCGGACGCCTAGCCAAGTGGGTAATAGAATTAGGCGAGTTCGATCTCACCTATAAACCCCGAACAACAATCAAGGCTCAAGTGCTGGCTGATTTCATCGCGGAATTGACTTTCCCGGCAAACGAGAGCGAATTCCCGTCACAGAATCCAGAAGAATGTCTTAGCATCCCGTGGTCCTTATACGTTGATGGATCGGCAACTGAAGAAAGATCAGGAGCAGGTTTCGTCCTTTATTCTCCTTCTAAATGGAAAATGGCGACAGTGCTCAAGTTCCAATTCCGAGCGACTAACAATGAGGCCGAATACTGAAGCTCATTTGCGGGATTACACTGCCCGGGGGCTCGAAATTCAAGGTTCCGCATGTGTATTCAGATTCACAAATAGTCGTGAGCCACACCTTAGGCGACTTGAAGCAAAAGAAGAGAACATGGTCAAATACCAAGCAATAGTAAAGAAAATAGTACCATACTCTCTATTTCGGGTTGAAAAATTGGTCGAAGCGCGAAAACGAAGAGGCGGACGCCACTGCCTAAAAAAGGCCACAGACCAAAGCGGAGATACAGAGTCCTCTTTTAACCCGGCAGCATTACCTTCCCTAAAACTATCGATAGATTGGAAGGAGAGGTACAAAGTGTGGCCGAAGAGCCAAGTTGGATGGATCCCATAAGAAATTACCTACAAGGTGGGCTGCGCCCACCCAACAAAGTAGAGGCCCGACAGATAAACACAAATCACGCTCAATACACCATCATCACGAAAGCCTATACAAAAGGTCTTACACGCAACCTTTCTTGCGATGCCTACATCCTACAGAAGCTAGCTATATCCTTCAAGAAATTCACGAAGGCATCGGTGGCGGTCACATAGGAGGCAAAGCCTTGAGTTACAAAGTCTTACGACAAGGTTATTATCGCCAACGCTAACTCAAGATGCAATAGCGTTATTTCCGGAAATGTGATGCTGCCTTTATTCCAAGATTGAGAGGCGACCATGCGCACTACTTACGCCAATTATCCCGGTCCGGCCGCTTTGCTATTTGGGGAGTTGATCTTTTAGGGCCATTCCCTACTTCGATCCGGTTTGAAGTTCCTAATAGTCGCTTATCGACTACTTCACCAAATGGGTGGAAGTTGAGCCCTTAGCCAAGATCCGCAGAAAGCTTGTCGAGGATTCTTATGGCGAGAGCGGTCATGCAGCCGATTGAATTCCGATTAGCCTTCATCTCCGATAAGTAATGGGCGACAGTTTGATAACCAGGCTTTCAAAAGTTTCTGTTCCGAGCTCGGAATTGAATCCAGGCTGACTTCTGTAACACATCCTCAAGCTAATGGCCAGGTAGAGGTAACAAACCGTACCTTGCTCCAGACCCTGAAAGCCCGGGTATCCAAAAATGAAACCAATTGGGTGGAAGAAATTCCGAAGCCCTTTGGGCCCTCTGGGACAAGCTGCGGAACTCCCACAGGGGAAAGTCCATTTTCTCTCACTTACGGGGCCGAAGCCGTCATCCCCGCAGAAATAGGAATGCCTACTTTGCGAACACAACAGAAGTTCTCATCAGAAGAAAATGAGAAAAATCTCGGAGCGGAACTAGACCTACTTGAAGAACGAAGAGAAATGGCTGAAATAAAAGGCCGCTGTCTATCGCCAAAGAGTCAAAAGGTTCTACGACACTAGGGTGAAAAGAGTCTTCTTCCAAATCGGTGATCTGGTCCTAAGAGAAAATGAATTCCAAGTAAATAAAAGCCGAACGGGGAAGCTAACTCCTAACTGGGAAGGCCCCTTACGCCGTCAAAGGATCGTCAGAAATGACACCTATTATCTAGTAAATATGGACGGAAAACGCTCAAGCGTCCATTCCATCTTTGAACACTTACGGCGCTACTATCAATGAGTTCTCAGAGTCGTCTCTTAAATGTCACGGAATAAAGCTCAAGTCTTTCCCATTCTACTAAAATGCGGTGAAATTCCCATTCTACTAAAATGTGTGAAATTCCCATTCTACTAAAATGTAGAAATTCCCTATTCTTGAAAGACGAGTGAATTATCTTACCGGATAAAGCGACAACTCTCAAACAAGGGGCAAAAATCCCGATCGAAATATGAGGCAACAATCTCATTTATGAAGGCAAGTACCTTACTCAACGGTTTAGTCCCATGATTGAACCAAGAAGAGAAGAGCCCACTACGAAGCTTGCCTTACAAACCGAATGAGGAAGGGAAGACCTTACAAAGGACTTCAAAAATACTTCTCAGCGGTTTTCTTACATGGTTAAGGATAGCCATTACTCGGAAATAAATCTTCACCACCAGAAAGGTTTGCGTTTCATTCATATCAAATAGAAGTTACATTTGCCATTACTCGGAAATAAATCTTTACCACTAGAAAGGTTTGCGTTTCATTCATATCAAATAGAAGTTACATTTGCATTACTCGGAAATAAATCTTCACCACCAGAAAGGTTTGCGTTTCATTCATATCAAATAGAAGTTACATTTCAAATAAACAAAAAATTTACAAAGGCATATCATAAAAAACCCCTAAGAACCGGGGCCTTCAGACTGGTCAGCCACTTCTGGAGGAACTTGAGTTGGAGGTTCCAAAGGGTTAGAAGGCGAGAAAGCTTAAGGGTCTTAATAATCTGTTTCTCTTTTAGTTCCATGTAAATCTTCAAGACCCTAGCAAGCCCCATAGATAACACTTCTCCTGGAGGAACATGCAGGCTCACTTGGTGCACCACCGAATATATACGTGTGGCTCCATCTTTAACTTTTGCCTTGAGCAGGGCAACCTTCTTCTCTAGTTTATCCGCTCGCTCTATTAAATCCTTAATCTCTTGCGAGTCGGATTTAGGAGCTTTCAAACGGGAAGCCAAGTCTTCCTTGAGTGTGTCACGCTCCTCCTTTACTTCCGCCAACTCGACTTGAACGGCGGTAAGCTCGGCTTCCGAAACCGACTTTAGATCCCATCCAGCGGCGGCTCTCCTCTTGAGTAGATTTGAGTTCCTTCTTCAAACTGCTTGATTCGTTTTGTAACTCTTTGATATTCTCCTCAGCAGTCAGAAGAGAACCTTTGGAAATAGATAGCTGAGCCGCTAGATCGTTCTTCTCCTTCTCCATGGCAGATAGTTGTTGTACCGGCTCGGCTTTATCTACTTCGAGGGCACGGATAAGCGTTAAAGGTACATTCTTTCTCCTTTTCCTCTAAAGCCACCACCCTAGAGCTTAATTGGGCAATATACGCCTATTCGTTTCCATCTTTGCCAAATCTTCTTGGCAAAGATTACCAACTCGATCCGCCCATTATGCGGTCCTACGGAATAACAAGGCGGCTCGTAAAAACACACACCAAGTTTAAAAATAAAGAGAAATATGAGAACAACCCTTACCAACATGGCGGCGGAATAATTGATAAGTGGCTTCTTCCCCTCCCAAAGCCTCTGAGGTTTCATGGAGAGCTGCTTTCGGGCCTCATGGCCATCAAAACATCCTTTACGGACCCAAATTAGCTAAAAGGAGTATCCTCGAGAAGGTAGCTCCTTACGCTTGAGTGGCGGATCCCTTTAAGACCGAGTTAAGCCACCCTCGGTTTGTCTAGAAGGGCCGCTTCTCACTGCCTCACTTGTAAAATAGAACCTTTCTTGAAATGTACCCTTAGAAAGTGCCTATATAAAGATTCTTACCTCAATAAGAAGGATATCCTCCTACCGTGGAAGAAGGACCTTCGAAGTGGAGATAAAACCGACGGACTTCTTCCGCGCGGCCTTCCTCTTGAGGCGTCTTCGCTGTTCCCTACAATTCGGGACCCGACACGTCCCTCGAATTCTTTCTCTTGGTTCTCCTCTCCCATGAGGACCTGCTACCGGGGTTACTTTTAACCCCTTTGTGGAAGAGTCAGTCTCCTTTCTCTTCCTCTTCTTTCTCTCTCAGCTTTGGAAGGTATGACCCCTTGGCGAGTATCACTTCTTTCTTTTTCAGCTTGAGCCAAGGCGGATGAACTTCGCCGAAAGAAGCCGAAGACCCTTCACATAGCTCAAGTCTTACGTCTTCCATTGGACTTTCTCGCAAAACAAATTCCAAACAAGGTTAGACATCACAAGTCAAAATCAAACTAAATTAGGTGCATGGCCGAATCCTACCATTAGAAACTATTAAGCGACACTTAATGAGGTTTTCCTTGGTCAAAAACCTATCCATATAGACTTTGGATAGCCCGCCATGGACTTAAGAAGATTTCCCTCTTCTTGACATCTCCTCACAAATGATATCCATACGAGGAACCTCCCACCTTGTTGGATATCCCACTCCTGACTTACACCTAACAAAGAAAAACTTGCTCTTCCATCGCTTGATGGAAGAAGGGACTTTCCCTAAAACTTCCTCCTGTATGCAGCCGAGAAATAGTACCAATGGCATTAGACTCCAAGCAAAGGCTAAATAATAGGCGGAACGGTAGGAAGGTCGGATTTACTCCATAATTCTTAAAAACCATGACAAATCCGTTGAAGCGGTCTCCAAGAGTTCGAGTTAAGCTGCGAGGGACACAAGCGATATTTCTCTAAGATTGCCTTAGCAAAATCGAGAGAAAGGAAGCCTAAGCCCACCTAGCAACGCGGCCCGTCTGATGAAGCCTATCTCCCCCCCACAGAGCACTCGCCTCTCTCCCACAGACAAGGAACCCTAACCTCAAATAACGAGAGGTCTATCTCATATCTCTCTACTAGGTCATCTACATCCTCCTGCCTTAGAAGGCTTATGAATGTGTCCGACCCTCTACCCATGGCCCTAGAGGCAAGATGAACCCATGAACCTCGAGGCTGGGCGCCCCCAAGTTCACCCTAATCAGCCGGGAATCGCAAATGTAGACCATAGGGTTGGATGGAGAAGGAATCGAGGACTCATGAGAGAAGAACTAGAGGAGGAAGAAACAACGCTAGCCATTACCTTAGGGAAGGAAAAAGACAATAAAAACGCAGAAAGCTCAAAACCGGGGGCTGTGG
Source organism: Dioscorea zingiberensis (assembly GCA_026586065.1). Taxonomy (NCBI): domain Eukaryota; kingdom Viridiplantae; phylum Streptophyta; class Magnoliopsida; order Dioscoreales; family Dioscoreaceae; genus Dioscorea; species Dioscorea zingiberensis. The sequence continues at coordinate 17,759,381 of CM048827.1, forward strand.
GAGAGGAAATCCGAGAAGAAGGCGACTTCGATTTTGAAACAACCTTTTGCTACGCACATGCGGTTCCCCTTATATACAAAGGCAACGAATCGGTGGCGTTAGATCTCTTAAGATTGTGTTCGATCGTAACCATTGAACCAAAGGTCCACAAATCTGAACCGTTCAAATAACCATCGTGTCACCTCCTTGAAACAATTCAAAATTACATCCACGTCGGTGCCAAGCTAGCGCGCTGACACACATGGAAAGCCACGCCCATCGCCCATCACCCATCATGACGTTGACAAACGCGCACGCCACGCACGTCGCGCCACTATCCTCCTTTAATGCTAAATAGTAGAGGAGACATGTGTCGTCTTAGGGAGCAAGGAACGTTGCGTACGTAGAAGGTAGAACCTGTACCGTATACGACAAAGCACACACTCCAACATAGGATCACCAAAATGCCAAAGGATTTACAAACAAAACGACAAACGTCATTTTATTCAAAGTTACATGGCGACGCCAAACAAAACAAAAATAACAAAAACATGTTATCCGGACGGACTAAAGTTAAATATCCAGCGGATCCATCCGAAACCACTTCGGATGAGACTTCGGAGGAGATGGACTCCGCATGACCGTCGCTATCCTCGTTCCCACTAGGAGAACCACGGATGCGACGGGGCGAAGGTAGAGGACCCACTTCTCTACGGCGAGTCGTCTCCAAACATCTCAAATTGAAGCGTACACCCCTGCATAAGTGACAACTAAAGGTCCCCGCCTCCATGCCGTGATCAACATGAAAAGCCTCCCACCCTGCATCGTGATACATATCTCACCTAGGTCCCAGTTAATCAATAGAACGCCCGGCCACACACGGTAGATTCGGACTTACTAGGTGGATAAACCCGGTCCTTAATTAGACGGATGTTACGTGAAAGGAGTTGGAATTCACAAGTAGCGAGCATTGGCTAAAAGTGAAGAATTTATAAAAAGACAAAGCGTTGAGCCATGATACAAAAGATTTCGACTATGAGCGTTACCCATACAAGCCCTTAAGTAGAAAAGTAGGCAAAAATTTGGAGAAAAATCTACCTCGATAACAAATAAGAAAGAGAACACAAGAACGCCGGTCACCTATTAAAAACACGATACCATAGCCATAGACGAAGCCCACTCCTACATAGACGTGCCAACTAAGAAAAATACTTGTTCTCGAACCAAGCGAAGCGTCGCGATTAGCTCACCCCTCGCTTTCGATTCTTGAACAAGTACATTTTAGAGGGGACTAGTGTTACGGATATATTTGGTAAGGCGGATGTCATTGACCTAGGGACCACTGTCACACCACGAGGCCGTGTTTCTTCTTAGGCCCGCGTAGCATCTTTGGCCATGTGGCAATATCACCAAATAACCTTGCACAATTCCGTTCGGCAATAACATGAGGAATAAATCCTGCGAATAAGTCCGGTGAATTATAGCGACCCTCTTATACAAGGCGTGAGGTGGAAGAAGAGAAGTAAATATCTAACGCCTCTACGGTAAGTAGGCCTTATCCACTTACTACGGTGGTGAGATATATTTACTCTACTTACCTCTGAGGCACCTACACGCTAGGTAATATTTTCCTACCGCCTTAGAAGATTTACCTAGCCACCGCCTTACCCACCGCCTTTCATACCCCACCGCCCTACAAGATATTTGTTTAAACCGCCTCTAACTTGCTATAAAAAGGGAGGAAGGGCCAGAAAGGAAAGGGCCGGAAAAACACTCACTACACATTACACAAAGAATTGCCTAAGATTTCTTACCACGATTTCGACTTAAGCATGAGGAGTTAAATCCGCGTGAAGGCCCAATTCCGACCCCTTTTTCTCCCCTTTACAGGTCCATCAGTGGATAATTCCGGACGGAATTTCAGGGTGCCCTCCGCGTTTCCCTGTTCGTGAGCAGAAGTAAGCGTCCACACCAACTATAAATTTTAACCTTTTGTCAAAGGCTGAGACAAGATCACGAGGCCACAGTAGCCAAAGTGTGAGGTGGACCAGTTTTTGGCATCAACATAATAAAAATTTATAAGAGGTCATAGTGAGAAATAATATTGACAAAACAAAGATAATCCAATGGTTTGAAGCAAACAAGAAGTATGAAATGGCGAGAAACCCGTTGATGCATTTCCTACTAACTTGATATGGAATGCGAAAACAAAGAATGGAGCATCTGAAAATGAAGATTATATGTAGGAGAGATGTATTAAGTTCATCCTTATGTCAGGAGAAAGTTTTTACCTAAGAATACTTTTAAATATTGTGAAAGGTGCTACATGTTTTGAAGACCTACGCACAGTTGATGGTTTTACTTATCAAACTTTAAGATGGCTTGGAATCCATGGGGATTGTTAGAGGATGACCATGAATAGTATGAATCCTTTTAGGAAGCTATTGTTTGGGAAACATCAACACATTTAAGACATCTGTTTGCATCATTATTTAATGTTCTGCAATGTTACAAATCTACTTCTTTATGAGAAAGATATTTGAGAAATATAACTGATAATTTCTTACACCTTTTAATCAATCAAGGTGAAATAAATTCTTAAAGAAGCTATTTTCGAGATTCGACACTCCTAGGGCTATCATCAGCGATTGGGGGACTCATTTTTGTAACGACCAGTTCACTAAAATTCTTAGGCGACACGGGATTGTACATCACACCTATAACCCGTACCACCCCCAAACTAGTGGTCTGGTGGAGGTATCCAATAGGGAGCTGAAGCGCATTTTAGAGAAGACAGTGACACATTACCGAAAAGATTAGTCTGACAAATTAGATGATACCCTATGGGCATACCGCGCTGCATACAAGACACCCCTGGGCAATACTCCCTATTGGCTGGTATACAGGAAGGCCTATCACCTTCCATTAGAACTAGAACATAAAGCTTATTGGGCAATAAAACTTTTAAACTGTGACCCCTTCCTTGTAGGCGAAAAAAGGAAACTGCAGCTCAATGAACTTGACGAATGGCGATACATTGCTTATGAGAATACAAAATTATATATATAAGGAGCGGATGAACGGCACCATGACCCGGTATTTCGAAAGAGGAGATAGTTCAAAGAAGGAGAACAAGTTCTGCTATTCAATTATAGACTCAAGCTCTTTGCCGGGAAATTACGTTCAAGGTGGTTGGGCCTCTTCACTATAACCAAAATCCACCCACAGGGAGAAATAGATATATCTCATGTAGAAAAAGGCACATTCAAGGTAAATGGGCACAGGTTAAAACTACATTATAAGGGGAGTACACACTGCGCAATTGCTAATAGGCTTAGATGCATTTGAACCATGCGTAAGGTAAATAGGAAGGAATGTCAAGCTCATGACGTTAAACAAGCGCTTCTTGGGAGGCAATTACCCAAGTGTTCAAGCAGTTTTAACTCATTAGTTAGCTGCAAATTCTGTAGATCGGAATACTTATATAGCACATTCCTGATCCATCGTGCATAATAATCCTCAATTTCATGTATTAGAACAATATTAAGATCTTCAATCGACGATCCCTGAAGTATGATTTCTAAGCATTCAGGAGTTAGCAATGATTTGAATATGTAGACCCACGGAGGTAGGTGAGTGACAGGTCCTATGCATTGCTAGATGGACCCATCCGCACTTACTCCCTGAGAGAATTAGCTTATACGGGTCCATCTAGTGTATAGACTAGGGCATCTAGTCTTTAGATTATAGGGCATGACAAGGGCGGCTCCGTCTACATAAAGTTAGTAAGACACCCAAGCAGCTAGTCGTATACCCCCTAAATCTCATTTTCCCTTCTGATCATGAAATCTTCCCCTCCACCTAACTCCAACCCGCCAAACTATGCCTAGCTAGGTCAACGCACACTGCATCCTAGAGTCACCATTTAGGTTTGCTCTGTGTACCCTGTCTGCACTCGCTTCTCCATTTCAATTTTCAAGGATCTAGGGCTAAGGATTGGGAACCGGCTGTTTGGATGGATTGTATGTATCCTCGACCAAATTCCAACCGATTAGGAGGCAATTCCACCCTTACCCATCATAATCCGCAGTGTAGCACGCCTTGAATGATGAGCCAATGCCCACAAACTCATCCCATGGTTTCAGTTGGTTCAGACGGGTCCGTCAAATAAGCGCACGGTCCCGTCTGCCTATTTCATAAGGTTACCCTAGGCCATTCTCATTTTCACCTTTCATTCTTTTCTACCACATTTTGCAAGATGAGCTCAAAGAAGAAGGGCAATTACGAGCATACGAAACTCCCTACGCGATGGGACCCACAACTTCTCCTTCCCTAGTTTAAGGAGCTCTATACTAGGCTAGTGAAACGATCTTTCTGCACCACACGAACCATAAACTGGGGAGTAGTTTAAGAGAATCAACTGGCGGTCCGTGTATGAGGACTCATATCATTCGTGAGTGGGACGGATCTTATCGATGGCTGACCTAGTATATACAGATATCGTACTTGAAGTTCTCTGAAGCTTTGAACTGGATGAAAGTCACTTCACCCAGCAAAGCCCAATAGCTATTACTTTTCAGCTATACAAGGAACTGCATTAGTTGACCTATAACGAGTTCAACGTATATATGGTCATCTATGATCTAGAATTCTTACCGACATCTGAGTACGCCAATTTAGCAATCAAATTCCCTACAGACACGTCATTTGCCAGCTTCTGGAAAGACATTACCCACACCAGGAGCACCGGCCACCAAAAGGCATCCTTCTTGAGGGACCCGACCCATCGTTACATCTATGTCATGCTCAGCCGCACCGTCAGCGGATAAGACGACAGTAAAGAGGTCATCACTCGTACCGATCTCTATATGTTATACAGCATCATCAGGCAATACCCCATACACCTTGGTCATCTCCTTGACAAATTCATAGCTCGCTAGGGGCAGCGTACTGTTGACCAGAAAACTTGAGTGCAAGCACTCAAGCCTCCGCATGTAAGCGTATGAGGTCGCAAGTAATAACCGGTGAGTACCAGGTCGAAATCCCAAGGGAACAGAGATAAATTCTTCTACTTGTGAATGAGTTAGTAATATGATTGGGTGTAAAGTGTTGTGGAGTATGATTTGTTGTAAGTGAGTTGTGATGACAGAAGGTTAAAAGGGGTAAAACCTCAAGATGGAAGACCTAGGGTTGTATGGGTTGCTAGACTTATGATGATTTTCTCCTTGGGAAACTATGCTTACTTGAACATGGATGTGGGTGTATATGTGATAAAGTGATGTGCTTGTGTGCACTCCGGATGCATCATACAGGACCTTATCTCTAAGGATCATGCAACTAAGTCCATATCTCTATGGTACGTTAGATATATTATAGGATAACACTATATCACTACCGTGGAATTGCCTACCCTGATCTCTCAGCAATAGGTCAAATCGGTGTCACTCCGTCCACCCTAATCCTCTATTCTACTCACAAGCCTAGATCTCTGATAGTGCATGGAGTTAAAGATACTCATTATCTCTCAACAATTGAGGAATAAAGAGAATAGATTCAAAGGCACATTCACATGCAAGATAACAAAAGCAAACCAAAGATAATAAATATATTAAGTCATAGCAACCATACAACCCTAGATAAAGTGTTTAAGCTACTATTGCAAATAAGGCACCAATGGCAATAAAAGCTCTCTTACAAACATCCATAATGAACTAAGAAAAGTTCTAAAGCAATTAAGACAAGATACTAGAAGTTCCCCCTCATACCTCTCGGCTCCAAGAAATTTTGGAAATGCATGCTGGACCAATGTAGTCGCGAGCAACCACCGCCAAAACCAAAGTTGTCAAAACCCTAACTATTCCATAGTTTTTATACCCAGCGCAGTCGATATCGCGATGTCGAGAAATGACATCAAGATGTTATGGGTCTTTGGAGAAACCCTACAGGTACCATCGCGATCTGAGTTTTCGCATTAAAACTACGTCCAGCTTGGTTAAGACATCGCGATGTAGATATTGGCCATCGCGATGTTATCACTTCCTTTGACTAGTCTGGATTCTTGCATCGCGATGTCCAGGAGAACATCGCGATCTGTTGATCTGGGTGGTTTTGGCAATCAGTTGCTTAGAGACATCGCGATGTTAGGTTGCCACATCGTGATGTTGTCCCTTGAGCTGCTCAAATGGCCTATTGCATCAATAATTCACTCGTTTTAGTATTTATCTTTTACAAACAGGTGTAAAACACTGTAAAAGCATACAAGGTAGCACAGATGTACAAGTAATGCATTTTAGAGCTAGGACACATATAATTCATTCAATAATGCTCTTCCCAACTCTAAAATCCTCAACAAACATATACTAAAATAGCTCTTATCCAAGAGCTATCGCGTACCTAGCTGACAACCATCTGTGTTGGACCATACATCATGGGGTTACTCCAAGAGATTGGGATACTTCGCAAGCCAACAACTATCCCACGCCATACTATAGAGCCTCTCAACCAGAACACTCTTGTACTGATGGGGCTCATCGTACGCACTGACCATGGATACATCCTTACCCAGTGACCAGGTATAGGCGACCCCATTGCCCGCATGGAGGCACATCCCGCTACTACGTCTACACCTCTAACCTCCGATATACTCCCAGATGGTGACCAGCTTCAAAGAATGATATCTTAGCTAGAAGACTTACAGAGTGTGCAGGAGACCACTAATTTGGATCAAAGGGTGATCATGGAAGACCTGAGGCACCTCTGCGAGGACATGCGGCGATTGGAGGGGGTGCACCTGCAGATGACTACCGACATTCACTAGCTTATTGACAGGGCTAAGGTTAATAGGCTCAAGTGTGTCGCTTGGGCCTTCTTGTACCCATTTGCCTATGAGCCCATCTCTAGATTGTGGCTGGGTTCCACTTCTCCTTACCGGATATCGCGTTGCAGTTTGATTACAATTGCTGAGGTACTGATGGGTGGATTCATAAGTATCTGAATTAGTGGTCAAGTAATAAAGTGGACTATGGGAAGTCGGATGTCGAACCACAGGGAATAGAGATTGCTAAGTGTAAACCAAGCTTTAATAACCCAGTCTAAATGGTAAATTGGGGGGTTTTGATTTTCAAAACTAAAGAACTAAAGAGGATTGAACGTAAGAACTGAAAATCGAGAGTTGGTTGGGGTAAATCAATAGCAAGAGAGGATACTTGGGTATGCATCCCTTTTGGATTTCAATTCTAAATATGAGCAAAGATGTTTATGAATCAAGGTTGATATTTCTTGTGCCAATAATCCCTAAATTATATCCAACCCCTCTTCCAAGGTGATTGGATAACTAGTCTCCTAGGACTTGATATGAAGTTCGAGGGAATTTATGTATATTGGAAGAATCATGGGGGTGAATTCGTATGAAAGAGTCGATTAAACTCTTCTAGTACCCGATTCCTCGGTGTACTCATGAAACTCTCTAATGAAGCAAGTTCCTAATACAAGGAGTCGCTAGCTCTAGCCCTTGTATTGCACCCAAGTAATTTCTAGTAATGAAATTACAATCAATACATAACATTCATTAGACATTCAAGAGAATACCAACAAATCATCATAAACATTCAATGCTATTAATGCTCAATCCAAAAGTTAAACATACCCAAGTACCAATAGATTAGTTCCCCATAAATGGGGAACTCAAACCAAAATGGACAAGCTTACAAACCAATGAAAAGGTAATAGAGAACACCATTACCTCCAAGATTGCAACTCCAATGGTTCTCTACTCTCAAGACTTGGGGGAGATGACCCCCAAGCCCTAATCTCTCCTCTAGCCTCTCTCCCAAGCCAACCTTCCTTCTAAACTCTCATACTTAACTATTTATACCCATGGATTAGGGTTTTACTTAAGAAATTACAACATTGCCCTTGATTGGGCACGTGGGCTGCAAAGGATTCTGATGAGCGGCCTACGTGAGCGGCACATTCATCGGTCCGTTCGACTCCAGCGGCTTATTACGAGCTGGCGGTTGAAGCTGGCGGTTCATCGGTCGGTTCGACTCACGAGGTTACTCACGAACCGGCGGTTGAGCAACCATTCACAAGGCGATTCATCTCATGGGTGTGTACTCACATTGCCCGGAGGTGTGAATGGCCGCTCACTAGGCGTTTAACCCCTGTTTTCTTCATAATGTCTTCGTTTGTCCTTCGTTTTGTTGATAAATGCTTCCTTTTCGTCGGGATGGCCTATATATGCCTTGTTTACAAAATATGAAGCATTTTAAGTACCCGTAAGCTAAAAATCGACGCATTTGATATGAAAACATGTGTATAAGTGATAAGTAAATATGCTCATTTGAACACTTATCAGGTATGCACCATGCAAGCACTTGCGGTTTCCCCTAATATCTATTGTATCCCTGTGCTCTAGCACTCTCTGGTTGATCCCCACACTTTGAGTCTGCGCCATATAGGAGACATTTTCTACTCCCTCTCCACCCTGTTGAAGGGATCTCCCCTAATGATTGTTATGTATTCTTAAGCCACATGCAGTCCAAGGGCTCCTCAACCTCCCCCTTTCCCTTTTCCACATAAGGTGCCTCATCACACCGTTGTTTCCTCTCAGCATGCAAAACCTATCCCTATTGCCTCCCTGCACCTCCATCCCCATGACTTCGTATCGTTGTTGATACAACAGAGACATGCAATCCTTCTCCCTAGGGTTCTCTGGGCCTCGTACAGTGGTACATTAGGTAATGGAGATCGTTAGATTGGTCCCCACCCCTCTCCGTTCTTTGGCCCCTTTTTCTGAGTTGGATTCCAATAATGCTCCCTTTGTCCTTCACCAAAATTGAGTCATATTCACCTATGGGAACTTTCCCCTTATCTTCCCTTATCAGTCATCATCTATAGCTGCATCCCAGGTTATTGTCTTTAAAGATCTTGAACAACACTTAAGCATATGTAGTTGCAGACGAGATCCCTTGCCTTCGGTCATTCAATGGAAAAAGAGGTTGTTCTTCCTCCATCTCTATGGCGATGTTTTACCTCTTGCTCCTTATAGTCTGATAGATCATGAATTATAGTGATTTTCCTCAACAAAATCTCATTATTGCCTGGATGTTGTTTAAGAACATTGTTACTCGCTCTTCCATATAAATTAACTTGATAATAAGCTTTAGGTTCTTGTCCGTCATGTCATGATGCCAACAAAAGAGTAGCATCTATCTGATTTGGATCCAATGTCGCTGTCACGCCCTGAACCAAGGGGTCCGAGCACGTCGGCAAACGGTACGCACCCAAATAGGGGACAACTCCCATCTAAGTATGAGGCCACATATTTCTACATGTGAGATAATATGTAAATACATCCACAATGGAAATATAATCAAATGGAGTTTACACAACTCCATACAAATACATAAGAAATAGTATGGGTCTACATGACCACTTAAATACTCTGTCACCCCTAGTGTCATAGAATAATACAAGTTTATAACAAGTCTCACACATAAAACAAAGAGGTTCACAGACCTCGAATAAAAGCAATAAACATGCAAACTGCTAATCATAAGAAGCCCTACCTATGCCCGATCCTACTCCTGATAGACACCTGGGAAAAAGAGTCAACCAAGTGTATGAGCCTAAGGGACAGGCCCAATAGGATCACATGAAAATAATAAGGGCATAAGGCCAACTCAAATAGCATAAATTGAAGCTCAAGCAGAAATGAAATAGCAACAAGCAAAGTCAAGCAGCAAAGCTCAGATCAGAAAAGCAAATAAATTATCAAAGATCTGAGAACATCCATAAATACGTCTCCTGCCAAGCGCGTCAGAATACAAATCTCATCTGTCCAACCCGACATCATCAGTAGTATCGACAACGGTCCAGCCCTGTGTCGTCCTAGTGACGGCATCGGTCCAGCCCGGCATCGCCCCATTAACGGCATCAGTCCAACCCGGTGTCGTCCCGGTGACGACATGGACTTAGCGTCGGCATCGGTCCAGCCAGCTATCGAGAGCAAGCGTGGGAGACGTCCACAAAGCAAGGTGGCAACAAAAATGTACCATAACAAGCATATATCCAAGAACACAAGTAACTTGAATATATAATCAAAAAGCAAATCTCGAAGAGATTTAGTAAGCCAATACAAGACACATATCTAAGGAAAAGCTAATCAACTCGAATATATATATAAGAAGTCTCAAAGGAGTATAGAAAAGAAGTCACAAGCATGGTAGGAATAAGAATACTCATAGAGCATGGAGTGCGAGAACCTATCTTTTTAGTAGCTATATATATCCTGGGTAAGCCCTCTAAGTGTAGACTCACATGCATAATGTTAGGATCTATATATATGTAACATAGAATATCTGCCTCATTAATTATACTCAACCTCCTTAACCATGTAGAATAAAAATGTTTCAAGGGAACAAAACAATGCCTCAGTTTGCAGATTTTGACTGTGCGCAGTCGGAGAGAATTGCCCATATCTCGCAATCCGCAAGTCGGATTTCTCTGATCTAGGGCTCATTGGAAAGCTCTTTTCCTCCCCTTTCTAATGGTTTATTAAATCCCCGATCAGGAGAGTATAAATACCTAAACTGTCCCTCAAAATCGGACAGGCCTATTAGCAGCCATTATCTATTTCAACTGAATTCAAGGATTAAAACCTTGACCTATTGAATACCTAACAAGTTCTGAAGGTTTCAAAACATTATCAATCTTCCTTCCTATATTCATGCTAATACCAGGTTTACTAATACCACCAACAATAATCAGAACATCCAAGTACAACAAGCTGGAAACTACAAAAATGCAAATCTGATGGTTTTGCATAGTTAGAGAAATCTGGCCATAACTCTTAATCTAGAGGTCCAATTTTCCTGATCTATTATTCGTTAGAAAGCTCTTTTTATCCCCTTTCTAACGGCATATTATTATATCTGATCAAGAGAGTATCAAGGCCTAAATTGTCCCTCGAAAGGGATAGCCAGACTGCAGTTATACTGGACAGGTCCTGCGCTTGCAATTTTACTAAGATTTCCAGGCCATAATTTCAGATTCTAAATGGCAAGGTGTGCAGGTTTTACACATGCTCAAATGCAGATTTCTTAAGAAACTAATCTGCAAAATTTTGGCTCAGAAAATCAGGATTTCAGGTGCTCTAAATACATAAGTTCAGAGATGAAATTTTCAGATCAAAATTACATATTTTCCAGGCATGTATTCCTATGCAATATATCAGGGAATGCTCAGATATTTGTCAGGAAGCCTTAACCATCCTCTAACCTCTTACAGTTTCTATAAGGCATTATGTAAAACATTTGATGTGCGAAACTCTCTACTGACTGTAGTATAACATTCCCCTTCAATTGATTCTCAAAGTACAATGCAAGTACTGGATAGGAAATCCTCAAATTCCTAGACATCATCAGGCCCTAAAATCCTCATTCAAGGAATGCAAGAACACTATCAATATATCTGTAAAACACCCTAGGATGAGCATGCTCACTTACTTGGATTTTAACATGTATTTACTCTTATTCATGATCGTCTCAACAAGGAGCAAGGTCGAGAAGCATCATTAACCTGTTCACATCCTAAAAATACGGTTCTCAGGGCTCCCAATTTTATCCCCAGTTCGCAGCAATAGGCCGGCTTCCCAATCAGGTCAGGGGGCAGTAGCACTGCTGATCTTGAAGACCTCTATACCTCTAACCCGTGAGCAAGTCAGCGACACTTCAGCTCCTACCTGTTGCAGCTCAGATCTCCAACCAACCTTTCCAAAGTACTTGGATTCTTCCAGCTATCCTCAGAAGGTTATGAGGGAGGAGTGTCAGAACTCCATGACATCAAGGTCTCTCCCTGCTGCAATGAGGAACTCAATGTAAGCCACTCAGGATGAAGATGGGATGGGATGGAGGGTTGCGCTAGAGAAAAAGGTAGGCAAGTGGAGCCCCCCCCCCCCCTTCTTGTTGTATCTCCAGGAGTCTTTTAAGGAGTGTAAGAGAAAAAATAATTGAGTGAGTGGTGGGCCTTGTTAATAAAGTTCTCTCCCTCGATTAAGTATGGGATCCAATGTCCTGCGGGCCATATAGAGGTTTCAATCATTAGAGCATCCAAGTGTATAGCCATGTGACACCTTATCCCTTGCCCATCTCTTTTCAGATCAGATCCACAAATATCAGAGCTCAAAGCTTTGTCCTGATTCCTTTGGTATAAATCTATTGATATCATTGACTCAGTCATAGTGATTAATCCTTTAAAACCTTAATCATGTTTAACTCAACTAACTAACGAGGCTTAGAGAAAATCTTAGAGGATTTTTCAACCCAGTCCTTGCATTATTCTTATATTATGCGAACAATTTATTTTATTTTTGATTGAAGAATTAATATTTTGCACCCTCAAGTTAGTAGATTATTATTATGATTCATTGTTTAGTGCATCCTCCTTTGAATTAATTTGTACAAAGATCCTTGAACTTAGAAATTTACTTTAAAAGACAAGTTCGTCGGGTCACACAATCCGACAGTGGTTTATTAAATCCTGAAATTTCAAACTAGTACTGGGTTTTCAGATAGCGGTCTCTACAGTCGTTCTCCTTCTACTCTCTTCAACAACCATAAGTCTATTAATTACTGTTCAAAAATTAATGAGAATTCTAGTATGCAACTTTAACCTCTGGTGAGGGAAACAGATAATGAAACAACCATCTTTAAATGGTCTGGCACTAATATTCTAATTATGGTCTAATGTGGCCTTTGGCGTTGCCGCAATCCATATCTCATCAATAATCCCCTCTCGGACTTTTGTCACTGTGGGCATCGAGAAGGTTTTGAGGTCCTCCTTTTTCCTCATCATCTTGTCGTCAAGCAACAGAGATATAAAGTGCTTGGACGGTTCTTGGGTGTTTTTCGATGCTGTCTTCCTCTCCAAGCCTGAGGCTTGTTTGGTCATAGGGCCTCTCGGGGCCTTTTTTCTCATCTTTTGTGGCTTCACTATCTCTACCCCATCTAATTGTTTGAATCCTGCTTGGTTTAGTATTCCGATCTGTAGTTGCAAATTCCACCACATCTTCGTGTGTTAGGGCTCGCCAGCATTCGCTTGCTCGGTGGTCAGGCCGGAGACATTGTCCGCACAACTAAATAGGTTATTTGGTCATATTGAGGAGTGGTGAGCTTCATTGTCAGAGCTCTATTCGTAGTTGGGGTCGCTGTAGTGTCTCATTATTGTGCCTTTTCAGGCGTTTAAAATGGACTTCTATCTATCCTTCATCATTAGAGTTGGAGCTCAAGTAGCCAAGAGATTGTCAATGTAGAAGTGATGAAGTTTTGGGATCTTCCTCTATGACTGCACCAGTGTATGAGAGCCCCTCCTGGTGAGGGCTTGGGGCTTGCAAAGGCTTGGTTTGCTGGAGAATGGTGCTTGATTAAGCCCATTTGGGGATCATCGCTATCCTTCTCGTTATATCATCATATTTTCTCATTAGTTCTCAAGAGTATGATGTTTATTTTTAAGGTTTGTATTCAGGTTTGAATTTGCTATGGATTATATACCTTATTTGCAATATATTTACATATTTGTTTGTTTATTAGAAAAGGTGATGTTGTAATGTTGTTTTTCTTCAAATAAGACTGATTATTATATTTATGTTTTGTATTGTGAAGTTGTAATAGTGGCATTCAAGTAATTTTATACTTTGGTCAGGTTTGAGCAGGTTTCCAACCAATTTGATTATATTAGACCTGAAGTCTACCCACTAATAAAATGACTTAGTCTAATAAATAGGTTCACCCAACGGGCATTAGTTCATAACATAATGAATTTTGGTCCAGGGTACCAGTTTGATCCATTTGCTTTAATTAACTCATCAAGCATAGCCTACTTAATTCAACAAATATTTTAAAAAAAAAATGAATAATTGATTTTTTGTAAAATTCATTCTAAAGTCAAATTAAGAAATATTCAATATTTATTTTACTTGTGGACAAATTAACTATTTAAATTTAAGAAACATGTATGGGTTGTAGATGATAATCAAATTCACTATAGAATGTTGTCAGCCTCGACAAACTATAGAATTCATTTTGTGGATGCTCTAAACCGACAAGGCCTTGTGATCCATTTCCGCCTAGAGATTAACTGAGAAAGATAAGTGTTGAGGTAGTGTAAGTTTGGACTCTGAGCTTTTCGGTGGTTGAAGTTATCCGATGGACGTAGAGAGTGGGAAGTAACAGCCAGAAAAGGATCTTTCACTCCTGCAAAACAAAGAAGTTCAGGAGCTTCTCCCCCACACCCTCAGACGCTCAAGTCATTTGGGTCGAATAAAGTAGGAGAAAAGAAGAGAAGGAGAGGGAGTAAGTAGTTCTGGGATAGTGGGGGGATGGAGAGGATGGTCTCCACTTGGCCTTCCTTCCCCTTATATCTTGTCTGGTGCCGCCCTGCGCCTAGTCGTCTCTGACACAGTCCCTTGGCTTGTCCCCCGCGACACGCCAGGCGCAGCTCCCTAACCAATTGTTTTGTCTGGGTGCATCTCTATGTTAGGCGCCGCTCTTGTCACATATGGCAAAAGCGTACCTGCCAACCAGGAGATTGTGGGGGAATCTCAATATGCCCTCTTCTGAGTGGGTTAGCCCGCTATAGGTCTTTCCCCAATTTGTATCACGTGTAGAGTCAGATTTTATAGCATCGAGAAGAGCAATCAAAGTCCTTGACATTTAGGGCGTGTTTGGTTCACGGTAGTGGGCACCGAAGTGATGGAAGTGGAGTCACTTCTGTCACTTCGGTGCGTTTGGTTCGCGGAAGTGCGTATGGAAGTCGGAACTCACACTTCCAAAAGCAACCACTTCTGAGTTTTGACTTCTGCTTTTTAAAAGCCGAAGTCGCACTTCGGTGATTTTTGCATGTGAACCCGAAGTCACACTTCGGTCTGACACCCCCCACGTGAGTTCACGTGGGTGTGTTCGGTCACCTCCTCCTATGAGCCCGAGAACCTCTTCTCTCTTCTCATCGTGCAGAACCTCTTCTCTCTTCTCATCGTGCCTGAGAACCTCTTCTCGCCCCGAGAGCTCCAAAGCCTTTTGTTCCATTGCCCCCGGCTGAGATCTTCTTCTTCTCCGTCATCATCATCGTCTCTTGTCCGAGTTCCTCCAACGATCTCCAAGTGGTTGCGACCTTCTCGATCGGCATCAAAGATTAGGGCAAATCCCTTCCGGCGATTTCTCTCGGAAAAGAAAGGTTAATTCTTAGGGTTTCCCTCCTTCCTATTTGTTTTCATCCATTCTCTTTGTTTTTAGGGTTTTATGTATAGAGATCTCCAAGTTTCAGATTTTGATGAGGTTTATAATTTGTTGTGATTGATTGTAGTTTAAGCTGAAATTTTTTTCACATGACTTATTTTAGGGCATCCATCCCGATTCCAAGCTTCACCACATCCTCTCTCGTCGTTGACTCATCATCAACGCTGGTATGGGCTCTATATTCATCTCTTTAATTTTTCTACTTTTATCTCTTAATTTTAGGTTTAAAAATCGGGGTATACTTCTATTGTGTTTTTGTTTTTTTTTTTGTTTTGGATTTCAGATTTTTTTTTTTCTACTAATTTGGAGGGGTGTTTCTATGATTTTTGTATCTGAATGCTGATTTTTGATCTTGAATTTTGGCATGTGATTTTTGCTTCCTGATTTTTGTTTGAATAATTGCAGAATTGCTTATATATATATATATATATATATATATATATATATATATATAGGATAACTTGGTAACCATCGCTTGCTCATGTTTGTAAATATATCTTTTTTATATATAGTATATATAACACTCTCTATGAACAATTATATGACTTGTTTTGGTACCTAAAAAGCCTCATAATGAAGTGCCTTCTGTGTTTGTAGCTTGTGTAGTGTCTGTTGCTTTCACTAGCTAGTTGTTATGTTTCTATTGGTTGATAGCCTTATTTATTTTTGCTTTCATTTGTTGTTATATATTATGGTTTTGTGAAGGATGTTTCACTTGTTGAGATTGACAAACATTAAATTAAGATACTAATGAATACAAATGCACTGGAATAACATGGAAGATCTTGTAAGTGGTTTTATGAGTTTATATATGAACAGCCATGGGTTTGTAGTAAGGGATATTTGAGCATTGATTTGTCCATGATAATATATTATTTTTAGGGGCTTTCATGCTGTCAAATGCATGATATATATATATATATATATATATATATATATATATATATATATATATATATATATATATATATATATATATATATATATATTTGTTTATTGTAATGGTGATTATTCTTACTTGTTTAAATGAATGTTTACCTGTTATTGCAGTAGTATTACCTGTTTGAGTGATATTTTTACTGTTCCTACAGTAACATTTTCCTTGAATGTCATTTAATACTCCAATTGTCATTATAAGCACAAGTGTGATAGTCTAGGTAGATTGGATGACATTTAATACAGAATAAACATACATCAAATTTTTGTAGATGGATAATTTGGTGACAAGTCCAAGAGGCAGGGGGGTGATTGCTACATGTATTACAATTGTCACTATTGTGGCCTTCCTCTTAGAAGAGCTGGACAAACCTAAAGTAATAAGATATACCGAACCTTCAATGTTTCGGGATCTAACTAGGAAAAGGCACATGCACCGCATATTAAGAAGTGGGAAAGACTACTGTGTTAACTACCTTAGGATGGACGTAGGACCGTTCATGTATCTCTCCTCAATCATGCGTGACAAGCACTTGCTTCGTGATACAAGACATGTATCAGTGGAAGAACAAGTTGCTATTTTCCTACACATCATAGGCCATAACATAAAGAACAGGACTATGCGAATTGAGTTTCTCCGGTCTGGAGAAACAATTAGTAGGTACTTCAACAATGTTCTTCGTGCTATTTGTCACATCCGTGATGACTTTGTGCATCCGCCAGGGCCTACCTGCCACCATGAAATAGCGAGTAACCCTAATTGGTATCCTTACTTCAAAGTAAGTTTTTAATTAACTTGAAATGTTGACTTTTAGACTTTGTCATGGAATGAAGAATTTAAATCTTTGTTTCTTGGGCATGTAGGATTGTATTGGGTTGTTAGATGGCACACACATTGATGCGTCTGTCACCCCTGAAGAGTTGCCACGTTTCCGTGGTCGAAAAGGCCCAACTCAAAACGTGCTCGCTGTTGTGAATCCCGACCTAAAATTCACTTATGTGTTGGCTGGATGGGAAGGGTCGGCTAATGATTTCACTGTCCTAAGGGATGCCTTATCACGACCATATCCTGAAGGCCTCAAACTCATAGAAGGTAGCCCTAGCTTTCCTTTGTATCATGGAATTAGAACATATTTAACTGTTATACTTTGTTGTAGGTAAATATTACCTCGTAGATGCGGGTTACACAACAATGAATGGCTTTATAGCTCCGTATCGAGGGGTTAGGTACCATTTGAAGGAACATAGTGGTCGTCCACCAACAAACGCAAGGGAATTGTTCAACCTTAGGCATTCAATCTTGCGTTCTAAGGTTGAGAGGGCATTTGGCATCCTTAAGAATCGATTCAAGATTCTTACGTCATGCCCGTTCTTCCCCTTCAAGACACAAGTTAGACTAGTGCTCGCAGCTTGTGTCTTACATAATTTTATCGCTGGAGCTGACCCGGACGACAGGATCTTACAGGAGGAAACTCTTGATAGGATCTTACAGGAGGAAAACCCAGAGCAAGAGGAAGTCATAAGCACATCTCAAGCTAGATCCCAACGAGAGCAAAGGGAAGAAAATAGGATATGGATTGAGATCAGGGACAGGATTGCAAATGCAATGTGGCAACAATACATTACTTCTTAGCATTCCTTACCACTGTACTGTTTAAACTGTAGTACTGTCTGTTTCTTAGTTTATCTTTTTGGCCCAAGCTCTAGTACTGTCACTTTTATCTTTGATTTTTTCTGTTAGTTAGTTTACTAAGGTATTTCTAAAGGAAATCCCCCCTGAGCTTTAACAGGAGACAGACATGGGAATTTCTGGTGCTTTTGTTTTGCAATGTATGTAATAATTAATGATGTAAAACTCTTCTTGATATGATAGACTACTTTTCTTCTTCTTCTTCTTCTTCTTCTTCTTCTTCTTCTTCTTCTTTTTAACACTTTTATCTTTGATTAATTGTTCTGTTAGTTAATTTACTAACACTTTTATCTTTCTTTTTGTTTAACAGTAGCTTCACTCCAATATATATTCCTCTTAATTATTGATACATCGTGTAGTTCACTCCAAATATTTGATTAGTCAATATCAAATCTTTCTTTTTGTTTAATAGTAGCTTTTCTTTCTGCTACTGAAATAGGATACATGCATCATGTAGTTCAATTCACCATACTGACCATTAGATAGACATGAATTAGGCACATGTTTACTGGGTTTTCTTTAAATTTTTTTGCTAATTTGTGCTGTTATGGTCTTTAAAGATTTTAAGATATAACAACAGCATGAAGCAAACCATTTACTGGGGATTTCTGAGCATAATATGGCATTGACTCCCTCAAATGAGTCAAATCTGTTAATTACCTCTTCCTATGATAGTGCAATATTATGAAGGGTGGATATATACATTTACTTAAGGAGGATTGAAGCTGCAGTAACATTATAGATATTCTTGTGATTTCAGATCCTTGAGGAACCTATTTTTATGTTGTTATGAGTTAAGTAGCCCTCTGTTCTTGTGCCTATATCCTGTGGTTTCATTTCATGTATATTCATGAATGTCCACTGCTGCTGTATAGGATGTCCACTACTGCTGTTGTGTAAACTGAGTTATGAAATTCCAGAATTTGATCAATAGCCTTTGATTTCAAAGTGGATCCGTCATTGAATCTTTGTTGTAGAACCTTGACTGGTCCATAAAAGGTTTACTTAACATGCTCACTGCAAGTTGAATGGAAGATAGAATTAAAGGGGGATTCTTGAGATGTTTTAGATGCATTCTAGGATGTGTAGGTAAGAAGTCTTATGAATTCTTAGATTTTTCTAAATATGTGAACCAAGGGATTTACAGTATTTTGTTCATAAACTTAATTAATTCTTTGTATTGTACATTTGCAGTTATTGAGATATAATTACTCTTAGAAATGAAAAGAATATCCCTACCATTGATATGCATTCATATATAAACTTTGTACATGTTTATTAATTTTCCATGGAACTAATCAAAAGTATTGGATTAAAATGAAGGGTAATGGACAGTGATACCGCTGATAGAGATACTGGTACTTCTAGGCCAACAAAACGTGGAACAAAAAACAAGCGTTGGAAAGCTGAATGCACCAACTTCTTAATTCCTGTGTTAGTCGAGCAAGTTAACAAAGGCTTGAAATGTGACAAAACATTCAAAAGATCTGCCTTTGCATGCGCTGCAGCAGCTGTTAATGCTCGGTTCAACGAGACCTATAGTACGGAAAATGTGGAAAACCATTATAGGACACTGAAGGCAAGGTATGTGGAGATTAAAAAGGCGAGGGAATTAAGCGGTGCAGGTTGGAATGATGAAATCAAAATGATCATCCTCGACCCTATTGTATGCAAAACATACACTGATGTAAGTTGATTTAATATCTATGTTATACATTGCTTTTGATTGTTCTGCAAGTGTGAACCTTTTCATTCCTTCTGAACTTCTCCATTTCCAAAATAATGCAGGCCCATCCAGCTGCAAAACCGTATATAAACAAGCCCATAGAAAATTATGAAGGGCTTAGGATTATATGTGGGGATGATCATGCCACCGGGTCGTATGCCACATCAATGTTTTCTGATTTTGCTGCTGGGCTAGAAAATGATGACATGAATGTTCAGGATGCACACACAATGCCAACTGACAACAGTAAGGAGGAGGAAGATGGTAATAATACACCTACTGTTGTTGGAACAACATCAAATTGGAATACTATGAGGACGAAGCGTACGAAGCGTACGAGCAATTCTGAAATCCAAGGAATGATGCCTGATTTGATTATCACAGTGAAAGACGTAGTTGATGCAATTAAGCATCCAACTCCTACATCTGAGTATTTGCATAAACGAGTAATGGAGGTTGAGGGTTATGACAAACTTACACTGGATGCTGTTTTTGATTATTTGGACGAACACGAGAAAGAAGGAAGGAGATTCATGGTCAAGGATATGGACATGAGGCAGTTGTGGATCAGGAGATACTTGGACCGCATGGACTGAAAGGATTGAATGGTTCAGACTTTTATGCTTTTATTGTTAACTGGTTTTTTCTTATATAACTTGGCTTTTTTCTGTAGGACTTTATCCCTTTTACTTGTTTGCTTTGTGTGTTCCTAAGTACTTTAGTTTCATTATCTTTAGACCTTTTATTATTATGTAATACTTTGTACTATTGTTTTGGGTTATATGAATGAGAAATTTCTGTGCTTCTAGATATTGAAGGAGCTTGTTGCTTTACTTGTTTAGATTTATCAATAGTATACACAAAAGGAGGCAAATGTGAATGTTGTTCAGGAATTTCTGGATGTGAAGGAGTTTGTTGCTAAACTTGTTCAGCAATTTTTGTGCTTCTGGATGTAAGGAGTTTGTTTGTGCTTCTGAATTCTTGTTTGTTTGTGAGTTTGTTTGTGCTTCAGAAATTTTTGTTCTTTGCTGTTGAATTCTTGGTTTCAGTTGTTGATGATCTTTTCTTACTGATGATGATCGTGTTCTTTGTTGTCTTGTATATGTCCATCTTTGCCTCTGGCATTGGATCTCTTTGGTGGAGTTGGCCATTGAGCTCATAAAGGCCCCTCTCCATGTCATGCAGTGGTTCACTTCCCAAATCCTATGCTGAGATTTCACTGCCTTTTTATTATATCAGAGGGATAGATTGTTGTTAGTTTTCAATAGACAGCGTTGATCTATGAGTTCAATCAATCAGGTCTCTTGTTTTTATTTTTTGTATTGAGTTCTTCAGTCATTAATGTATATGTATATGTATTGAGTTTCAACTCATGTATTAAGTTCTTCAATCCTTTATGTATTTGTTTTGAATTGTTGTTATGAATTGTAGTGTAAATCCTGCATTCATAATTTTAAAATGGAACTAACTGTAAATATTATTTCATCTGAATTTCCATCCAACACATCGAGGAATCTATTATTCATAATTTTAAAATGGAAAAATAATAACAATTTAAAGTTTTGGTATATGAAATAAATTTGTTAAGTAAAATAATTGAGATTAAACTTAAACTATAACATTTTATTAAAATAGACCCATTTTATTATCTCAAATTATATAATAGGGGTAACCTCACCAACTCCAAAAGTGGTGACCACAACCCCACAATTCCACCAAACAAACACCCAGAAGTGTGGAACTCAGAATTCCAAAACTCTACTTCCACAAACCAAACAACAGAAGTGTACGGAAGTGGCTCTTCACTTCCGCTAACCAAACACCAGAAACTCAGAGTTTCAAATGGACCCCAGAGTTTCATGGAAGTGCCACTTCTACACTTCCGTCACTTCTGTACACTTCAGCCAACCAAACACACCCTTACTATGGCACAATAAGCAAGTAGGGCAAAAACAAAAAAATTAGAATCTCTTTTCACAATAAGCAAACTTTACTAATCTCAGAATAGTACTTTAGTTGTCCATGAGGAGTGCATTTGCAAATAGAGTTGTGAAAGTTCATTGATAATCCCACAACACCAAACTAGTCTTAATGTTTATTTATGGATTCCATATGGAGAAAAAAAAGAGACTGATTGCCTATTCAGTAATAGTTTTTTTTCCCCCCTTCGAAAAACATAGCAAAAGTAGTTCATCTGTAAGTGTCATGTTGGCTGTCTGTTCCTCAACTAATTGTACTGATGCTCTCTGCCAGCAGGTCGGATGTCAAATGAGGAACTAATATCTTCATTGAATCCAATTTTCTTTTGGAATGTTTGATGGCTCTCACTTTTCTTATTGTTAGTTGTTGAGTTTAAAGTTTAAACATTGTTTGTAACGAGTTGATGAGCTTAATCAATTTTCACAATTAAAATTAGTTAACCCACAGTTCATGAGCTTAAAACCAGGACTTCATGTGAAGAGAGAGAAATAGTGTGAGTCGACAAATCCTGAAATCCTGGTTTATTGCACACAGTAAATTCGTTAGTTAACTTTATTGTTCCCGGTGCTAATTTTGATATTAGGTAGGTTTTAGATTGAGTCAACATCTAATAATTCCTGCAAGATTATTTATACACAAATATTTTATTTTGGTGTACAGAAGGAATTACAACCTCTATAAACTAAAGTTTGGCTTCCTTTATTTTTATTTTTATTTTTATTTTGTTGTGAATAGAAGCATTTATTTCATTGGTTAAGTCATAAGCGCTTCTGCTTGTGGAAAATAAAAATAATAAAACAATATATATATATATATATATATATATATATATATATATATATATATATGGGACGTGATAAGATACGGCCGGCTATTTTACTGTGCATCTACCGCCGTGTCCCATTTGGCCCCCTGAAATATGTTTGAAGGATTTCCAACTGTATGGATGGGAAGATCATCGAAAAATAAGCTAGTCTGTCAATTTTCATACAATTTGATAATCATTTGGTCCTCTCACTTAATGATTCTTATTTTATAAGAATCTAAACAATCCAGAATTTCAACTGTAAAGTGGGAGGACCAAATAGTTACCAAATTATATGAAAATTGACAGATTAGCTTATTTTTCGATTATCTTCCCATCCATGTCGTTAAAAATCCTTTAAACATATTTCAGGGGGCCAAATGATAGATCGGCCACAACTGTATAATGTTGCGGTCGGCCGGATCCTATCCGCATCTCTATATATATATATATATTATTTTAATTTATTAGGTATAAGCACTTTTTACTTTTTAATAAATTTGAACATTTCACTGTAAGCAAGCCATAAATATGCTTTGAAGGTTCAACTTCTTTTTGTAAAAGGGAACAAATTAGTCAAATTTTCTTATGAACCTTGATAGGTATAAGCACTGTTAATGTGTCTACCTTAATTCATCAAAAATGAAAATTGTTTGATTTACTCACAAAATTAGGAACTTACAAGAAAAAAACTGAAATAAAACTCTAAAAGAAAACACACAATTTTGGAAGTCAATCAACCCGTGGGAAAGAAAATGAAAAAACAATGAACTTAACGTAAGACTTAAATTCTCAAAAAATGTAATAATATTCATCATTTAATTATTTATTCCTGGAAGATATAAAAGGGACAAAATTCTTACAAGGAGTCAATATGATTTTGTGAATGCAAATTTGTCCCAATGAAAATTGGAGCACATGGAGGCCTGCTTATTGAAGCACTCTAATCCAACCAAGTGTCAGACAGATGTTGAAGTGATCTTATTTAATGAATAAATTCTAATTTAATAAAAAAATTCCAAAATTTACATAAAATAATAATTAATTAGAAGAAAATATTATTATTATTCTATACTGTGGATCCAACTTGTGTCCAAGTTCAACCAATAAAAACAAAAAAAAAGTTCAAACCCTGAGGATGAGGCATTAGATTCCATCAGTGTAGGACAGAATATATTTGAATGTTTTGATGATGTGAGAGATTTTACAAAGATGGACTTCTTTTGTATGTATAGAATACACTTTCGTAGACATGCATTCGCTTTAAACTACCATCGTTTGGATCTTTCCTTGCAACAAATGTCCTGCCTGACAAAAACTAATATCAGGAGTCTCTTTTAGATCTGTTCTCCATTTCCATGGATACTTGGATTGGTTCAATGCAACACGTCAGGATAGCATTTTTTTAGTAATTTACTTAAATAGCCCTTAAACTAATTTAAGTAAATTAGAGTCATTTCATCCAGAAAATTGTTGTTTTATTTATATAGACAAAAGTCGATGGCATACAATTAATGGGTATATCGGATAGCATTTTTTAGTGGTGAACAAACAATTAATGGCATACAAGATGGTGTTTTCTATCATCCAGAATGGAACAGCAATGCCATCAAATCATGTAAGAGGGAAGATGGAATGAAATTAAATGGAATGCCCACTTCTCAGTCCAATTTCTGCGAGAGTGGTTTTGGGGCTTTGCATATATCCTAGATAAGGCAGCCCGGTGCAACAAAGTTCCCGTATGTGTGTTGGTCAGGGGAAAGGATCGGTTTACTTGGACCTATTGTACGTAGTCTTATCCTACTTTTTTTACATATATCTTAGATATATTATTTAATTCTTATAGATAATAAAGTTAAACTATTATCAAAATGTACTGTATGGTGCGGTGTCAGTTTATTACAAATAGCGCCAGACTTGTATTAGTGTGCAGAAATATCCGTTGATGATGTACAAGATATCTTTACCAGTAAAAAAATTTGTTTAATACATGCTTACAACTAAAACCGGAATAAGTTATAGTTGTGATAATAGGATTAATTCATCAAAATTAAAATTTTGATTAGAATTCAAGATTTATAAAATTATTTACCTTAATATTCTATGATTTCTACCATGTTACCACTCATTTGGCATTCTTTTGGGCTTTTGCTGACACATCTCATGCATTATCATGAATTTAAGTCATTTTTCATTCTTCTGCTTATGGCAAATGTTCATTTTTCTCTCTATACAACTAAAAGGTTTAATATGATCTCTATAAATTGATTTTTCTTGTTCGTTTTCATCCCTATCGTAGACATGGCAGACATTTCACTTACGAATTGAAATAAATGTATTTTTTTTATTAGTTTCGTTGCTCGGTGTGGTAGTATTTATTGACATAGCGTATATCGTGACATGCCAGAATAGACTATCTAGTATGCCACATCAGCACTGTTTTTTGGGAAAAATTCTCAAGCATGCTGATTTGGTTTGTCTTGCTGATATGACATGCTTGGGTGGACTAGCATGTCAAGACAATATTAATTTTTTTTGAAAAAATACTCTGTATGTTGATGGCATGCCAGTATAGTGGCTATCTCTAGCGTGGTCATCATCATTATTCCTTTATCGGCGAGCAAGATCAAAATTAACATGGTGTTAATGCCGAAAATCCGCTCCTCTCTATGATCGGAGTCAATCAGGATCAACGAGTACAGTTTGTAGTTGGGGAGACTTCTGATTATGACTATCGTGAAAGGAATCCGTCACCGGTCAGAGAGTAAGGGCCACCGATCCTTCTCGCCGAAGGGCGCGACCTCATCCCCAGCGACAACATGCTTAATGGGAAATATGGAGATCTCACCTCGGACTCTCCAACGATCAAGTCAGTCAATCGGATTCAGGAGAAGGAACACTGACAAATCAAGAGAGCACTCATGGTGGAAGGGATGAGAAAATCAGTGAATGGAGAGGGAGAGAGAGAAGGTGATGGAGAGAGTAGAGCGAGTCTTAGTTCAGAGCTGGAGAGAAGAAGTCCCCATCTTCTTCCTTTTCCCTCCTTTTTATGCCTTTCCGTCCGCTTTTTGTCCTTGATGGCTTGCCCCCCAAGCAACTCCATTCTTGGGCACCAAGTAAGCTCCAGCTAAATGCCAGCTCAAACTGAGCTTTCTATAACTCTTGTTACGCTCCAATCATCCTCCAGTGATGCTTCTTCTGGGGGTTGGATTTACCGGTAAAAAGTTGGGGAGAGCCCGCGCACGTGTTCCCCTCTTCCAGGTTGTTTGGGTGCCACCACATGTATCTATTCAGATCGCTCCACGTGTATGGTGGAATTTTCCCACACAACACATGGCTTTCCCTTTTGCTAGCTATTTTTAGTTCCCTTGATCTAATCTACTCATGGTAGTAAGGTGGCTGCCAATGGTGAAGAAGATGGATGATGGTTTTGTTTGGCTTCCATTTGAGTTTCTTAATGATTTGTTAGAGTTATTTAAGATGAGAGAGCTAGCGAAGCAAGAGGCACCGATGGAGTTATTGACCAAGATGGAGAGAGATGAGATGAGGAAGACTATTTGCCTGAGCTAACCCGCCAGATGGCATACTAGAATTCCTCAACTTCAGAGAAGACATCATTGCATTCCCGAAGCTGGAGTCGGTCTCTTGTAATTTTGTTTGTTTTTTATTCCATTCTTCTGATTTTCTGGTTTCAATTTAATTCTGTAGGTAATGGTTGGGTCACTACAGCAGACATTGTGCGTCGTGAAAGGGTGTATGGGGCTGAGCAGAGGTATACTAAACGTGTCATCCATTGTATGGTTGCTACTAAAAACTCTGTAATGAGGTCATTAGTTATATCAGATCAGCAGACATGCAGACCTAAGATACTAAGCATCTTCTTGGCAGCATTCCTGGCCATGATGAGCAGTTCAAGAGCTCCAGACATGCGTTTTTCTAGTTATGTCGTCATTTTGAACTTATGTCCTTTATTTATACTTTTGTTTTTCTAGATATGTCATCATTTTCAACTATGTCCTTTATTTATCTCATAATGAGTGAGTCGAGTCATATGTGACTCAAGTATTTTATTTCGAGTCGAACCTTGCGTGGTTCAAGTTGATTTATTCATATTTTTTTTAGGTTAGATTAATAAGGATATCGATGTAAATTGAATCGCAGCCATCCACGGAGTCTATATATACCCATACTCATTAAGGTTAGGGTTTTGTTGAATGAAGAATGAAAAAGGTGTTTGTGAAGTCATTTTTTTTCACTGTGAGAGAAGGGGGTTTCTCTCTTTGTTCTTATGCTTGTTCAATCCTAGCCACCATCCATACTTTCCTTTTCTTCCTTTCCTTAAAGCTTTCCTTGCCTTCATAAAGGTCTGCGTGCACCTTCTTTGCAACCAAGTGTGAAATGAAGCCAATTGGACAATTATAAATAACTTTGACATTGCTTCGTAATCTGGGCATAACTTTCTTATTTGAGCCCCAATTGGGATGATTAATGATGCAATGGAACACCAAGAAAAAGCTCTCAAACTTTCATATTTTGAGTTTTAAGAGATATCGGAAGTCTCAAGGTCGAAATCGGGCTTGAATTTGCTACACCGGCATGCATCCATAGTGCCCTGCTCATGCGTACCCACACCTAGCCGTGCATGTATCCAGGAAACCACCCATACGCGTGTCTGTGACACTTTATCGCCATGCCATCCAATATGTAATCCTTTGGAGTTCACCGAGCCCGGATTTTTTGCCAAGGTAGAATTTACTATTTAGTTCCTTATTTCTTGCTTATTTAGAATATGATCTAATTAATCTTGATTTGCATGCTTTGATCCATTACAAATATCATCATGTGAGCTTATGAGTTTAGATCTACTAAGGTTTATGTTTGATGAAAATTCTGAACTTACTTCTAAATCGGTATTGAACTTGAGAGAAAACCTAGCTTGAAAAACTTCTATGCTTTCCCCCGATCCTACTGAATATTTTATATGCCAACACTAGCTTGCAAAACAACTTAACTATTATATAACGCTTCAATTTTCAGTTCTTATTTTAACTATTGTTAGTTGCTTAATAACTATAAAGTAAGCTTTATTGACCTTAAGTTGATCACAAACATAGGCCATATCGGTTTTGCATCAGCGTGTCACAACAAATTGGTATCAGAGCTCAGTTGTAAAGCTAGGTCTCCTTAGGTCGTTTAGGGTACATTCATTCATTGTGGTATGTCATTTTCATCCTTTTGAGTTTGTGTGTCCAATTTAGTTTAGTCGACCTACCCAAATCAACTTATTATGATGATACGCAGTGGGATAAATTACAATCATCGGGTAACCCCAACAGTGATGGTAATCCTACTAACCCTTCCCCTTTGGAAGCCTTGCTTGGTGATTTTGTGTAAGACATGCACACTAAACTTCATGAGATGAGCAATGAGATTAGAAATTTGAGAATTAAGACTAATAGGTGCCTCAACTATTTAGAACATCCTATTCGTGAACCTATTCGTGAACATAGGCATCCTCTTAAAGATAGAGATGTCTAACATCATAGAGGGCAATATTATCAATGTCTTCCACCCAGGGACTTTGGCCAATGTAGAGAATTTGACCTAGATGAGTGGATCCTAAAGAGTATCAAGGTCAAAGTCCCTTCCTTTGATGGGCAACTTGACCAAACTAAATTCCTTGATTGGCTTTCTGACATGGATCACTACTTTGAGTGGCATGACATAATTGCTGAAAGAAGAATTAGGTTCAGTAAAATAAATTTATTAGGCCAAGCAAAATTATATTGGTTAAACCAAGAAAGGGTTATGAATAGAGGAGATATAGCACCTATTGTTACTTGGGATGAAATGAAAGAAATACTAACGGAGAAGTATATCCCTACCTCTTATAGGCAACGGTTATTAGATCAATGATAGCGTCTCTTTCAGGGAGCAAAGCTAATCAGTGACTACATTTCAAAGTTTGACAACCTTTTGAATCGTTATGATCAAAAAGTTGACGAAAGCATGGTCCTTTCTCATTTTAAGATAGGATTAAGAGTAAACCTTCAATGTGAACTTCACCTTAGATGGTCTCTACTATCCAAGAGGCATATTAATTGTTACAAGAACTTGATCATTATCATAGGATAATACCCTAGAGATATGATCCAGTACCATGTACCACCCATACTTCCCATCAATCTGGTACACTCATGGACAACCTTTAATAGCTGGCCAATTAAAGAATCCCACTACCTTCATTGACAAGGGCAAATCTCTATTGAGTGATCCTCATGGTCCTTGTTTTCAATGCGGTAAAGAAGGTCATCGTGCAGATCTTGCCCTAAGATTCAAATTGTGAACAACCCTACTTTAGATGTGGCAAATGAGGACCCTAAAGATAATGAAAACTCAGGGGAAGAAATTCATAAACCTCCAATCATTGATGATATCTTTGAGGACTATAACATGGAAGATCAACTAAGAGTGATTAGGTCGAACCCACCTCTGATGATAGTAAATAAAGAGGGTTCTGATCAAACCCAATAGAGCATAGTCATGTGTCTTATAACTCAACCACAACCTACCAATGATTAGCGCTGGACCTCCATCCTCTCCACGAACATTATGGTTAATGGGAAAACCCTACAAGATTTTTATTGAAAAGGCAATTGTGTCAACGCCATTTCTCGTAGCACTATTGTCAGGACAAGACTACAAGAATGCCTCATCCTAAACCCTGCAAGGTTTCATGGATAGACATAACCTCTTTGTCTATTTTTGAGCAATGCTTAGTACCCATCCAATTTGCAGGTTACAAAGAACAGATATGGTGTGATGTTATCACTATGGATGTCAGAAGCATCATAGTAGGCAGACCATGGCTATATGAAAGAGATGTGACACTTTATGGGAGATAAAATTTATGTACACTCTACTTTGAGTATAAGAAAGTAAGAATCAACCCTGTCAAGCATAAATCAAGCCACCCTTCCAACAGACGAAAGCATCAGAGAAGAGCAAATCTTTTTATTTGGTTAGTGCAAAAGAATTCGAGCACGATGTTAAGAAGGACAAAACAATTTTCTCCATAGATGCA
Organism: Dioscorea zingiberensis; assembly: GCA_026586065.1. Lineage (NCBI taxonomy): Eukaryota > Viridiplantae > Streptophyta > Magnoliopsida > Dioscoreales > Dioscoreaceae > Dioscorea > Dioscorea zingiberensis. The sequence continues at coordinate 17,788,874 of CM048827.1, forward strand.
ACAAATTCTTCAGGAGACTCTGATAAGGGAGCACCTCCAGAGGCCCTAACATATTATAGAAGATTCTCTCAAGTCTTCCCTAAAGAACTACTAGACCAGTTGCCAACCTTGCATGATATCCAACACGCAATTAATCTGGTCCCAGGAAAAACTTTACCTAATCTGCCTTACTACCGCCTCAATCCTATGGAGCATGCAAAGCTTAAGAGATAAGTATATGAGTTACTTAAGAAAGGATTCATACGCTTAAGATTGAGTCCATGTGCAATCCCCGCTCTATCGACTACCGAGAAGGATGGAACTTGGAGAATATGCTTCGACAGTCAAGTGATAAAGAAGATTACAATCAAGTATCATTTTCCCAAACCTCGGCTTGATTTTCTTGACCGCATAAGCGGAGCCACAGTATTTTCCAATATCGATATAAAGAGTGGCTACCATCAAATCTGGATTTACCCTGGAGATAAATGTAAAAGCTGTTTCAAGACAAAAGTTGGTCTTTATGATTGGCTACTAATGCCATTTGGGCTATCCAATGGCGCGAGCACTTTTATGTGCATCATGACCTAGGTTCTTTGGCCCTATATGGGTAAATTCCTAGTGGCCTACTTTGACGACATCTTAGTGTTCAGTCAAGACATTAACTCAAGCACTCAACATCTGAGGTTAGTTTGTCAAGTCCTTCAGAGAAAAAACTCTATGCAAATCCGAAGAAATGTGATTTCTTTATTGATAACATTATTTTCCTAGGATTTTTTGTCTCTACAAAAGGAGTTTCAGCCGATTCATAGAAGGTATGAGTTATAGTCGATTGGCCTGAACCTACTCCATTAAGGGGAGTCTAAAAGCTTTCATAGACTTGCAACCTTCTACAGGCGGTTTATTCACAGGTTCAGCTTGATAGACGCCCTTATCACTGACTATATTAAGAAGGGTGACTTTGAATAGACAACAACAACTTCTAAGGCTTTTCAAATGATAAAGAAAACATGATAGAAGTGCTAGTCCTTCGGCTGCTAGACTTCTACAAATCCTTTGAAGTCACATGTGATCCCTTTGGAGTAGGTATAGGTGATATATTGAGTTAACAAGGCCATCCTATTGCCTTCTTTAGTGAGAAGTTAAATGAATCATAACGATGATACCCTACCTAGGAAAAAGTATTTTATGTTGTTGTGAAAACATTAAGGTATTGGGGACATTATCTTCTGCCCCAACAGTTCATTCTGTACTTAGAATATAAGTCTCTAAGATTTCTCCATTCTCAGAAGAAGCTCAATTTGAGGCATGATAATTTGGCAGAGTTCTTGCAAGCATATACCTTTGCATTCAAACACAAATGTATTTCAGAGAACAAAGTTGTTGGTACTCTCAATCGTAGATTGGTCATTCATGTAGTCGTTAGCACAGAAGTCATTGGATTTGAAAGGTTAAAAGATGACTATGAGACATACCCAGACTTTGGAGATATATACACTGCCCTTCTTGATGGTCTCTTTCATAAACATGATGATTATTTTCTACAAAATGAGTACCTCTTCCGAGCAAACAATGCGCCCCTAAAATAGTAGTACAAGATTTCATAGTCTAGCAAGTACACACAGGAGGGCTAACAGGTCATTTTTAAGAATAAGACAATAGACCAAGTTGAGTAATATTTCTGTTATGGGTGAAATTCTATTACACATGTGGCTAGATTTGAGCGGCCCGACCAAAAGGGATACGTGGCAACATCCCAATGGCCCGAGGAGAAAACATATGAATGGGAATACTATAACTGAATACAGGTAACAACTAACCAGCAGAGGAGGAGAAAGAATTGCTGCTTGATGCTCGGAACTATAGCAAAGGTTCTAAAAATCTCAATCTAAGTTGGCGCCTAGCTGGCGCTTACTTGGTGCCCAAGCAAGGGGAATCTTGGGATGCAAACCACTAGGGACAAGGGGCATATTGAAATGTATAAAAGAAGAGGAGAGATGAGGAAAAAGGAGGACCTTCTCTTAATCTCTGGACAGTGACTCTCTCTCTCTCTCTCTCTCTCTCTCTCTCTCTCTCTCTCTCACTCACCCCCTCTTCTGCTCTACTCGCTTTTATATTTCTCTCTTCTTATTAGCACCATGAAAGCTCCATTGATCTCTATGGCTTCCTTCTTCCCGGAGCCGACTGTATAACTTGATTTTCGGAGTGTTCGGGGTAAGATCCCTAGACTTTCCTTGTGTAGGTCATTACTTAGGATGATATCCCGCACCACAGCTGAGGAGGATCAGTGACCTTGGTGCCCTCGCCGACGATGGACTCCATCATGATCGTCTCAATCAGAAGTCTCCCTAACTATAAATTGAACTCGTTGATCCAGCTCGGTTCTCATCTCAAGGAGGGGCCAATTCCATGCATTAATATTTGACGCCATTTTTGGGGACTTTTTGATCAAAAGGTTGTTCCAACCCTGACGATGACGAGAAGTAAAGAGGACAGAAGGTGAGACTAGCTCTCAGGCTGGTTCACCTCATTAGTTGAGACCCGAGGCTCGACCTCTGAGGTTCATAGTGATTCCTGATATCAACTACTTGTCAAACAAAGTTGTCCAAAGAGACCCCCGATCTTCTTCTCGGACAGCGATACTATAAGTGTTAGGTTCCCCTATGATGACGAGCAAGTGATCACAGTCAAGATTGTTGATTACAATATCAAGAAGGTCCTAGTAGATAGCAGAAGTGTAGTTGATATCGTGTTCAAAAGCGCTTACCAGAAGATGGACCCCTGATCGAGACGACTTTGGCCCGCCGAAGTCCTACTAATAGGCTTCTGCGGAGGGTTGGTGCAGCTAGAAGGTACACTGTTGCTCCGGCTACTGCCAGAACATACCCCAAACAATCTATGATAGTGAGTAGCTTCCTCGTTATCGACTCCCCTCTATGTACAATGTCATCCTGGGATGACCCGTGTTAAACTCATAGCAAGCCGTCGTATCCACCTACCATTTTCTCATGAAGTTCACAACCCAGTAAGGGTACCGGGAAGATAAGGGAGATTAGAACCCAATAAGATAGCTGCTACACGACTCTCCTCAGGAACGAGCCTCTGGAGTCTCTGAGTATTGAAGCTCAAGAAGGGATTAAAGAGAGGGTTGCCCAAAGAGCTACTTCAGTGGAGGGCCTAGATGCCATCCCCGTATCCAAGAACCGACATGAGGGTACCGTTTACATCGGGACTAGGTTACAAGGGAAGTTGCGAGAAAGGATCTTGGCGTTCTTAAGGAGCAATGTAGATGATAAGTGGATAATTATATATATAATTCTATCATATTTGCATGCATTTATCCCATTGTTTCATATCAATTCCTTTATTTTTGTGCTCCTCTCGGTTTGTTTTGTGATTGAGTAGGTAAAATGGACACCCAGAGCAAAATGAACGAGAAACGGGATACACCACGACCAAACAAGCTGAAAAATGGCTTTATAGAGATGCGTACAGCCTAGGCATATTTATGCATGGGTGTGCAGCAGCCTATGCAACTCTCTGTATTTAAAACGCCTTAAAAACACGTTGCACGGGCGTGCAGATGCTTTATATGCCTGTGCATCCTGAAGCCAAAACCTATGAACATGATGCAATATTCTTTAATTTATTTAAAGAGATACAGGACTCCAAATCTGATCTTCACTGTTCAAATCAAAGAATAATAAGTCAAAAATACCCAATTAAAATTTCAAGTCAATCCAAGGTAAATGGGTTATTCGATCAAGCGCTTGATGAAGACTACTTAGACTTGGAAAAGCTCTACGGGCGGATGCACGACTGTACAGTAGGTCGTGCATCTCAAAGTTGTCCGAAAATGAGTCAATTTAATCTCAAATTTATCCCCTAGATTATCCACTAATAAACATGAACGTACGTTGTTATTTTGGAGCCTATATAAACCCTATCGGAGGAAGAGATCGATGATCTTTGGGCGGGGGCCCAAGGAGACTTTTGCTAGATCAGTCTTTTGCGGGTATTCCGAGCGATGGCTAGGGTTTCAGAGAAGACCCAAGGCTGAGTAGACATCGAGCAAGGGAGTCCCTATGTTTCCAATTATGTCTTTCTCAGGTATCTTTGTTATGGTTTCCATTAGCATGAGAGGTTAAATCCTTCGGTGTGCCTCAGACACATGAACCCTAGGATTTTTTGTTAATTGAATTCTTTTATTTATTGGTTTTCCTTTTATTGATGATTCTTGTGAGTCTATGCTTGATGTATATGATTGTAATTTGCATGAGCCATGGTCATATATCTCGTTATATTCTAGCGAGGCACATACATGCTTAGGGTTGTAACTTGCGTGTCTCTTTGTGTATTGATCAATATCTCTCTCATTTAGATCATAACTAGGCATAGGTAATGAGTTTGATCTATATACCGAGAGATCAGATGTAGCATTTAGATGGTGTAATTGTCAAATTCCCAAGAATTAATCAATGGATAGCCAATACTAAGAATTCTATTATTAACAAAGGAATCCTAAGAGAATGGTGATCTGAGGTGCCACGTTTCATCTCTGATTGCTCACAACTACCAATTGTTCGCGTTAGTTCTTTGTTTAGGACACATAATCAGATTTCCAATTACTATTATTACCTTTCAACTAGATAGCAAAGGATAGTTAGTATTAGGATTCTAGTCCCTGTGGATTCAATAACCCTACCTTTGGGCACTTTACTATTTGATTGACTCTGTACACTTGTGGGATAGTCATTGCGTATCCTGTGCGTGCATCAGTAGACGTGTTCGCCCGGGGACTTGAAGACATACCCAGAGTAGGTTGGAATATTATAGAGCATCACTTGAGAATGAACCCCTCCTACAAGCCGGTGATCCAGAAAAGGAGGCATTTTGCCTAGGAGAGACAACAAGCCATTGGCGAAGAGGTCGACAAGCTCTGCAAAGTTGGCTTCATCCAAGAAGTACATTACCTAGAGTGGTTGGCTAATGTGGTCTTGGTCAAAAAGGCTACCGAGAAATAGAGGATGTGTAGAGACTTTATAGACCTGAACGAAGCCTCTCCCAAGGACATCTTCCCCTTTTCTATGATTGATAATTGGTTGACTCAACGGTGAGGCAGATCTTGTTGAGCTTCCTAGATGCCTTCTTTGGTTATAATCAGATTAAGATGGCCCGAGTGGATAAAGAAAAGACTTTGTTTATCACAAAAAAGGGGACATATTGTTACCAGGTTATGCCTTTCGGGTTGAAAAATGCTGAGGCGACCTTCCATAGATTAGTGAACAAGGTATTCAAAGATGAAATAGGTAGGAATATAGAGGCGTATGTCGATGACATGCTTGTGAAGAGTGAAGAAGCCAACCAATATATTGCCGATCTTGAAAAAACGTTCAAGAAACTGAAGGATTATGGAATGTGCATTAACACCGAATAAGTACACGCTTGGAATAAAGTCGAGGAATTTCCTTAGATTCATGGTGAGCCAAAGAGGTACATAGGCTAATCCCTAAAAGATCAAGGTTGTCCTCGAAATGAGCCGTTCAAATATGGTTAGAGAAATCCAAAGGTTGTATGGGAGGCTAGCCGCCCTCGGAAGGTTCATCTCGATGTCAGGGGACAAGAGTATACACTTCTTTACGGCACTCCACAAGGCTCCAAAAGTCGAGTGGACCACTAATTATAAGGAGGCTTTCTAGCAGATAAAAGAGATACCTCAGCTCTCCACCTTTTTTAACTAAACCTCACCCCGGAGATGAATTATACATGTACCTCGCTTCTACCCAGGTAGACATCAACTCAGTGTTAATCAGGGAAGAAGACAGAGTTCAAAGGCCCATTTACTATACTAGCAAAGTGCCAAATGGACAAGAATCCAGATACCTCGATATAGAGAATGTCAGGACCCGCCCCAAGGCCCAACCAGCTGTATAACACTAGGACTGATCCTTGACACCAGCCCTGGTCAAGCTATTTAGTTGCATGTACCTAATAACAAATCCTATATGATATGGTAATAACTCAATAATAAAATCCACAACTAATAAACATCCTGTCACATACTAATATAACCACAGGAGTACACGTCTACATATACAACATATATCACATAGAACAGAACCTCAAAGTGCCTTGACATGACTCCAGTGTAACAATATACAACAAAATCACTCATGCTCAAAGCCTGCTAAACCCCACATATATGATAGACATCTAGTCTGTGTTGAACCTCAGATCCTTGATCCTTGATCTGGACTATACCTGCGATCTATGGAAAGAGGGGAATGAGCTCGTGCAAAGTAAGAGAATAATCCCCCTGAGATGTTAATATAAGAAAAATATAAATTTCATAAAAGTAACATATGGATTGAAAACAGGCTAGGTCTAATGCATGTAATCAACATGTAATACTGGTCAATTCATTTAACAATCAGGATATAAATGTTGATAATTGTCATATCTTGTAATCAAGATATAATGCTAAGTAAACAAGAAAAGATAATGAAAACGGCATAAAAGCAATACGAACATCATATCACACATACACATCAATTCTTGTGTATAATATATAACCATGCCTAGTATGCACCCATCCTCGCGTCCTATGTCCTACCATATCTACACGAAGCAATAATTGTACGAAGCATTGCACAACGCAAAATGATACGTACGTACGATCTCCCTGAAGGGCAAGACAACCGATACCATGCTCCCAAAGAGTATGGGTTGGGGGTTTTAAAAGAAATAATTGCTCTAAGTTTTGAAATCACCCCTCCTAAGTGTGATACCGACTGCCGTCCCAAAGACCTATAAAGAGCTCATACACCGAGCCCATGGTAAATACTAGGACATCTCAACCGGGTGCATCTTTGACATATAATCAATATCAACAATCTATGCAAGCTTGTATTTCAAATGTAACACATTCATTCTACCATTTCTATTTCATGAGTTGCAAACAGTGCTAACCCTCCATCCAGGGTAGCTAAACATATATCACAATCAAATACAAGCAATGCACAGAAAAGCCGATTAAATTACTGTAAATTTCATATAATAGCCCTCACTAGGGAAATCTCATCGTAAATAGTGAAAATAGTATTTAAAATACTCATCATCACCACATAGGATAAATCATGAGTAAAGGAGGAAAAACCTTGTGCATTCCACTCACCTTTATCAAATATGTACTACTCACTGTCCCGACTCCTGCTCTCTTGACGAGTCGACCATGTCTTTAACACGTCCTATACATATTAATTTTTTATTTTTCAATAGTAAATAATATTCAACAACAAATGCGTAAACTATATGCTCTAATTTAATGTATTTCGAACCCATGAGGCTAAGTTTGGGTGACTGTGGTTATAGAGTACCGACAAAGCTTCAACCAGTGTTCTCATACCTATCTTCATCTCTTACTCCATTGTATTACTCAAAAAGTAACTCCTCAAATTCAAAGCTAATACCATGATGTAGATTATAATTGAATCCTATATAGCGAAATAAACTTAAACAGAAGCATCAAAGGAACCAACTCTGTATCCTTTACCTTGATTCTTCAAGGTGTCCCTTTTGTAACAATTTAAACTTAATAGTAGCTAGTTGCCCACGGTTTCGCAATCACTAATTTCATTTCCCTTAACTAGGAGAAGAACCCGCCACTACTCCATCACTATAGATTAGAGAGAGAGCAACCACGAAAGAGATAGAGTAAAATGAGTGAAATTCTATCTTCACATGTGAGAGAAGAAAGCTTTTCAAAAACCTCATCAAATTCCACCGCCATGTAGAAATTGTAAATCCACCATTTTATTAATTAGTTTTAATTAAAATTTATATTAATTCAAAAAGTCAGGATGTTACATATCTCTCCCCACCCCCCTCCCCCCTCCCTAAATAAACTTCATCCTCGAAATTTGCTTACCTTAATCATCAAATATATAGGGGGTGTTTCATCCTCATATCATCTCCTCTTTCCCAAGTGGCCTCCTCGTACACTTGATTCTTTCATAGAACCTTCACTAGTGGTGTTCTCTTGGTCCTCAACATTTGTCTTTTCCTTTACAAGATTGAAATTGGTACCTCCACATAGGACAGGTTTTCTTCAATTCCACTGGCTACGCTGTCAAAATATGAGAAGGGTCTGGTACATATTTCCTCAACACTGATACATGAAATACATTATGTATACTGGCTAGCTCCTCTGGCAAAGCCAACCTATATGCAGTGGCCCAATGATAGCTCTGGGAAAGGAGCTATTTTAGTAGAAGCTTATCAAGTGTTTAGAGTCGAAAAGTTTATTATGGAATAAATACTATGTTATCTTGGTTCTAAAATGTATCACTTGACCACATTTGCTTTCTTAGATGCCTTAATAATGATTTATACCTATTTTAGATCGATAGATGCTAAAATGAGTGAAGTTTTTATGCAACAAGTGGAATGAAGCAACATAGTAGCTAATATCGCGATGTGATTTTTGGACATCGCGATGTGAATTATGGATAGAGCACCAATTTTAGAGATAAATTAAGATGTCCATTTTTAAATCTAACATCGCAGTGTAAGGGCTCTACAGAATCTCTGGATTGGGAGCAACATCGTGATGTTGAAAAGGAGCGTCGCGATGACAATTACAAGCTGAGAGCACTTTTACAGAGATAAATTCATATCGCAATGTGCTTTTGTCAAGATTTGAAGGAATCTCAGACTAAAGAGAACATCGTGATGCCACTTTTACACATCGCGATGTCCAAAGCATCAGGTATAAAAGAGGGCTGAGCTACTAAGGTTGAACATCTTTGATCTTGGTGGCGGCTGCATGCGAGAGCATTGATCCGGAGGGCTTCTTCCAACACTTCGGAGCTGGAGATTACTTAATTCATGAGGGGGAATCTTTTGACTTTTGTCTTTGATGTTTTTTGAACTCATATTAGCTTAATTATGGATGTTTATGTGTATGATGCCATTGCTTTGGATTCATCCTTTGTAACGGTAGCTTAAACACCCTTTCTAGGGTTTTATGGATGTTACGACTTGAGATCAATATTACCTTTGGCTTTGCTTTGTTATTATGTGTGTGGATGTGCTTATGAATCTATCATACTAACCCTTGTTGGTCGAAAGGGAACAAGTATCTTAATCCTCAAGCACATAGGCGTATGTGTTTGAAGGAAGAGTAGAAACATAGGGTGGATGGAGTGACACCGAATTGGTCTCTAACTTAGGCATAAGTTAAAGTATATCCATGGTAGTGGTAGAGGTTAGCCCCATAATGCTTCTAATACTCCCATGACATATGGAAATTAGAGCATGTACCTTAGAAATAAGGTCTTGTAGGTTCCACCCGGAGTGCACATAAGTGCAGTCTCTAGTATTATAATCCCATATCCACAACCTTGATATCTTAGCAAGCAAAGGACAAAACCACAACAAGTCTATTAATACCATACAACCCTAAAACTTTATATCTGAGAGTTTCTCCCTTTGTGACCTTTATTTCTCACACAACTCATTCTACATTTAATTACATTTTCAACTTTCACTACCTTACAAACACTCTCCATAATCAACTAATACATTAGTTTAGGAAGCCTAGTAACCGTTCCGTGAGGAATTCGACCTAGGACTTGCTAGTAATTCGACCCGGTACTCTCCATAATCAAAATTTGCTAGTAATTTTGTGCATATTTAGAATTAGTGCGTTACTTTATTCTCTTGTATTTTCGGGAGTGCTTAATTGTGTTCAAGTTAAAAATATTGTGTTGCCTTGCAATTTATGAGTGAATATCCCCTAGCCCCTCTTGATCCAGAAATTGAAAAGACTCTGCGGGAGCTGAGAGAAAAGCGGACTCAACAAGACTTAACAAGTTCATTAGATTCCAACAACATGGAACAAGAGAGAGATAACCGCCCATTGTTCAAGTACTCTATTCCATCTTCTGAAGGACATCAATCAAGCATTGTAAGACCAAACAGACTGGGTGCTAACTTTGATGTTAAGCCTTATATGATACAAATGCTTCAAAATGCTGGACAGTTTTCAGGAATCCAGGATGAAGATCCCAACACTCATATAAGAAACTTTTTGGAAATCACGGACAACTTCAAAACATCTGGGCCTCAGATGATTCAATAAGATTGAAGCTATTCCCTTTCTCCATCAGAGACAAAGTGAAAGAATGGTTATACTCCCTCCCAGCGGCCTCTATAAACAATTGGGAGGAGTTGAGACAAAAATTCCTTCTTAGGTTTTTCCAGCCGGTAAAAATAGTCAAAATCCGAAATGAGTTAATGGGATTTGCACAAAAGGAAGGAGAGAGCCTAGTAGTGGCATGGGAGAGGTTTAAAAGGTTACAGCGGTTATGTCCTCATCATGGGTTGACTAAATGACACTTGGTCCCTTCATTTTATAATTATATGGGGAGCAGTAATAGAGCTATCTTAGATCCAGCTGCTTGTGGAGCTTTTAATATTAAGCCTATTGAAGAATGCTATGAGTTGCTTGAGATAGTGGTATCAAATAGTAGCCAATAGCCGACTAGTGACAGATTCATTCAAGGGAGAGTGGCATGTATTTAAGAGGAGGACCGAGCTTCAGACTTGTAGACAAGGTTCACGGGACTGGAATCAAAAATTGAGGAGCTAGCCTCTTTTGTAAGTATCACATGGCCAAGGAATTCCACCTACTCCATTCAGAATTCACACTTGCTCAACTTAACATATAACCTCTGCTCCCTCAAAGAGTCTGCAGGACAATCCTCAAGTGCTCTATATGATCCTCCGTAGACTTGGAGTAGATCAATATATCCCCAATACAATGAAGAACAAAAATCCTCAAAGGATCAAATCTGCCTCGAGCACATGATCATCAACACATGGAATCTCCAAACCTTATATGGAGATATTTAACATTTTCATCGAGTTTGTGAAGGTTTCATTTTTTTCACAAATCTTATTATCAAATAATATTCAATATTTGTGGGTTATGAGCCCACCACGCTTCCACTTAACAACTTTGATCATATGTCATCTATCTTAAACAAGTGGTTGTATCTACTACTACCAGTGGACTTCCTTCCACCTCCTCCTCAATCACTAGAGGATCTTCTACCACCTGCCGTAGGTGTCTCCCTATAGTCCCACATCATCGTCGTCCACTTCTTGGAGACATTCTTCAATTAAAATTACAAGCATGTCATTATCATAATCAAAATTCAAACTAACAAAATTAATCATTCAATCTCTCCACTCTAGACTCTATCCTAGGACTATGGTATATATCAACAAATATATACCGAACTCTTTGTCGTCTTATGGCTCTTAGCAAATCAATCATACCATATAAACTAGATAATCCTCAAAACCTAGGTACTAATACTAGCAAATGTCTACTCATATAAACATTTATCAATATATTTAGTAACCTAGGCTCTGATACCACAAATGTCAAGACCCCCCCGAAGGCCCATACCGGTCGTATAACACTAGGACTGATCCCTGACAACAGCCAAGGTCAGGTTGTTCAATTTCATTTACCTCTCAATAATAAAATCTACTACTAATAAAACATCCTGTCACAAAGCAATTTAACCACAGGAGCACATGTCAACATAAACAACATATATCACATAGAACAAAACCTCATAATACACAGCCTGGACATGACTCGAGTATAACAGTATACAACAAAATCACTCATGCTTAAAGCCTACTAAACCACACGTATATGTTATACATCTGGTATGTACTGCTTTACCTCAGATCCCTGATCCTTGATCTAGACTGTACCTGCAATTTATTGAAAGAGGGGAATGAGCTTTCACGTGCTCAATGAGAGAGTATATCACCCTCAAGGGTTAATATAAGAAAATATAAATTTCATAAAAGTAACATATGTACTGAAAACATGATAGGTCCAATGCATATAACCAACATATAATGTCGGTCAATTCAGATAACAATCAAGATATAAATACTTCTAATTCTCATATCTTGTAATCAAGATAAAATGCCAAGTAAACAAGAAAACATAATGAAAACCTCATAAAAGCCATACCAGCATTACATCACACATACACATCAATCCATGTGTATAATATATAACCCTACCTAGTACGCACCCACCCTCGCATCCTATGCCCTACCATATCTGCACGAAGCAATAACTGCACGAAGCATCGCAAGAACCAAAATGACACGTACGTACGATCGCCCTAAAAGGGCAAGAAAACTGATATCGTGCTCCCGAAGAGTATGGGTTGGGGGTTTTAAAACAAATAATGATAAGTGTTCATTTGAGCATAATTTTATACTATATTTCTATATGCTTAGCTTGTAATCGTGAGGACTTTTTGCCCATCGATAGTCAAAATGTATTTATTTTCATCAACAGGGCATGATATAAGAACCCCGGAGGAAAGAAAGAATTTCGAGAGAAACCGGGATCCCAGAGCACCCAGATGGGCCTATACGGGCAATAATACTGGCTGACATACGGCCGTATACTGGCTCCAGAAGGGAATATGGGCCAGTATACGACCCATATGATAGCTGGTATGCGGGCCGATATACGGCCCGTATATGGGCCCATATGAAGGTGGCTGGCATTTATACGGGCTGATATACGCCCGTATACGGGCCCGTACATCGTCAATTTGGGCGAATCTGCAGATCTTGAAGAGGGCAAATGGGTAAATCTCACCCTTAAAAACCCTAGGGGTATAAAAGCCAACGAAAATGAGGGTTTTGAGAGAGAGCAGCTTGGGGAGAAATAGGTGAATCTTGGGGGAAAGCTTGGAGGTCTTCACCTCGGAGCCATTGGAGCAAGAGGAGGAGAAACCTTTGGAAGAAGATCAAGAAGCCATCAACGTTGATTTCATTGGATTTACCTACTATGTCTTCTTTGATTGCTTTCATCTTAGTTTTGGATTGTTACCCTCCTACCATGGAGGGCTAATTTTGTAGATGCTTGGATGATTGATGAACCCTTGGACATGATTTAATTAATGTTGGTTTTCTATTCTTGAATGCTTGGTTATATTCATTGAGTCTATTGGATGTTTTAATCTGAGTGAATCCCTCTACGTTGCGAGAGCCCGGAGAGATTCTCATAGTCCATATGGGGAAAGAAGCGAATGCCTCCCCGTGTGTAGACCATCTCCAATGGAGGGGATTGTGAGTATACCGGGAACCCGGGTACTAAGGAGAGCGAATCTTTTAGATGAATTATTCTCATAATCCTTCCAAGAAATAGGTTCAATAACATAATCTGTAAGGGCACTAGGATTAGTAACTCACCTCGGGATGAGGGAGTGAAAGCACGATAGGAACCCTTGGCCAAGAATTAACCAAGTGTCGAGATAGAGAATAACATTCATCCTTTAGAAATCCAAGGGGGATTCAATTGTCCGAGCATCCCCATTTTATGATTGTTTGACCTTAAGAGCAACCCGATCCCTTTGTTCATGATTTAAATTTGATTAGTTTAGAATTAGTATAATCAACCACCCTAGACCGACTAATTAGTAGAAGAATAGTGGGTACCAGTACTTCCATCTCCCTGCGGATCGACAACCCGACTTTCATGTCCACTTTATTACTTGTGACGACCCGTACACTTGCGGTTATATCGCATCAAGTTTTTGGCGCCGTTGCTGGGGAGAATTGGATTACTAGGAAAGCTAGGAATTTACTACTTTAGTCATTTGTTTTTATCTCTTTACTTTCTTGCTTTGTTTTGTTTTTCATTTCATTGAAATTTTGGATACTAATCTTCATTTTCTGAATATCTTGCGAGTAATAAATTGCATGACCCGCAAGAATTCTAAAGGATTGCTTGAAGTTGATAGTGAGATTGAGAGAGCCTTGCACCGGAAACTAAGAGAAATTGAAGGAACACTTCCGGGATCCTCTTCGGAGTCGAAAAATTTCATTCCTACCGAAGTCATTTGTGAAGCAAGGGAAATACCAATTATGGCCGAGAGAAGATGAACATTAGCCGAATATCAGAGATCTCATTATACTAGGGAGGAGTTCAGTGTTCACCCTCCCAATGTCAATATGAATAATTTTGAGATCAAGGCAAGTACAATGAGCATGATTCAGAATACAGCTCAATTTGATGGGAGGCCCGATGAAGATCCCCATGCTCATTTAGCAAAGTTTATTCAGATTTGCAACATGTTCAAGATCAATGGGGCCTCCGATGATGCAATTCGGTTGAGACTTTTTCCATTTAGTTTGCGGGAAGGTGCACATAGGTGGTTTACTTCATTACCCTTGGTTCCATCCGTACTTGGGCCGAGATGCTAGACAAATTCTTGGGTTGCTACTTCCCACCAAGCAAAGCCGCAAAGCTAAGGTTGGATATCTCTGCCTTTAAGCAAGGTCCCACCGAATCATTTTTTGAAGCTTATGAGAGGTACAAAGATTTGCTACGGCGTTGTCCACAACATGGTCTAGACCCCTGTGCTAAGGTGAGAACATTCTACAATGGTTTGGACAACTCAACTAGGCAATTGTTGGATGCCGCCGCCGGCGGATCATTGGGGAACAAATGCCCGAAGGATGCCGAACAAATTTTTGAAGACATGGCCGGTAATGAAGCCCATTGGACTACAAGAGACAAACAAGTGAAAAAGGTGGGGTCTGTAGATGAAGTTCTAATTTCTGATCCAATTCTTGGTGAAAAGCTTGATATGTTGACAAGGAAAATTGAGCTATTGACAATCGGTAATAGCTCAAGGTCAACCACGGTGATGTATTGCAACACTTGTGGGGGAGGACATGAGGCATCAAATTATCCTATAGCAAGCACAAAAATGATTCCCATGGAGCAAGTACAGTATATAGGGAATGCTCCAAGGCAACCGGATGGTCAATATCGACCATATGCTCCTAAATGGACCCATCCGGCTTTGTCTTATGGAAATCCACAAGCAGGACAATACCCTCCCAGATTTCAACACCCGCCAAAGCCTCAAGATAAGAAGTTCAATTTGAAAGAGGTGATTGTGATGTATATGCAAAACAATGACACTACAATTTGGAACCTACAATCCACGGTTCATAACTTGGAGAATCAAATTGGGCAAATGGCCAAATTTCTAGCCAAGAGACCTCAAGGTAGTTTGCTGGGCAATACAGAGGAGAACCCTCGGGGTGAGCAATGTAAAGCCATCACTTTGAGAAGCGGAAAGGAGGTGGAACTCCCGGTTCCAAAACATCAAGTGAAGAGGGAAAAAGAGAAACCCTTGGAGACACCACCCATACCTCCATACCAACCTCAAGCCCCTTATCCAACGAGGTTGAACAAAGACAAGGAGGAGGCCCAATTGATTAAATTCAAGGGTATGTTGAAGCAACTACACATCAATATGCCATTGGTGAAGGTTCTAGCCCAATTGCCTAAATATGGAAAATTTATGAAGGATCTCCTCTCCAACAAGAAGAAATTGGAAACATCTAGACATGCCATAGATCAACACATTCAAGCAAAAATTCGACACAAAAAGCACAAATCAAAATGCATCCATTGAATCCCTAGGTTTCTAAAATGGTGAAGATGAACAATGTCGACAAAACAATGCATTAAAATGCATACCTAAAGGAGAATGAAGCCCAAAATAGAAGAAGGAGGTCGCCTCGGTGAGGAAAGAATTTGGATTTCTGTGAAGGAGTGGGGCGGCTAGGACTTGAAAAAGGAGTGAAAGAGTTGCCCTTTAAAACGCCCCAAACCTGGTTGTATACGGGCCCGAATATGGGCTATATAACAGCCCGTATATGGCACTGGACGTGTCATATGGCCATGTATATGGGCCTTATGACAGCCCGTATACCCCTCTGGAGGCTCCATATGGCCGTATGGAAGGCCGTATGGTACCCCGTATGGGCCTGGGTTTGGCTTATGCAGCCAATCCAGGACACCATTCGAATCCTCCTCGCGCTCCCTAATGATAATCATGTATTCTAGGGCTATGAATGGATTGACAACCAGCAGGATGATATAAGATATCATAGAAATGGACATGATATATCTCAATCATTTATTCCAAACACACAATCTAACTAAAGAAGCTTGCAACTAAAAAGAAAGAAAAAGATTTTCAAGAGCTTGGGTTGCCTCCCAAGAAGCGCTTGTTTAATGTCACTAGCTTAACGTACCTTTACCTTACCTCATGGGGGTTCAAATACCTTGAAGCTTTCATTGGCTCCTCCCTTAAAGCATTGTCTGAATAAAAATATTCCCAAGTTGGCCTAAATTGATCTATTGTTATTCTCCATACTTGGGCTTCCCTTGGTAATATCTGGAGCCAATGGTTTGGTGCTTACCCCCTTCTGTTGTATTTGTCACCAGCATGTTGTAGGTGGAATGGATTTTTACTTCTTTTTCTTGACCTTCCCTGTCTCAAGCCTTGATGGAATGGAATCCCCATGCATTTCCTCCGAGTGTCCATCGTGTTTCCCCAAGTAAGGGTATAGTGGATCCACCATTAATAGGTCTTCTATACACTCGAAAGTGATTTCGTCTACCTCGTCGGTGCAATATGAGGTGTCATCTTGGGCCATTGAGTGTTGCATCGCATTAGGCAATTGAAACACGACCTCTTGATCTCCCACCCTCAAGGCAAGCTTACCTTGTGCATGATCTTCAAGGGCTTGAGCGGTGGCAAGGAAAGGTCGCCCAAGAATGATAGACACATCGACCTCATCATCAACATCTAACAACACAAAATCTGTCTGGAAAACAAATTGGTTAATCTGAACAAACACGCTATCCCTTTCGGTGAATGGAGTGTAAAGGAAGGGTTGTAGACCATGGTGGCCGACGCCGCCGCGCCCGATGCATACGGGTTGTATAGCAGCCCGTATGGGCCCCAGGTACCCCTATACGGGATGGTATACAGCCCGTATGGAAACCCGTATAGGGCCCATTGAAGACCATAGTGCGCAACATTCTATTAAATTTTTGAAAATTCTTGTTTGCACTAACACCCTTTTCAATTATTTTGTAGATATGCCGAGGAAAGTTGTGGCATCCAAGAAAAGGCAGACCGGCGAAGGATCCTCCACCACACCTCATTTTGAGGAGGATCGCTTCTTCCACCGCTACCAGAGGCTAGCCGCCAAGCCATTTGGGTGGACGCGGTACATCAATTGGGGCGTAGTCATCAAGCTGGGGATCGCAAACCGGGTATAGAGTATGCTCGGGGTTGGTGGATGGGACAAGGTGTTCTCCATCAACCACGAGACCTTACGGGAGGCGACTCTGGAGGTCCTCAGCACGTTCGTGGCCGATTGGAACTCCATTCAGGAGCGGTCCCTCACAGCGATCTCATTCCAGCTCTTCGGGGAGAAGAGCACTATGAGCTACACCTGATTCTCCATGCTCATGGGCTTCTACGACATGGAGGCCCTCCATACTCGGGAGCATCAGGAGCTCCTTACCTCCTTCCCCGACCACATCATTACAACCGCGCGCTATTGGATTCAGCTTGGGGGGCGCCATGGGAGCAACAAGGCAACCCTCATGTCTGATCCTGTCCACCACTTCATCCATGCACTCGTCAGCCGCTCCATCGCGGGGCAAGACGACAGCACCGGGAAGGTCATGGTCACCGATCTTTTTATCCTTTACAGTATTTTCGAGCGGGTACCTATCCATCTAGGATATGTACTCGCCGATTACTTGGTGCACCGGGGGACCCACACCCGATTGAGGACTATCACTACGGGGCCTTACATTACCCGCCTCATCCTTGGCATGGGCCTCGAGGAGAAGACGGAGGACATGGAGCGGCTTTAGCTTATGGCCGCCCTGGGGTTGAGTACACTATGCCAGATGGGGCTCGTCAAGCACGCGGGAGGCCGCTACACATTGGTTGTCCAGGACGCCGACAGTTATGATGATGATGAGGAGTCCGACTCTGAGGACTCTGATATCCTACCTCCCGCGGACGAGCTTCTATCTTCAGTGAGCCGGAGCCGATTCGAGCGCCTGGAGGAGCAGATCGCGGACATTCATGCTACTCAGGATACGATTCTCACGGAGCAGCGCCGCTTGGGAGACCAGTTCGCGGAGCTGTCTATCTTTATCCATGGGCACCCAGCGTTTGCACCTCCTCCAGCACAGGCACCCCCCAGCACAACACCTGAGGCACCACTAGCAGATGACCCCGCACTCTGAGGACTTGGACACATCTCTTTCTTTTTATGTTGATGAGGCTTATTTTATTATGCACCTTTTATTTTCGTGCTTGGTTGAACTTCTTGCTTTATTTTGCGCACCTTGTATGGCTAGCAAGGGCATCGCCCTGCAACACTCATCCTCTCGTTTATCTTTTATAGACTCTCTTGCTTTCCTCTTATCTTTTGTGGAGCTATAATGATTTCCCCTTACTTTGCAGAAGTGGAAAATGAATCAACGCCCTCGGTAATGGCCACGCACCAACTTCATGGAAATCAATTGGCGCACCAAAATAACCGGGGAAGTTTTCGTTCACCTTTCTCCATGCATGTTTCATTTTTGACTTATTGCATACAATTTTAAGTGTGGAGATGGGTAGCTACCTATCTTTTATATTTGTACATTCATAGCAAAGCTTTAAGTGTGGAGATAGGTAACTATTAATGAACTATTGATTATTAATGAAATTCATTGCAAATTTTTTGTTATTCATGACTAGCATGCCTCGACAAAGGCCTTAAGGAAACATGTTGGCACACTCTATTTCTAGGGCACCATCTTGGCACATAATTTTGGTAAACTCTCCTATGAAACGCCATAGGCATATAAAGAACATCTCTGTGACACCTATGATGTTTAAAGACAATAGATAACCCATTTCCATGTCCTTTTGACTTTAATATCTAAGCATTACTTTCAATGGCTCCAAGAAACTTCGTGGCACTAGTTCAAACTTATTAACCCCTCATAATGTTACCAAGTGGACAAGTAAGAGGAGAAACAAATAGTTGTACATATAGTAGTTGTCAATCAATAAAGACGGTGTTCCGCTGCTTGTTGTGACAAAGTAGTTTGGGGTTCTGGCTCCTAACAAGAGTGTTCTTCAATTCGAAAAGTCATTACTTAGTATGAACACGCTTAGGTAGAGTTGTAACCACCTTAGTAGCTATGTGCCCCAGTGCTTAATCAGCATGAGCACCTTGCAAAAAGAAGGTACTACACTATACCTTGATCTTCAGAACGGGAAAGTTGGATCTAATGTAGGTGCCCTACCCGAATAAAAAAAAATAAAAAAAAGGTGTTTCCTTCAAACTTGTCCACCATTCTTCTAATAGGGGGTAATTCTTTTTATTCTTAGGGCCTCAAGGACTTTCTAGAGTCCACTGAGAGCATGCTTATCTTGCTAAGACTTGAGAACATGGCATGTGGAGTGAATAAGCATTGTCTAGAACCATAATGACACATTGAATGAGATCTATTTAAGCCTTGGCGTGGAAATGGGAGAACATAGTACATGGGTGGTGAACTTGAAAAAAGTTGAGCAATACATTTCATGGCCAAGAGGATGAACACTTATATTTTCTTTTGTTGATTGATTTTCTTTGCTCGGGGACAAGCAAACCATTAAGTGTGGAGATATTTGATAAGTGTTCATTTGAGCATAATTTTATACTATATTCCTATATGCTTGGCAAGTAATTGTGAAGACTTTTTGCCCACCAATACTCAAAATATATTTATTTTCATCAACTGGGCATGATATAAGAACCCCGGAAGAAAGAAAGCATTTCGAGAGAAACTGGGATCCCAGAGCACCCAGAAGGGCCTATACGGGCAATAATACGGGCTGATATACGGACGTATACTGGCTCCTAAAGGGAATACGGGCCAGTATACGGCTCGTATAATAGCTGGTATGATGATTGGCCCATATACGGGCCGATATATGGCCCGTATACGACCCTGTATGAAGGTGGCTGGCCCGTATATGAGATGACATACGCTCGTATACGGGCCCGTACATCGTCAATTTGGGCGAATCTGCAGATCTTGAAGAGGGCAAATGGGTAAATCTCACCCTTAAAAACCCTAGGGGTATAAAAGCCAACGAAAAGGAGGGTTTTGAGAGCAGCTTGGGGAGAAATGGGTGAATCTTGGGGGAAAGCTTGGAGGTCTTCACCTAGGAGCCATTAGAGCAAGAGGAGGAGAAACCTTTGGAAGAAGATCAAGAAGCCATCAACGGTGATTTCATTGGATTTACCTACTATGTCTTCTTTGATTGCTTTCATCTTTGTTTTGGATTGTTGCCCTCCTACCATGGAGGGCTAATTTTGTAGATGCTTGGATGATTGATGAACCCTTAGACATGATTTAATTAATTTTGTTTTCTATTCTTGAATGCTTGGTTATATTCATTGAGTCTATTGGATGTTTTAATGTGAGTGAATCCCTCTACGTTGCGAGAGCCCGGAGAGATTCTCATAGTCCATATGGGGAAAGAAGCGAACGCCTCCCCGTGTGTAGACCATCTCCAATGGAGGGGATTGTGAGTATACCAGGAACCCGGGTACTAAGGAGAGCAAGTCCTTTAGATGAATTATTCCCATAATCCTTCCAAGAAATAGGTTCAAGAACATAATAGGTAAGGGCACTAGGATTAGTAACTCACCTCGGGATGAGGGAGTGAAAGCATGATAGGAACCCTTGGCCAAGAATTAACCAAGTGTTGAGATAGAGAATAACATTCATCCTTTAGAAGTCCAAGGGGGATTCAATTGTTCGAGCATCCCCTTTTTATGATTGTTTGACCTTAAGAGCAACCCGATCCCTTTGTTCATAATTTAAATTTGATTAGTTTAGAATTAGTATAATCAACCACCCTAGACCGACTAATTAGTAAAAGAATAGTGGGTACTAGTACTTCCATTTCCCTGCGGATCGACAACCCGACTTTCACGTCCACTTTATTACTTGTGACGACCCATACACTTGCGGTTGTATCGTATCAAATAACTACTCTAAGATTTGAAATCACCAGTCCTAAGTGTGATACCAACTGCGGTCCCAAAGACCTATAAAGAGTTCATACACCGAGCCCATGGTAAACACTAGGAAAACTCAACCGGGTGCATCTTTGACATATAATCAATATCAACAATTTATGCAAGCTTGTATTTCAAATGTAACACATTCATTCTACCATTTTTATTTCATGAAACACAAACAGTGCTAGCCCTCCATTGAGGGTAACTAAACATATATCACAATCAAATACAAGCAATGCACAGAAAAACCGATTAAATTACTGTAAAGATCATATATATAGTAGCCCACACTAGGGAAATCTCATCGTAAATACTGAAAATAGTATTTAAAATACTCATCATCACACTCATAGGATAAATCATGAGTAAAGGAGGAAAAAACTGGGGCTCCTCTGCATTCCACTCACCTTTGGACAAATATGTATTACTCACTATCCTGGCTCCGACTCTCTCGTTGAGTCCACCACGTCTTTATCACATCCTATACATATAATTTTTTTATTTTTCAACAGTGCATAATATTCAACAACAAATGCGTAAACTATATGCTCTAATTTCATGTATTTCGAACCCATGAGGCTAAGCTTTGGTGACTATGGTTACAGAGTACCAACAATGCTTCAACCGGTGTTCTCATACCTATCTAGATCTCTTACTCCACTGTATTACTCGAAAAGTAACTTCTCAAATTCAAAGCTAATACCTTGATGTAGATTATGATGGAATCCTATATTGTGAAATAATCTCAAACCGAAGCATCAAAGGAACTAACTCTATATCCTTTACCTTGATTCTTCAAGGTATACCTTTTGTAATAATTTAAACTCAATAGTAGCTAGTTGCCCACAGTTTCACCATCACTAATTTTGATTCCCTTAAATAAGAGAAGAACCTACTTCTACACCACCACTTTAGATTAGAGAGAGAGAGAGCAATCATGAAAGAGAGAGAGTAAAAGGAGTGAAATTCTATCTACACATAAGAGAGAAGAAAGCTTTTCAAAAAGCTCATCAAATTCCACCGCTATGTAGAAACTTCAAAATAGTCCTAATGGATTGTGAGGTAATAATTATTTTAGTATTATTATTATTATTATTATTATTATTATTATTATTATTATTATTATTATTATTATTATTATTATTATTATTATTTGATTTATTCCTTGACTGTAAGGACAATTATATCACAACTTACTCATTTAGTATTTACGTGTAAATCCACCATTTTACTTATTTATTTTAATTATGATTTATATTAATTCGAAAAGTTAGGATATTATAAAGAAGATGGTGTATGCCCTCATTACATCAGCTCAGTGACTCAGACCATATTTCCAGGCTCATCCAGTCGTGGTGCTAACTGACCAACCCCTCAGACAAGTCTTATAACTGCACGAGTTGTGTTGCCAAATGATGAATTGGGCCATCGATCTAAGCGAGTTTGTTGTGGCCTATAAGCCACGGACAACCATCAAGGGACAAGCACTTGCGGATTTTTTTGCGGACCTAACTATTCCAGAAGACGGGTCTGCAAACGGTCTAGGGAAGGAGCAAGCCCTAGTGCTCAGTAGAACACCTGGGTATTGTACGTTGATGGCTGGGTGGAGGGGAGAGGTTTGGGAGCTGGCCTCATCCATAAGTCCTCTAAAGGATGGAAGATGTTGACGTCCCTAAAGTTTGGTTTCAAAACTACTAACAATGAAGCCGAGTATAAAGCACTAATTACAAGGATGAGGCTAGCCTTTGAAGTCGGGGCTCGAAGGCTAACTGGATATATTGATTCGTAGCTCGTTATTGGATACTTGAGTGGAGAATTCGAGGCATGTAATGGGACCATGATTAAATATACGGCGCTAGTAAGGGAGCAGATCGCCTAATTCGATCACTTCCAAGTGGTCAAAATCCCACGGACTAGCAATCAAGAGATTGATGCCCTATCGAAGATAGCATCTTCCCTGTGGTTTGACCTCGAACAACCTATAAAGGTTCAATACCTCTAGACATGAAGCGTAAGTGAGGCGCCTGCTACAGAAGTACAAGCGGTCACATAAGAACCGAGCTTGCTTGACCCTATCCTTAGCTACCTGAGAGGAGGGGCACTCCTGGTAGATAGTAAGGAAGCCAAGAATGTAGTCAAAAGGGCAGCTTGGTTCGTCATCATAGACAGCCAGGTGTACTAAAGATCATATACATTGGCAAACCTAAAATGTCTCAGACCCACCGAGGCTGATCTAGTACTACAAGAGATATATGAAGGCGTATGTAGAGAGCACCTTGGAGGAAGGTCCCTAGTCCATAAAGTCCTTCAACAAGGATACTGTTAGCTTACATTGACTGAAGATGCCAAGAATAAAGTTCAAAGATGTCAAGCATGCCAGTTGTACGCCCGAGTCTAGAGACGACAAACCGCACCTCTCACATCCATCACAAGTCTAAGGCCGTTTGCTACGTGGAATCGACATCTTCGAGCCTTTTAGCATGGCGATCCAACAACTAAAGTTCATGATTGTAGCCATAGACTACTTCACTAAGTGGGTGGAGGCTGAGCCCCTAACCAAAATAACATAGCTAGCCTCCTAAAGTTTCATCTTGAAATTGATAATCTGCCAATTCAAGATCTCGGTTGCTTTCATCTAGGACAATAGATGATTGTTTGATAACCAGAAGTATCAAGACATCTGCACAGATTTGTATATCGAGCTGAGGCTGACGTCGATAACACATCCGGTGACGAACGTGCAAGTCAAGGTGGCAAACGTCATCCATCCTTAAGCGTCTGAAGGCAATGGTCCTTCGAGCCAAATCAACTTGGTCGACTAGTTGCCTAGCATGTTGCGGGCTTATGCGACGACCAACCAAACAACGACAAGAGAAACTCCCTTTAGCTTGACATTTGGGGCGGAGGATGTCCCCCCAAAAGAAGTAGAACTGCTAACGTATAGGATGTCGATGTTCAATACTAAGGTCAACAATCAAAGCTTACGAGCAAAGTTGGACCTCCTCGAAGAAAAAAGGGAGTGCACCCCCTGCGGACGGCAACCTACTAGTATCGAGTTCATCACTTTTACAACTCGAATGTGAGGAAAGTGACCTTCTTTCCAAGTGACCTCATCTTATGGAGAAATATGTTTCAGGGAAATCAAAGTCAGATGGGAAAGCTCACCCCCAATTGAGAAACCCCTATATGGTCACCCACGTCATCCGTCCAACATATATAGGCTCACGGAGCTAGAGGGCAGGCCACTGATCATCACATAAAGAATTTCCAGTAATGATACTAAAGTGCTCATCTAACTCCCCTCTATTTTATGTGTGTTTTGCATGAATTCGCGGCTACAAACCCTAGAGCCTCAAAGACGAGGATCGGGATAGCTTGGGGGTAAGCTACCGACTAACGAGAAGGAGAAGACCTGACTTACCTTCCTCAAGGCCTCAGATCCTTCTCAATCTTTGGGAAAAGATCATCCCCCTATTATGAGGGGAAGACCACAAAGTTCTGTCAACCTTGGATCTTACTCGGCCTCAGATTTTGGAAAAGAAAGTCCCCTTATTATGTGAGGAAGACCATAAAGTCCCGTTGGCCTTGGATCTTACTTGACCTCAGATCCTTCTCGGTCTTCGGGATCATCCCCCCATTGTGAGGTGAAGACTACAAAGTCCCGTCTACTTCGGATCTTACTCGGCCTTAGATCCTTCTCAATCTTCGGGAAAGGATCATCACCCTATTAGTGGGGGAAGACCACAAAGTCCCGTTAACCTCGGATCTTACTCGGTCTCAAATTATTCTCGACCTTCAGAAAAAGATGATCCCTCTATTGTGAGGGTATGACCACAAAGTCTCGTTGGCCTTGGATCTTACTCTGCCTTAAATCATTCTTTGTCTTTGGGTAAAGATCATCCCCCTATTGTGAGGGGAAGACCACAAAGTCCCATCAACCTTGGATCATACTCAGCCTCAGATCCTTCTCCGTCTTCGGAAAAATATCATCCCCCTATTGTGAGGGGAAGACCACAAAGTCCTGTTGACCTCGGATCTAACTTAGCCTCAGATCCTTCTCAGCCTTCGAGAAAAGATAGTCCCTTAATAGTGAGGGGAAGATCGCAAAGTCCTATTGGCCTTGGATCTTACTCGGCCTCAAATCCTTCTCGGTCTTCAGGAAACAGGTATCCCCCTATAGTGAGGGGAAGACCACAAAGTCCGGTCGACCTCAGATCTTACTTGGCCTCAGATCCTTCTCGGCCTTTGGGAAAAGATCATCCCCCATTATGAGGAGAAGACCACAAAGTCCTATTGGCCTCAGATCTTACTTAGCCTTGGAGCCTACTTGGCCTTCGGGAAAAGATCACCCCTTGTTGTGAGGGAAAGACCACAAAGTCAAATTGACCTCGAATCTCACTCGGTCTCGGAGCCTACTCGGCCTTTAGAAAAAGATCATCCCATTATTGTGAGGATAAGACCACGAAGTCTCGTCAACCTTCGAACCTACTCGACCTCAGAGATTTCCTAGCCTATCAAAGAAAGTCATCACCGAAGCGTCTTTGCAACAATCAAGAAGAAAATATCGCTCTGGCATATTAAGCATACCAATGTGGACCACCCCAGATGTCTCGTAAAGGTTGAGCAGCAAGGCCACAGATGCGAATACAAGCAAGAAAGGGGAAGAAAATAAGGGAAAATGATAAAGACCAAGTGAAAAAAATACGATGTTCATAACAGTCGAAAAAGATAATTACAAAGTACTATTTCCTATGGAATACCACAAGGGAGAACCCTACCAAGAGGCTAATCACTTTGTCAGAAGCTCTTCCGAATTAGTAGAATCAACTTCCATCCAAACTGATGAGGGCCTTGCTTTGGCGCAACCGTCCCTCATGCTGGAAAAGGTCTCCTAGTAAAGTAAGTCATCGAATTATTTAGAAGCTACGACGACAACCACAGCCTTGTCCTCGATCTCTTTTCGAGCGAGAATGAAGTCCTCAAAGTCCATGAAGTCCGCCACGACCACCTTTACCTCCACATGGACCTCTGGAGATAAACAGTACTCAACCACGGCTCAGGTGAGAGTGGCCCGGTGTTTGTTTGACCCTAGGTACTGTTCTAAGATGACATTATAGGTGATACGAACGAAAAAATCCCGATTGTCCTCGACCTCCTTAGTGAGATGTCGGGTCATATGGAGGGCTGAGTGAAGACTCTCTTCCTTAAGGTGTGCTTCATCAAGTTTGGACTGCAGCTCTGAACCAAACCCTCTAGGTCCAGGATCTTCCTTATTAGTTCACTCTTTGTGACCTCCAACGCCTGGAGCTTTAAAGCCACGAGACCCAAACAAACACTAAGCTGCACGGATCTGCAGTCAATAGAAAGAAGAGGGAGAAAAGCAATGGGTTGACAGAGGACGTGCTTACCTCAATAGCGATCAAGGCTAGATGAAAGCCTAAGTCTGGGTCGGATAACTTATCCATCACGTCTCGATCAGCATCAGAGATAAGCTATAGGAGGGCCGCAATCGCATTAGAAGAGTCGGTAAGGGGGGACTTCCTCCTTGCGACACCCTCTCCCGAAGGAAAGGGACCCTCACTCCCTCAAGGAAAGTATGGACGGACGACGAATCCTCGGGGAGAAATAGTTCTGAAGACGCCAAAGCCGGTGATGGAGAATGAGAGCGAGGAGAATTGTAAGACACAGACAAGGCTAGTCATGGAAGTCTCTCCTCAGAGCTACCTCTCGCTATGGCCAAAGGAGTTGGTTCTTATGAGGCAGAAGAGGAACTAGCCATAGAAGACTCCCCTTGAGTGCCCGCATTAGCGATAGAGTTTGTAACCCGACACCTCTTCCTCGACCATGCTTGGACTGTGTCAGTCCCCTCGCTACGTCGATTTTCGGAGGAACCACGACAATGGCCCTTAAATCCAACAACAGCCTACTTTTGCGGTCTATTAGATCTGTTATGTGTTTAAAGAGAAAAGAAATAGACGATCAGAAAAAAAGAAATGGAGCCACCCCTGGAGGTACATATCCATACAAGGAGAACATCCTACTCGTAGGTGCTGGAGGCTATAAACTAACACGGCCTGGTTCGATGGAGAAGGAGATAGGGCGTTACGCTTGAGAAACTCTAGCTGCTTAATTTCCTGTTCAGACAACATGAGCTTGGTCTTATCACGTTTAAGTTCCTTCTATGAGATGGGGATCAACCGTCCCTTGTCGCAAGAGATGAAGATAAAATGGGATTTCCAATCATGAATGGAGGAGGGTATATCAACCAAGTAAAACCTCCCAACACGGGCGGCAAAGATGTACCAACCATTACCATATTTTCTCAAAATGCAAAAGTAGGCCAAACAATCTAACCCAAGGTTTAAAGTTAAAGTACCGAAATGAGTCAAGAAACCCATAAAGAAGCCTCAAAGAGTTGGGGACATGTTGAGAAGGACAGAGGGAGAAAAATCGAAGGATATCCTCAAGGACCTCATGGAGGAGAAGTGTGGAGCCAACATTGACTCTAAGTAAATGGTGATCTCCTTGGGTCCAGAAGAATTCACCCGCTCCTCAAGACTAGGCCTCCTATCCCTAAAGGAAGGCGGAAGATCTAACCCTTCCACTAAATCGGCGAACTCAAAAGGAAGTATGTTATAGGTAAGGGATCTCACTTTGGGTTCAGGGTTTCGGGAGGTGCCGGAGAGTCATCGTACCTTTAAAAATAATGGGACAGAGGGATTACCATGATGATCTCAGATAGCACCTCTGAAATAGGAATGACGTCTGGCGACAACTGTAATCTCTTCTCAGGAGGCTAGAGGAAAACAATAGGTGTTTGGGCCCGGAGATGAGACAACCATGATCAAGAGATTGAAAATTCACAATGCCCCAAAAAACAATTCCAAAGGTCCCGAGAAACGATTCAAAAGATATATGGGTTGGACCCCGAGAAGCGTGCCTCAGAGACACTAGTCGGACCCTTCCTGAAGCCGGTTCACCCCTAAATAATCAATGTCACTAGCCAAGCTGTCTGACTGACACTGAAGAACAAGAGGCACCACCAGCGAGCAAATCGATTCTTTAGGTCACCTTAAGCTGAAAGTCCAGTGACCTAAAATGTTTTGGGCAAGTGGTAGGGGTAAAATTTTGTTGCACACGTGGCTGGATCCTAAAGGGATATGATGGGGTTAATATAAGTGCGGACACGTGGCCCGCAAGTAACCAGGCATGTGCAGATCACGTGGCAATCTTTGTAACATCTCGCTTGGTTCCTCTCTGTGGCCGAGCTCCTCACCTCGGAAAATGCTCTAAATTCCAAGGTCCTCTCGTAGGACCTCGGCACCTCATATGGGACCGAGCCACCTTCAGATTTCCTTCCCACTGTTATCGACATGAAATCCCTTAAGGTCTTCTAGAAGCCCAGTTAGTTAGAGGAACGGTTAAACAGTTGAGAAACAGTTAGGCAGTTACAAAACAGTTATACAGTTAAAGCGCCAGCCTGGAGTCTAGAAGCTTCTGGAAACATGATGAGTTGGATTTGCTGAGCTGGAGTGCTGAGTTGGCACCCACGTGCTCAAATTGATTAGCTTACTCTCCAAGCAACACCCCAGCCTCCAGACCCTATAAATACCCCTTCTCCCTAGTTCGACGGCATCTGACTTCTGATCCGGCGAAGCCCTGTCTCTCTGGCGACTGGAGTATCATCCCATCTCCTCCTCCTTCTCCTCTCGAATTTTCTCTCTTTCAAGCTCATCAATGGAGCTTCATTCTGTAATCATGGTGGAAGATCTAGTGAATTTCATCTCCCATGGAGGTGACCGTGGTTTTTTCCCCTTTTCTGGGTTTTTCCACGTTACTTGCTGAGTCTCTTTTACTTTCTGAGTTTTTATCTTTGATCTCTTGATTCTCCTCCTTTCCTCCTCAATATAAATTCTAAGTGTTGGTCGAAATTGGGATTTGATCCGATTTTTGCACCAACAGGATACATGGCGACATCCCGGTGGCCTAAGGAAAAAACACATGAATAGGACTACTCCAACCGAATAATGGTAACAACTAACTAGCTGATGAGGACAAAGAGCCACTGGCTGATGCTCGGAACTCCGACGAAGGTTCTAGAGAGCTTTGTTTGAGTTAGCGCCTAGCTGGAACTTACTTGGCGTCCAAGCAAGGGGAAGTTTGCACAGTAAGCCATCAGGGATGAAGGGAGGATGAAAATGTATAAAAGGAGAGGAGAGGTGAGAAAAAAAGGAGGAACTTCTATTAAGCTCTTAACAAACATTCTCTCTCTCTCTCTCTCTCTCTCTCTTTGGCTCTATTCTCTTTAATGTGTCTCTCTTCTTATTAATACTATGAAAGCTCCAATGATTTTCATGGCTTCCTTCTTCCCGAAGCTAACAGTCTGACTTGATCGTGGAAGGGTTTGGGGTAAGAGCCCCGAACTTCTCTTGCGTAGGTCACTACTAAGGATGATGCCACACACCACAACTTAGGAGGATCAGTGACCTCGACGGCCTCTGCTATGACGAACTCCATCACAATCGTTTCAATCAAATGTCTCCCTAACTACAAATTATACTCATATATCAGGATTAGTTCTCATCCCGAGGAGGAGCCGATTCCAAACATTAACAAGTTCTATTGGCTGAGCTTATAACATGATATGGCTAACATTATTGGTCAATGTTGAACCTGTCAAACGGCCAAGCAACAAAGGCAAAATAGGGGATTCTATACTCCTCTTCCTATCCCCATCCGCCTGTTGAAGATGTGAGTATGAATTTCACTCTTGGGTTACCACGAATACCCGAGCGGTATGATTCCATTCTTGTGGTAGTAGACCACTTTTCTAAGATGACCCATTTCATTCTTTGTGCCAAAACATCATATGCTTCCAATGTTGCAACATTGTTTTATTAGGAGATAGTCTGTCTGCACGAACTTCCTAAATCCATTGTGTCAGACAAAGATATCCCTTTCACTAGTTATTTTTGGAAGATCGACTCTCTGGCATAAGATAGACACTGTGTCACAATTCTCAACAACCAACCATCCCCAAACAGATGGTTAGACCGAAGTGGTCAATCGAAGTACAGGCAATCTTCTTAAGTGTCTAGAAGGAGGGTACCCTGGCACATGTGGTGTTGTTCTTCTGACTACTCCATTTGCCTACAATAATTATGTTAATAGGTCAACTGGCAAAAGTCCTTTTGAGGTCATGCATGATTATAAGCCTAGGACCCCTTTAAATCTCATTCTCATATCACCTTTGCATAAAGTGTTAAAGCCTACATAGCCCTTCGCCCAACGCATGCATGATTTGCATAAAAGTATTCGTGATCAACATAATGCCATTAGTCCGAAATATGAAATCTTTTCATGTAACCATAGGCAAAATCAGAACTTTAAAACTAGGGATTATGTCATAGTTAGGTTGAGACTTGAGAGGTTCCCACAAGGAGCTTCAAAGAAATTGCAGGCTCATAGCGTTAGTTCATTTGAAATACTTAGTGGAATACACGGGTCAAATCCATATATGTTAGATCTTTCTACAAACTAGGGTATTAGCTCTACATTCAATGTCATAGACTTGGTTAAGTTTAAAGGTTCCGCATCTATTCCTTCAGATTCTTTTGAGCGACATCACTTTGTAATTTGGGCATAACTTTCTTATTCGAGCCTGATTAAGATGATTAAAGATACTATGGAATGCTAACTAAGAAAAAGCTATCCAACTTTCATAATTTGAATTTTGAGAGATACTAGTCGCATAAAGTCAAGCCAAAATTGGGCTTGAAGTTCTTTGCACTAGCACACATCCACAATGCCCTACTTGTGCGCGCCCAGATTGATCGCCAAGGTATAATTTTCCATTTAGTCCCTTATTTATTGAATATTTAGAATATGATCTAATCTTGATTTCTATGCTTCAATGCATTATAAATATCATCTTGTGAGTGAGTTTAGATCCATCAAGGTTTATATTTGCTGAAAATATTGAACTTCTAAAATCGGCATTGAACTAGAGCGAAAACCTAGCTTGGGAAATTTCTATACTTTCCTCCAATCCTTATTATTGTTAGTTTCTTAAAGGTTATAAAGTAAGCTTTATTGAACTTAAGTTGATGACGAACATAGGCCATATAGGTTTTACATTAGTGTGCCCCATTACTCCGATTCCAACTTCATTTGAGTGTGTCACTATTGAATGACTAAACTTTCATGACAAGCACTAAAGCATCAACGAACACAATTATACGTGCCGAACAAGTTATATAATCATAAGATGAGTCAATCCCCACAAGGAATTGGTGCTATATTTTAATGAATACAATATTATATCAAGCTACTATTATCCAACCTATCATTTTTTGGAAGGTGATGTTTTAAAATCTAAGAAAGTGAATTAGAAAATAACAAAAAACAAAATAAGGGGAGGTTGTGATCAATAATAATAGACCTAGGGTTTTGACTTTCTTTGATAATGTAGAATGAATCTTCTCACTTGAATAAATGGATCAAATTGTTAGTCTATGGATCTGACCTATTCGTTCAAATGTCTTTCGGACAACTTGAGAACATATTCATCAACCTAATTCTCTATATGTCTATGAGAATTAAAGAGTTCGTGGATCTTGAGGAGCAATTCCTAATCATGACTAAGGATCACTCATCAGTGTACGTCTACCCCACGAACTAATCAATCCATGCTATAACATGTAATTAAACACCCATTGCATAATCCCCAGCCTATCATAGCTTTCCTTTGTCAAGTTCATCTATGGATCCAACACAATCTTATGATCTCACTATCAAGAAAGAATTAAGAACGTAGATTATACAAACAATCAAACATCATTCATTCAAGCATTCTAGAGAGAAGGAGAATCAAAGTATAACATTGGACATATCAAAACCCTAGAATTAGAGTTAGTCTAAAATCAAGATTATCATCTCATCCATTATAGAATTCATAAATCAAATCCATGCAACAATTTGATGATCAAAACAAGAAGAATAAGGGTAGAGAAAATAAATCCATTATATCCTAGTTTGAAGGTCCACTTTTTTGCTTGAAAATTCTCTAAAAAATTGACTTGAACTCACATTAGTGTAATAAAATGCTCATTTTACCTCTAAAATGTACTAATGCATGTAAACAGGTGACCGAGATCAACATTTGTGCAATTAAACCAAAATATCAAAAATAAAACTTTAAATCTCATAATTTGGTTGAACTCAAAGCACTAATGCACATGAATATAGCTCTCTTTTGAGAGCTAACATACCTCCAAACTTGAGTTATTACTCGTCCTCGAGAAATTAATGTATAAATATGAACACATGAAGTAACTCAAGAAGCATAAGTAGTAGATGATTCTCCTTGCACTTTTATGATTGCCTCTTCGATTCTGATTTGTGGTCTAAGATGATAATCCTTAGGCATAATACAAGTTTGAAAAAGATTTGCATCTTAGAATCAATTTTCGTATATATTTGTTAGTCCCCCTATCTTAATTCATATGCAATTTCAATAGATGTTACTAAAATAGAATATATATATATATATATATATATATATATATATATATATATATATATATATATATATATATATATATATGCATGAATTGTCAAAGATTGATTTTCAATACTATCCACTTGAGTACATTACATTTCATTGATTTTCCGTACTATCTACTTGAGTACATTACTTATCGGTGATGAAGGAGGTCTTCTTTTTGTCTGACTTGGCCATTTGAATATGGTTCTACCATAAGAAGGCATCTAAGAAACTTAGTATCTCATGCCCCGCTATAGAGTCAACCAACTTGTCGATCATCAGGAGAGGAAAACTATCCTTTGGACAACCTTTTTTAAGGTTTGTGAAGTCTATGCACATTCTCCACTTAATTACTCGAGTCTTTCTTTACCAAGACTATGTTCGCTACCCAGGCCGGATAATGGACCTCTCTGATGAATCTCACCTTGAGAAGCTTCCTAATCAACTCCTCGATGGCTTGTTGTCGTTCGGGAGTGAAGTGTTGTCTTTTCTTCATCACCGGCTTGTGAGTAGGATCCACTTTAAGCTTGTGCTCGATGATCCTTCTGTCTATACCCTGCATATCATCAGGTTCCCATGTGAAGATGTCGGCATGGTTCCTTAGGAAGCTCAACATCTCTTCACTCTACTTACCTTGTATCTCAGCTCCGACTTGGATAGTATGGTCGGGTTGGTCCTAAGCTGCCAGAGGTACCTTGTTTAGTTCTTACAAAGGCATCGTTCTCTGCGTCGATCTATCATAAGACTCTCCTTGTGTCTCGATTGTCAGAGACTCTTATGCCATGCCCTTAAGGAGAACAATGTAACATTATTGAGTGATTGGTTGGTCTCTTTTGAGCTCTCCGCATCCATGCTCTATAGAGAACTTAATCATGTATGTGGAGATGGCTAATCTCAAGGAGTTTAATATTGGTCTCCTAAGGATGATGTTGTTGTTGAATAGGCATCGAACGACTCTAAAACTCGTCATCACGGTCATCTGTTGGGGGTAGCTCCCCGCTGTGTTAGAGAGAGTAACCATACCCTTAGGTTGCACTGCTCCTCCAGTGAATTCTACTAGTAGAGACCTCACTGGCGGTAATTGCTCTGATTTGAGGCCCATCTTCTCGTAAGCATCCCAAAAAATGATATTAGCTAAGCTCCTGCTATCGATGAGGACATGCCTAACCTCGTAGTTGGCGACGATTACTGTAACCACTAGGGTATCATCATGCGAGTGGTGGACTCCTTCCAAATCATTGTCTAAGAATGTAATCAAAGGCTCAACGTGAAGTCTCTTCCTCGCCTGGTCAACTCGGGAAGATATCTGAACATAATTCTTATGGGACAAGGTATTGCCGCCTCTATATGCCGATCCTTCAACGATATAAAGAATGACCCTTGCTAGAGGTGGGTTCTCCTTCGGCGAGAATGAGCCTTCCTTCCTTATGTATCATCTGAGGCATTGCGATAGATGACCATAGTGGATCTGGTCTTCTATTTCATCCTTTAGTTGGATGCACTCTTCAGTGTCATGATCTCAATCCCGGTAGAATCAGTATTACTTCTTGTTATATTTTCTACTAGCAAGTTTCTTCATCCTAGTTAGCCATTTCACCATCTTCTAATCTTTAATTTGCATCAGTATCTCAACTCGACTGGTATCAAGGATAGCATAGTTCCAAAACTTAGTGGGCTCCCTTATTCTGCAGATCTCTCGAGGCTAGAGCCTTGGCCTCTTCAACTGCTTCAAAGGCTCTCTACTTTGGTTCTGCTCCCTCTTGGGCTTCTTCCGTTAGACTTCCTCCTTCCTGGCAGCCTTGAACTTCTCAATATTAATATACTTCTCGTCCTAGGCGAGGAGATCCTCCAAATCTTCTGCTTTCTTCTTGCATAGAAATAACTGGAACACCAACCTACATAACCATTCTACGTGTGTGGCTATGGCAAAAGGATTGGTTGAGGTTTGGAATCAACAAAGTCTCCATGTTGAAGCGATGGATGTAGTTGTGCAAACTTTCTCCATCATGCTGCTTGATCCTCATCAATATGGCAAACGTCTTCCTCTAGTTAGCTAGCTCCTCAAAGGATGTAATCTACTCCGAGGGAAGATTAGTGAACCTAGTCTGCATTGTGCTGCATAGAGTAGCGGGGAAAGCTCGGTACATGATTGTGTCTGGCTTCCCATGGAACAACATCATCGCCTTGAATGCCTCCAAATGGCCTATTGGGTCTGAGGTGCCATTGTAAGCTTCCGCTGAGGGCATTCGGAACCTAGTTGGGAGAGGTACCTCGAGGATGTCAAAGATGAAGGGAGAGATCATCCGAGGAGTGTATCTCGACTGCTCCGTGATCGCACAAAAGGTGGCCTCTTACTGATGTCATATAGAAGTCTTAGATTAATGTCGAGGTTGGGCTGATCCTGAGCTGCTCAGGGACATACTAACTTTGCCTTTTTTTTCTTGTACCTTTCCCTCAAGCTTTGAGACGAGTGCATCAGGTCTCTACCTTTCATCAGGCCTATCTGCTGGGACGTTCTATAGCAGTGTTGGAGCTTGTGAAGCCTGTTGCTCCATCCTCTAAAGAGCTCGGGTAAGAGCCTTAATCTTCTCTTCCAGGGCTATGTAGCCTGTGTCCTAGACTTCCCCATCTGCAGCCAATGGCTGGTCCTGACAAACCTCTTCAACTCCTTCGACGCCATTTTGCCCAGCAGTGGCCTCATCCACCTAATCATGTATCTGGTTTCGCTTCACTCTAGCCAATATTAACACAACTTCTTGATCTTTTCCCACAGATAGAGCCAAGCTATTGATGCAGCCATCAGTCCTTCTTGGGGATCTAGACTGGTCACGATCAACGGATGTGATGAGACGATCTTTCGTTGAATTGTTGAATGTGAAAAGATCTTTTTTAGCTGCAAGCGACTTCCTCACGCATGAATGTCTTCTCTTTAGTATAGGTCATCTGAGGTCCCTCTTCGTTAAGGACTAAACCTGCAAAAGCCAAGGTGGCGGGCCTCATGCCAGGGGAGATGCTCAAAGTCAAAAAGGGAAAGGGTGTAAGGAAGAAGAAAGTAAGAGTTTGGTGGATAGTACCAGGTAAAGGGGATATGTTCTTTTGGCGAAGTGCTTCTTTGTCTATAGCTCCCCGGAGGAGGTTGGCGCTGATGGTGGCCATTACTATGTGATGACGGGTGGTGATCTCTGCTAGGGGCGGAGCCAGGAATTAATATTAAGAGGGGCAAGATCAAAATATATTTTTATAAAGATTTGATTCCTCTTTCAAG
This sequence comes from Dioscorea zingiberensis, assembly GCA_026586065.1. Taxonomy (NCBI): domain Eukaryota; kingdom Viridiplantae; phylum Streptophyta; class Magnoliopsida; order Dioscoreales; family Dioscoreaceae; genus Dioscorea; species Dioscorea zingiberensis. The sequence goes on from CM048827.1 coordinate 17,824,678, forward strand.
TTTGAAAAAAATGAAAACTATTTTCATAACAAATATAAGAAATCACATGGGAACTAGAACAATCTCGAATTCTTCAAAAAAAAAAAAAAGATTCATCTAAGGAAAAAAAAGATTAAGTTAATGATGAAATCTAATCCTGATATGAATCAAAATGATATACTAGAGGAAATTGAGAGAGTTAAAGTTGTAAAGTTTGACGGAAATCACCTTTGGTTCGCCCACCAGAGAAAGAGATGAGAGTTACCGGAGAAGAGAAGTAATTACCCTCCAGTGGCGAGAAAGAGAAATGATCGAAGGGTATAAGGGAACGGAATGTGGCCATTCTCAGGTTTGGAGTTTGCTCATTGAATCTGCAACTATTATTATGCGGACGTATCCGAAACCCACCATCCGATAAACATGATTGTTTATCAAATACCCATGAAGGCTATGAAGATTTCCATAATTATATCTTAACATGCATGTGAACTTTGTAATTATGAGGATGAAACCCATAAACTTCTTTTAATCTTATATTTAGTGGATGTTTATTTGTTACAATAGGAAATAGTAAAATTTATGGGGATAAATTAAAAATATTTGGCATATATTTTTAAAAGTTAAGGGGGGTAACTGCCCCCCTTCTCTAATAAGTGACTCCGCCCCTAAACTCAAGGATTAACCCGATACTCGATGCTAATGTTGAGCGATACCCTCGGTAGTTACCGCAACATGTAAGGGATTCATGGCTTTGTGATTGCCCTTGATTTATTGGGACGACCTAGATGATACCACGCGTGAGTTAAAAATTCTACCTCGTATCATGACTCAAATAACATTTTAAAGAGTTTTGTTAGTTTATATGATACAAGGGAGAGGTTGCTATAGCAGTTCAATCGCAGTATCTAAGTATATAAGAGAAAGGATTGGGTGAAACAGTGACACCACGTCACCATATATCCCTTCAATCAAAGTTGTTCATTCTCACCACGCACAAAGCACGTGATGCATCCTATGGCTCAGCCAGCTTCTCTCCCGAATAAGACAGAAGAGGGTGCGGAGGTCGGCGTCAAGCCCAAGGATTGGGGCGGAGTCGAGGGTGGGCACGGAGCGCGGCGAGAGGTCCAAGAGATCGTGGGTGTTGGCAGAGAAGGCTATAAGCTGGAGGGCCGGCTCATCAACGGTGAGCGTGCACCCAAAGGGCTGCACGTGGCCACCGCGCTGGATCTTTGAGAGGTACACCATGATCTGCTTCTCTGTCATCGACTGAGATGATGTTCGCCGGACCGACTCCGAGTAGTCAAAGGACTGCTCGGACTCGCCAGACTGCTCGAAGATGGCGTGTAGGTGAGCATCCATTGTGTACTACGTGATAGCCTTGTCGTGCGCGTTGCTCATTCCCCACGACTGTGTCAGAGCGCTGCGGTTCCTTGACGCCATTGTTACTAATCATGGAGCTCGGAGCACTTCCTTACAGGAAGAGAGAGAAGTGGACAGTGAAATTCAGAGAAGGAAAAAAAATGAAATTTAAAAAATATATATGATACGGCAGTCTTTGATTGGAGGGGGTGTATATGTCACCGTTTCAGCCAATCCTTTCTCATCTAAGTAATAATTACGCGTGTGTGTGTCCTCATATATTTTTCCGGAGTGTACATGGTGAAGTGTCACCGTTTCAGGATCTTGATGAAGTAAGGAAAATTATACTTTTAATTTTGGTGTTTATTTCTGAATATTGGAGATAGTCATAAAATAAAATAAAAATTAAAATTCACCTCGGGATTCTGGATAAGCACGAGGCACCATCAGCTCGCACCCATGTGTCCGCGCTCCCGCTGCCCGATACAAAACCAAGTCACCACCAAACTAAAGACCTGGTGGGTGGGTGTTAAAAAAACTTAAAAAGCAAAGAACTTACATTTTTACCGGTTGTAAAACCCTAAAAACCAGTCCCAAGTGAATACTGAAGAAGCAGCAATCATCAGCCCCTCATTACATCCAACGGGGGAAACAGAGTGACAAAGTAATGAAAATTGAAAACCTAGTAAAGCACTCTCGTCGAGTTCTCGCTCTCCGCGGCGAAGCTTCTCCGTGATGATCTCATGATAAAGATATCCAAAGGATACTACTACAGCTTTCTCTGATCCCTTTGCCAAATAATGACTCTGCCGCCGCCGCCGCCGCCGCTCGCGGGGGCCAACCCCGTGACCTTCGACCGGCACCACCTGGTGCTCGGGCCGTTGATGGCTTGCGCTGCGCTGGCTGCTGTCTTTGCTGCCGCGGCCGTGCTGATTTTCGTCCTCTGCCGCCGACGAGCATCCCGCCGCCGTACGGGCCCAGTGGAGCCGAAGGTCTCACCGGTGGCGGCAGAGACGACAACGACGACAACGACCGCGCTGCGGCGGTTCAGCTACGCCCAGCTACGGCGCGCCACCGGGTCGTTCTCGCCGTCCCATCGCCTCGGCCAGGGCGGGTTCGGGCCGGTGTTCCGCGGCGCTCTCTCGATGGGGCAGGAGGTCGCCGTGAAGCTCATGGAAGCTGGGTCTCTCCAAGGTAAGCGCGAGTTCCAAAACGAGCTAGGCCTCGCCGAGAAGATGGTCTCCTCCTTGCCCTCCCCCGACCATTGTTGGATAGTTCCCCCTCTCGGCTACTGCTATTCGGAGCAAAATCAAACCACCTTGCAACGATTCAAGGGAATAGAGAATGGCAACGATGATGAAGAACCGAAGGTTGTGAGGTGGATCCTTTTGGTATACGATTTGACGCATAATGGTAGCCTCCAGGACGCAATGTTCGACCGGTGGTGCCCAGAGCTCGCCGACTGGCATCGCCGCTTTTCCGTGGCCTTGGACATCGCGCGCGCCCTCCAGTTCCTCCACTTTATTTGCAACCCTCCTGTCATACATGGCGACATAAAGCCTAGTAACATACTCCGCGATTCCAACCTCTTTGCATGGATAGCGCACTGTAGTCTCGCTCGACTCAAGAATTCAATCACCGATGAGCCAGCCGTCATAGGGTCGTAGCTCAATGAAGAAGATGTCGTCGAGATTGACGTCGATGAGGACGAGGAAAATGGATCAAAGATGAAGAAGAGCAAGAAATTCGATGATGATATGTCGGTGATTACGACGGTTACTGGGATCGATGAATGCGCGATTAGCGTTGATAAGTCACCGGAGGAGGATGAGGCGCTTTCAAGAACACAAGAAGCGGAGATGCCATCATCTCCGGTGGAGGCATTGGGGGGATTGGAAGTGGCATCGACTTCGGAGACAACAGGGTTCGATCGGATGAGCGTTGATAGCGGAAGCCGGAGGAGTGGCCGGAAGAAGACGGTCAGCGTGCTCTCCGGCAAAGATTGGTGGTGGCGCCAGGACACGGGTGGCGGCGGCGCAAGCTCTGAGCCCGGGAGCAGCAGTGTCAAGGACTACGTGATGGAGTGGATCCGATCAGAGATCAAGAAAGAACGGCCCAAGAGTGATTGGATCACCGCGGCCCCGACCACCCCTCCAGAGGGCTCCAAGCTGAGACCACCAGAGAAAAAGAAGCATCTGAAGAGACTCGAATGGTGGGCCTCTCTTGATGAGGATCGGATCAAGAAGAAGGAGAAGAGCCGGCCAGCTAGGGAGTGGTGGCGCGAGGAGTTCTGCGAGGAACTAACCAACAAGCACAAGCGTAAGATGATTGCTAAATCCTACAGTAACGTGGAAGCTGGTGAGCGGCAATGGTGGCACAAGGATGAAGAGTGTGGGTCACTGAGTAGAAAGAGAAAGAAGAAGAAGAGCTGGAGCCGGTCTAGCATGGATGCCTGGACAGATGGGCACAGTGGTGAGGTGAGAACCACTGGGAGAAGGAGCAGTCGTGACTTGGCGAGTGCCGACATTCCCCGGAGTGGTACTATCAGTAGCACTCCGAGCATGCGTGGCACTGTCTGCTATGTTGCTCCTGAGTATGGCGGCGGCGGTCCGCTCTCTGAAAAATGCGACATTTATAGTTTTGGAGTTCTTATTCTGGTCCTCATCTCCGGCCGTCGGCCATTGCAAGTGATGGCCTCGCCAATGTCCGAGTTTGAGCGGGCCAATCTCATATCATGGGCTCGGCATCTTGCTCACTTAGGGAGGCTTTTCGATCTTGTTGATCCATTGCTTAGGGCTGTGGATAGGGACCAGGTGCTCCTCTGTATCACCGTTGCTCTTCTTTGCATCCAAAGATCTCCGGCTCGCAGGCCTTCTAGCAAGGAGGTTGTTGCAATGCTGTCTGGGCAATCAGAGCCTCCCAATCTTCCATTAGAGTTCTCGCCATCACCACCAGGTGGGTTTACTTTCAAGTCGCGGAAGCAGTAGCCCATGTGAGTTGTTAACAATTTCATTTCCAGTCATTTGAGTTCTTGTACATCAATTTTAACTTATATTCGTTTCCAGGCGATTGATGTATAAAGTTTGCCTTGTGATCAATTCAGCTGTAGGATCTTCGTGAACAATCGGAACTTAATTCAGTTAAAACATGTTTTGCACTGTTTTGTCCAATTAACCAGTTTTTCTCTTTTTTGTGGATAAGCAAATGAAGTTGATGCAAGTTCATGTGTTTTTCTTGATCTTGTGGGAGGTTGAAAAGGCATCTTGCTTTTGTATGTTCGTGCGGTAGACTTGCTTTCCAGGCACACGGTCTCACCCTCATTCAGATCAGTTCAACTTTTCTTAAAGCTAGGTTGGTTCTGGCCCCATTTCTCCTATTACTTTTTGTGTGAAAAAAAAAAATCATTTTGAAAGTTAGAAAGGCCCAAAGATCCTGTACTCACTTCCTTTTGGCAACATTGATGCCTTGTTCTGATTCCATGCAATTGTTTCAACTGCCTCTTTATGATATCTTTATTATCTCATATAACATGGTGTTCAAATGTAAGACTCTTGCTGATTGTAGCCTTTCATAAGGGCATGATCTTGTATATAATCCAGCTCAGCCTTTTGAAAATATTATTTTGGTGACTGGTCCTGATAAGGTTGTATATTCTATAACAAAAGTCAGATCGTTAGTGTGCTTATTGTGAGTCACCAATTGAATCTGTGAGTTATTAGTTTTAAGTTTTAACCATTTTGTTCACCTTCATGAAAAACATATTCACCTCTTTTATATTGGTTATGTTTTTCCTTCAACCCCATTGAACCAATTTGCTTTTTGGGCCATTTTACAAGCTGTTTCTGTCGAAAACTGTCTTCAGTCTACTAATTTTGGCATGTAGAAGATCTACTCTTCAGGTATGATTTTACCGTTTGAAAACATGTATAAGGACTTTGCTAGGTTGGTTTAGGTGATGTCTTATTGAGGACAACTTCAGATTGGAGGTAAGTCATACAACAATTTTGTCTTAATATCTCATACAATTTTTATGCAGCATAATTTATATGATATCCTATTTTTTTTAAAAATTTTCTCCAGTGAATTGATCTACATTCTGGTCATGGAGATCCCAGTCAAAATTAAATTCAGATCTGACATTTTAATGGAACACTTCATTGCTGATTTTTGACTTAGGAATTGCAGTGCCCCGGCATATTTTTCTAATACATTACTTTGTCAACCGATTACCTCATAACTTATTTGAGAGCTAAAGCTATCAAATCACTTTCACAACAAAGCACTAAGAGACTATATCCCTGTTAGCCTTCTAATACATTTTTTATATGAGCTTGTGGTTAGCCTTTCTAGCATCCTTTATTCAAAGCCTTGCTTTTTCAGACAAAACTTTTGCTTTTGCAGTAGAATTCTCATTATTTACAGAGTGCTTACTCCTACCTAACAGTGCCCTTAATTGGTCCTGAAACTCTGAAGATATGACGGTCGAATGCCTGTCTTTCAATATTCTCTTTCCTAAATTTCGAATTTGTTGGATCTCTACGAAATTTTTTGCATAGTTGTTTGACTTTTGTGTACCGACGTCATTCTATCATTCTATGGTTTTCATGAAACTGCGCAGACTGGCATGTCAATGCTAGTAAACATTTGACTGGTGCTTCAATTATGAGTCTTCAATGTTAAGTTAAACTTCAAGTTGAAGATGTTCACATCCTATCTCACCATCCAACTAACTCCTCAAAAGGAATAAATGGAAGGAAACCTCCACCAAATTAACTATCAAATAGGTCATTTTCCTATTTTTAAATTGTGAATGCAATTCAAAGGATTGATTCTTCTGATTCACCATGTGAACAACCTAGCTCTAATTTTATCCACATACAAAGCCATGCATATTTCATAATTTATTTAAAACTAATCATATAAAATTTATGATTTTTTTGCTTGCATACCCCTATAAAACTTTGACATTGCTTATATACTCCTATAAAATAATATTTGCTTGAATACCTCTCTAAATCAATTATTTTTGCTTATATGTCCATATGGTTAAGTTGACTTTTGACGGTGTTAATTCAATGGATAGAATGAGGGCAAATTACTACAACGGGTTTGCTTATACATCTCTCCAATTTTTTTAATCATAATTTTGTAAACATTAGTTATTTCATATAACAAATAACCATTATGGGTTTGCTAATATACCCCTTTTAATTTTTTATCATATTTTATAGATTTTAAGTTATTTAAATTCTAAATAACCAATATAAATTTTATTATATATTATTTTAACTATTTTTTAATATTAAAAAATTTATTTTTTTAATAAATATCTTTTATATTTATATGGTTTTTACAAATATATACAAAAATAGTTTACATTATTATATGATTTTTACAAAAACACCCTCAAAAAATTGTAAACATGATTTTTACAATATAACAAATTTTAATAAAAAAATATTATATATAATAAACTATTTCATATAACTACTGAAAATATAATGACATGAAATTTATGACAAACAAGTATTTTATTATTATTATTATTATTATTATTATTATTATTATTATTATTTTGAAACAAACAAGTTCCCCATCAATTTTTTTTAAAACAAATTATATCCAACATGAAGTGTTTTAACATCAACAAAAATAATACGTAGTTTTTTGAGACAAAAAGACACTAAACTTCTAAATAACAACAATGCTCAAATAACCCGAATAGCCACAACCCCAAACTCCATCCTCAACATCAAACTGAAAAATGAAGATGAATTTGTAATTAGAACTTAAAAATAGATGAAATTATTATTGGCAAAACAATGTAAAAAAAGAATGAAACTCATAGTTAATAGCTAACAAAAAATGTAAAAATGAAGACACATGTTTTAAGTATCCATTCTAGAACATCATACGCATATTGTTTCTATCATAAAGGCAGTGAAAGGCCTGCACAATAATGAAAATATAAGAAGTGAACATAAGTTACTCTAATAATGGAAAAGTCCTTTTAACTTAAATCAGAATTAATTTGTTACAATCTCTTTATTCTTAGCCCTGAAAATGTTTAGATGAGCCAATCCTATCAAATCTGCACTATCAAATATCAGTAAAACACACTACTAGAATTAAGCTTATGGTATTAAGAATATAGATAAATAGTAAAACACACTACTGAACTAGTACAATTTAGTTAAAGAGTTACCAAATAATATAGACAACACAGATAATTAATCTTCATAAGTTCAGCCATAAATACGTAAATTAACATCATGGGTAACTTTAGCGAAGATAGCAGCCCAGCTGTGCAGCAAACAAGTTCTCACAATAATCATGCACTTCATGATATCATATTGTTGTTTATTAAAAGCTACATATGCAAGCTCAAGTTTCAGGAGCCACATATTTCATTAACTAGGCAAACAAAACAACTTACATATGTGTGTTAAGATGTTCAGTGAGCAAAACCTAAACCAGATTTAGGAATAAGGTAACAACTACATCTTAAACCTTTAAATGAAACATTTTGTAGATTAAAAGTGTACTAAGTAATGATGCATTAAATTATCTAGTGGAAATTAGAAGGGCATTGTTTCGCCCAATAGATTCTTACGTCAGCTCTCAAACCAGTATATAATGATCCAAAAGTCAAAATTCAAGTCAGAATCCTGTAGAGCACTATGTGTGTGGCAAGAAGAAGAAAGACATTGCATGCCATGTGTGTGGTAAGAAGGGCCATTGGGCTAGAACTTGCGCTCACAGAAAGGATAAGCCTAAGAAAGAGGCCAATATGACCATTTGCGAGGCCGATGCTTCAGGGTATGCAAATACGCCTGTTGTTTTCTTGGCATGTCAATCTACTGATTGGTGGATTGACATAAAAGCTAATGTTCATTATTGTTCTGAAATGTCTTTCTGTTTCTCTTATCAGGCCACAACAAGTTCCACCGTACTAATGGGGAACGGAATGGTTGCATCAGTACGAGGGATGGGTTTAGTCAAACTGAAGCTTACTTCAACAAAGACTCTCACCCTGAAGAATGTGTTGTATGTGCCGGAAATAAAGCATAACTTGATAAGTGGATCACTTTTGTGCAAAGAAGGCTTTAGGCTTTTGTTTGAGTCCAATAATGTTGTATTAACTAACTTTGGAAACTTTGTTGGTAAAGGTTATGAGTGTGGAGGCTTTGTAACCCCGGACCCGGATCCCGGGACCTCGGGCACGTCAATAGACCAGCCGTACCCGAGTGGAGACGAGCCCCGCTCGGATACAAGGCGTAAGTAATAAGAGCAGATAACAAAAACAAGTCCACAAGAAATCAAAATAAAATCAGAGTCGCAAAATAATCAAGCCTGGGTATACATGCCCTACGTATGTCGGGACAAGATGTCCTACAAAGCCTCACTCATCAACAAATAAAGAAATAGAAGAGGTCCTAAACCTCGTCAAGCCCGTCCCACGTACTATCCCTCAAAGCCACGCCTCCTGCTCCTGAGGACCTGAAAAGGAGGGAAAAACAAAAGAGTGAGCTTTCGAAAGGAAAGCTCAGTAAGCACCCTGCAAGGAACACAAGAGTAAGATATGAGCAGACATATCACAAATGCAATCAACAAACAGGGGGACCAATGTCCCGTATCCTGGAATCCTAGGGGTCTACCACAAAGGCAAAGTCAACGGTAAAATCCCTATCCTATCTGTGTCCTTCTAAAAGATCATCCCCCGGTCAGTACCATCCCACAGCCTCAGCTGCCGACGATAGATCCGTCGCCCATGGTAGCGCCACCTCTCTCTCATGTCGACATGGTTAGTGCTCGCCCCAGTGACTGGCAGGGACAACCAGAGTATCGTCCCTCTGACCAGGAGTGCCAGAACGTCAGGGTGTCCCGTCCCCAATGCTCTCGTAATATCCGGAGCTCACCTGCTCCACTGAATCCGGGCGGAAGACAAACAAAGCTAGGGATGCCAACATCCCGAAAACAAACATACATGCACCAGAATCCAATCAAATCATAAAAAGACATGCATGTAACTAAATCATAACCAAGTATGATATCACGAATCAAAATCAAAACAAATCCAAGAAAACCCGAAGCCGGGTGGGAACGAGGCAAGAGTACTTACCTCAACGAGTAAGCCCAACCGATAATCTCCCGTCTCTCCCGACGCAGCTCAGCACTCCAAGTCAACACCTGGAACCATAAATCCATTCTCAAACAACCATACAAGTATCTAAGTCTATTAAACATGTTCAACTTATAAATGGCCCTGGCCCACTTCCCACTTAACTCACTGTCCCGCCTATACTTCAGGACTCTAAACTCTCAGCATGAATCCAAATCAAGAAATCTATAAACATGATTCTTATCTGTAACAAGTCAAGCCTCAATCACTTCCTGATCCACAGTCAACCCACAGAAATGTTATCACTAATACCCTCTAATCCTTAATCAATCCATTCAAACACCACCAAACCTATCACTTTACTCAACTACCACTCAATCATTCATAGAGACCACCAATCCATCTTCATTCTTTCTAATAAACTCACTTGCTTGCATGGATAACAATAATATCATCACTGAAGTTTAACAAAGATTAAGAACTTATACCACTAGATACTCTAGACAATTCACACATAAAACAACCTCCAACAGCCAACATCCAGCAATGATCTATCTAATCACCCGATCCAAACAACACCTCATGTTCAACATATCAACTCATATGTTCTTCTCTCACTGCCCAACAGGTTTCTAATGCCTTACCAATCATGCCTGCATATAGATCAAGAGAATCCCAATCCTTCTTAATTAATCAATCTTTATCCCAACTGATACCCAGCCATTACCCTCTTTCTTCCTTTAATTCATCAAGTATCCATAGATATTAGTGAATACCAATCAAAATTGAATTACTACGCACCTACACACCCTAAATATATGAAAGTATATCACAACCTCCTTCTAGCCATTCAGAATCCATCACCCTCCCTGGATTGCCATTGCTACCCAATATTAAATATTTAATAGATCCACCTTGAGTCAGGGCCGTTACAAGAACAAGAACAAGTTCACCTCCACCACAAGGTCATTACTCTTCATACAACTACCAAACTAATCTATAATATTCATATCCAGTCATGCATCCTTATTACTCTTATTTTGGGTAATTAAAACTACATATTGTACATAGATGCTCTCAAGATCATGCATGCTGTTGGCTGGGCCTCCTGTAAAGCACCTCAGGGATAGAGCACTCACCGGAACTTTGGACGATCAACCGAGGTGGGGAAGGAGTCGCTCGGTTTCACGCCAGTGCTTTCCAAGCGTCTGCGCTGCTCGCCGGCACCGGACAAAGGCTGCTAACCCTTTCTCCCTCTCGGAACAATCACGGCTAAACTAGGGTTTTTGGTGATCACCCATATATATATATATATATATATATATATATATATATATATATATATATATATATATATATATATATATATATATACACTTTGAAGGAGATCTGATAAGATTTATCCCTCGTTTAAATCTCCAAAGATTGCTGGCCGGTTTGAATCGCAAACGAAGATAAGTTGAAGGGGTTTCTCTCTCTATATCTCTCTCTATCTCCATATCTCTCTATTTAAATATATAAACGTATATAGTTATATATATTTAACATATCATGAAGCATTCATGCGTTTTAACACAATTCAAACCCACACGTTTTCTCATACATAAGCCATGCACGTCAGTCACCCCTTTTATTATTATTATTATTATTTTTTAAAAAAAAAATCTCAGAACCCTATCTAACTATATTCATTCCATTTTATTTATTTTCATATTTAAATTCATATATAATATGTTATCCGTATCCCATGTCTATATATAAATATATATACTTATAATATCTTTTCCTTAAAAAAAAAAAATCAAATTTCACTCTTATTGTAACTGCAGCCAAACCACTCATAATATGAATATTTATATAAAAATAAATCCAATTAAATTCCAATTTTTAGGGAATTATTCTTTAATTAATTAATTAATCAAAGAATAACTAGAGAATATATTATTCCAAAATAAATAAAAAATTCTAACAAGTCCAACTTCGAAAATCTTCCCTTATTAACCAAACAATTCAAGAAAATAACTAATTAAAAATTAACCCCTAAAATCCTTGGATTTCACAGGCTTGTTTCACCTTTCTATTCTGGAAAATTGTAATAACTCATACGCTCTTTCTTACACAATTGATAATAACTCTGTCACTTGGTATTCTCGTTTGTGTCATGTCAATTATGATTGCATCATGATAGGTGTTCATTTGAGCATATTTTAATATCATATTCTTGTATGTTTTGCATGTAATTGTGAGGATTTTTGGCCACCGACACTTAAAATGTGTTTATTTCGATGAACAGGGCAAGATATCAAGACTCCAGAAAAAAGGAAGCCTTTTGAGGAAAATTAAGGTCGAAACGGAGCATTCCTTGAGGAAAAACCCAGGCATATGGGCTTCCATACGGCCCGTATGGACCTAGAGAGTCGAGGCCTTGACAAGTGGTTTCTTTTGGACCCATATAGCTCCCCGTATGGCTCATACGGGCATCCATACGGACTGACATATGCCCGTATGGAGGCACTTAGAAGCTATACGGGCCCATATATGGTCCATATATCGACCCGTATGTTGTAAGTTTTCAGCGATTCTACAGACCTAGAAATGGGCAAAATGGTAAATCTCGTCCTAAAAATCCTAGAGGTATCAAAGGACGACTAATGAGGGTAAAGGGGGGAGAGCAGCTTGGAAAAAGATTGGAGGTCTTGAGTAGAGTTTGGGGATTTTCATCTTCAAGCCATTGGAGCAAGAAGAGGGGAAGACATTGAAGAGAAATCAATGAAGTCATCAACGGTGTGTGAAAAGGTCTTCTCCATTATGATTTCTTTGATTGCTTTCATTTTTGTATTGGATTGTTGCTCTTCCTTTATGGAGGGTTAATTTTGTAGATGCTTGGATGATTGATGAACCTTAGACATGATTTAATCGATGTTGTCTTTTTATTCTTGAATGCTTGGTTGAATTCATGAGTCTATTGGATGTTTTAATGTAAGTGAATCCCTCTACGTTGCGACAACCCGGAGGGGTTATCATAGTCCATATGGGGGAAGAAGCGAACGCCTCCCCGTGTGTAGACCATCTCCAATAGAGGGGATTATGAATACATCGAGAACCCGGGTATTAAGGAGAGTGAGTCCTTTAGATGTATTATTCCTATAATCCTTCAAAGACTTAGGTTCCCCAAAACGTCATCGGTAAGGGCACTAGGATTAATAATTTAACTCAAAAGAGAGAATGAAAGGACCTTAGGAACCTTGGGCAAGAATTAATCAAGTGTCAAGATAGAGAGCATCATCCATCCTTCAGAAGTCCAAGGGGGATTCAATTATCCGAGCATCCCCCTTTTCTGATTGTTTGACCTCAAGAACAAATTGATTTCCTTGTTTGTTTCTATAATTTCTTAGTTTAAAATTTAGTATAATCACTCACATTTCGGATCGACTAGATAGTAGACGAGTAGTGGGTACTAGTACTTCCATCTCCCTGAGGATCGATAACCCGACCTTTGAGTCTACTATTATTACTTGATTACGACCCATACACTTGCGGTTGCATCGCATCAAGTTTTTGGCGCCGTTACTGGGGAGAATTGGACTACTAGGAAAACTAGGAGTTTACTAATTTAGTCATTTTTCTTTCTCTTTATTTTACGTCTATATCCATTCAACTTCATATTTACTGATCATTGTTATTCTTTGAATACCTTGGGAGGAATCATATGGCTATATCCAGAAGCGTAATATTTCAAAAGTTGGAGGTATTAGATCGGTGGATTGAAGAAAAGTTATCCAACTAGTCCATGAATTCAGCACAGGGACACCTATTGGAAGCCACTCAATTGGAAGAATTATATGCCTTATGGGGGACAGAAACTACCTCTATGTCTGAGGAGATATTTCAAGGGGGATTGCGTGACGAAGAGGTAGAATACAATTATAACTTCCTAATGGAATCCCTAAGTCAGCAGAATGGAGTTTCATTGCCTTCAAGATCACTAGTTGAAGGGGAGAATCTCAATCAAGGTCATGTGACTATGAATATTGACCTCATACAAGATGTGTGACATAACAGTGCATCCTCAGATTAAGAAGAAGAACCCACTGTGGAATCTGATGTAGAACTGGAGGAACTAGATAAAGGCATGAGGAAGTTAAGACCTTCAGTAGATGAACCTCCACACCTTGAATTGAAGGAATTACCTAGTCACCTTGAATACTCTTTTCTAGCTGAAGATTCAAAGCTCCCGGTCATCATTACATCCAACTTGACTGATCTGCAGAAGAAGAAGTTGTTGCAAGTCCTTAAGAGACATAAGAAGGGTATAGCATGGAAGATATCCGACATCAAGGCGATTAGTCCATCATTCTGCACCCACAAAATCCGTATTGAAGACAACTACCGACCCTCTCTATTCAGCTCAAAGGAGGCTAAACCCGAATATGCAGGAAGTAGTCAAGGCAGAAGTGCTCAAACTCTTAGATGCTGGGGTTATATATCCCATCTCAGATAGTGCATGGGTGAGCCCGGTCCAAGTGGTACCAAAGAAGAGAGGGATGACGGTGACCACCAATGAGAAGAATGAATTAATCCCTACAAAAAACAGTCACCGGCTAGAGAGTATGCATTGATTATAAAAAGTTGAATGATGCTACAAGAAAGGACCATTTTCCGTTGTCGTTTATTGATCAAATGCTTGAGAGGCTAGTTGGACATTCCTATTATTGCTTCCTAGATGGTTTTTTAGGCTACTTTCAGATCCCCATCGCCCCTGAAGACCAAGAGAAAACTACATTCACTTGTCCATATGGCACATTTGCTTACCGCCGTATGCCTTTTGGACTATGCAATGCTCCAGCTACTTTTCAGCGATGCATGTTAGCTATCTGTGAAGATTTTGTGGAGAACATTATGGAGGTATTTATGGATGACTTCTCAATCTTTTGGGGATTCATTTGACTTCTGTCTCGCAAATTTATAGAAGGTATTGGCCCAATGCGAGGAAACCAATTTGGTGTTGAGCTGGGAAAAATGTCACTTCATGGTCCAAGAAGGGATTGTTTTGGGCCGCAAGATCTCGAGTAGGAGTATTGAGGTGGATAAAGCAAAAGTTGATACCATTGAAAAGTTACCTCCACCAACTTCAGTGAAAGTCGTCAGAAGTTTTTTGGGGCACGCCGGGTTCTACAGGCGGTTCATAAAAGACTTCTCTAAGATAGCAAAACCATTAACCAAATTATTGGAAAAAGTTGTCCCCTTTGAGTTCGATGATGGATGCTTAACGGCTTTCACTATCTTGAAGGAGAAGCTTGTACAAGCCTCAATCATGACCTCCCCGGATTGGAGCCTCCCATTTGAGCTCATGTGTAATGCAAGTGATCATGCAGTTGGTGCAGTTTGGGGGCAACGAAAGAGCAAGCATTTTCAACCCATCTACTATGCTAGCAAAACCTTGACTGAAGCCCAAGCAAACTACACACCACTGAAAAAGAACTCCTTGCCATAGTATTTGCATTTGATAAATTCCGACCATATTTGGTACTATCTAAGGTCGTGGTGTAAACCGATCATTCGGTATTGTGTTATCTCTCGACTAAACTGGACGCTAAGTCACGATTGATCTGTTGGGTGCTTCTTCTGCTAGAATTTGATTTGGAGATAAAGGACAAATGGGGTGCAGAAAATCTAGCTGTTGATCACTTATCCAGATTAGAGAATCCGAGCAGAGATTTATTGGAGGAAGGGGATATCAAAGAGGAATTCCCGGAAGAATACTCATAGTTTGCAAGGGATGCAAGAGCAATTGCAAGTGGTCAGTGAGGAAAAGGAAACACCTTGGTTTGCCGACATTGCAAACTATCTAGTTGTCAGATCCCTTCCCAAATCCTACAATTACTCGCACAGAAAGAAGTTTTTCGCAGAGTTGAAATACTATACAGGGGATGATCCTTAACTTTTTCAGGTCTACACGATCAAGTCATCAGAAGATGTGTATCAAAGGAAAAGGGGCTTAAAATTCTAGAGCATTGTCACGCAAGGCCTATAGGTGGGCACTACAGTGCAAACAAGACGGCAAGGAAAATTCTTGACGCCGGATTCTATTGGCCAATACTATTCCATGATGCACAAAGATATATCCAATCTTGCAATAGATATCAACGAGTCTGCAATATATCTAAGTGGGATGAGATGCCACAAAATTCGGTCCAAGTATGTGAAGTATTTGATGTTCAGGGAATCGGTTTTATGGGGCCTTTCCCTACCTCGCGCGGAAACAAATTTATCTTAGTTGCGGTGGATTATGTTTCCAAATGGGTAGAGGCACAAGCTCTACCAACTAATGATGCGAGGGGAGTTGTTGGATTCCTCAAGAAATTATTCTCTCGTTTTGGGCCACCAAGGGCCATTATCAGTGATTGGCGGACACATTTTTGTAATGCCCAATTTGCCAAGATCCTCAAACTGTATAGTGTAGTCCACCGCACATGTAAAACCCGAGGGTTTTTGAGGAATTTTTGAGATCTCTAATTTTAAGTATTTTTTGATTGGGAAAGGAATTCTCTAATTAAGTGTAATTGGAGAAAAGAGAGAATAAAAGAAATTTAAATCTTTGAGGATTAAATCGTGGAATGTTCTGATTTCTATTAATTGGAGAAATTCTCTAAGTTTGGCCTAATTGGAAAAATTAAAGTTAAATAGATTAAATCCCTAAATATGATTAAATGGGGGCTGAGAAGGACTTGATATTTATTTTAAAACAAAGGAGGACTTGGAGGAAAGATTGCACTCTCTCACAAGGATGGGCTGAGTGTGAATAAGTGAAAGTACAGGGGGTATTTACACAATGACGTTTAATAAAACATCACTTCTCTGGATTAATTTAAAAAGTTAGAAGGGCTATCTCGCAAAAAGGGCGCAGGCATGCATGTATGTGAGCGCCTGTCTTTGATCCGACCGCTAGGATGGGATCCTGAGGGTGATCCAAGGGCTGAAACTCACCGGATAGTCAACTGCTGCCGGACTTCTCCTCCACCACGAGCGTGCGCCATCGCATGATCAGCGGAACCCCCTGGTTTTTTTTTTTTTAAAAAGGATAAGAACGGTTAGAGGAACGTGATGGAGATCGTGTGATAAAGGGGGGCTGCGATCATCTATAAAAAGGAAAACAACTTGGGACTTTCTAAACCCTAACTTAAAGACGGAGAAAGGCGGCGAGTTCCTTGTAGATCTCGAGGGAAACGGAAAAGAGAAGGGAACATAGCGCTGCTGAAAGAGAGGGTGGGGGGTGGTATCGTCCGGTTGGTGCAGACGAACTCACACCGGGAGAATTGGTAAGCTTGTTAAAACTCTTATTAATAGTTTGAGGTCTCTGTTAGATGTTGATCATGCAAGTAGCTCTATAGTTTTCTCTTTATGCCTGTTGCCATGGTTTTCTGGGCATAGATTCAGAAATATTTTGAAGGAAAAGACTGGTGATGAGGTGCTTGGTTTAATTCTTGATATAGATGATATGCTAGCATGTTGAGGTCTCAGTATTTTTGGGGTTTAGAGAGAGATGTAAGATGAGTTTATCATGATATGTAGACTGTGTTTTTCTGTTTCCATGAAAGCATGCTTAGGTGCAGAAGCCTTGAATGGATTCAGTACTTGCAGGGCTGTGTGTGTAGTATAATATGATAAGTTATAAGTTGTTGTTTCTTTTAGAACTGGGAACAAATGATGGTGTCTATGTTAGCTGTTCAGGCATTTGTGGAACCAGGTTGGAATGGGGTCTTGTTAAGGCTCTATGGAGCACTGATTTGTGTGGTTTCAGTTTTGTCAGGAAGTTAGTTATTCATATTAAGTTAGTGATGAAATCAGAGAGGTTAAAAGGCTTATTAATTTAGTATGGGTTCATGATTTGAGTAACTGAGGACACTATCATTTTATGTGGCTGTTGGTGTTTGTGTTGAAGGACTTTACTGGCTGAAATTCCATATGTTTGGGTGTGGAACGGTTCAGGAAATAATTTAAGAAGGGGATGAGAATCTTATTGTGTGTCATAGGATGCTAAGTTATGATTCTATGTGGTTGTGAGAGTATTTGTTTCATGATCGCATGTGTAAAGGCTCTTGAGTATGTGTTCTTGATTCTTTGAGAGAATAATAGTGCTTTGAGGTGTTTTACTATTTATGAAGTCACTGTAGCATGAATAGTATCTTCTTCTTTATTTTATTTTCTGGGAACCAAGTTTTTGCTTGAGATTATAAATAGGTGTATGCTTAATTGAAAGGTTGATAAATTGGATACTTGTTTAAGGCATGTTATAGGGAAAACCGCCACCTTTTATTTCCTTTTAATTGCATGAATCAAAGATAAGAGTTAGAGCTTTGATTTGAAGCTATTTATAGATAACTGCAGGAATCACTGTAGCATTGCGGGACATGGAGTTTGATCTTTGTATAACTGGCTATATAGAGATGATAATGAGTTCATTTTTAGTGTAAATAAAAGATAATAATTGGATTGATATGGATAAAGGGATTTGTGAGACTATGGACTCTTTGATTCATAGAGATAATAGTTTGGAATTGGGTACCAATGAATGTTTGGGTTCATTGATGTTTGAAAGGTTTTGATTTTCAACAATGATTGAAAGAAGGTAGAACCAGAGGTTGATCTACTCACTGAATTTCATGTTAGAGGAGTGGGATTCCTGGTATTGGTGTTCAGAGTGAACTAGTTTGAGGCTTAGATGGTGTGTGAGGAGTATATGTTTATATATATATTTGTGCATGATTTCATGTGAGGGAGCAAAAGGTTTGAGGTCGGTGAAGGTGGACAAATTAATTGATCACTGTGGTGCAGGCGGGAAGCTGGAGTCTCATTGTGAATGGAGTTTATAAAATCATTGGTATTTGAATTTGGTGACAGGGAGGTGGATATGATCTCTAGTGGAGATGGCCTATAGAATGAGTGTGAGAGTTTACACTAATGTTAAGAGTGTGACCATCTTGTATATGCATTCTGGGATCCACTAAATGATGAGTGGGATATCTGTTTTTAATGTGAAGGTTATAATATTTCATAAATGGCTTTGACTGTGTTTTGGTGATGATTTAGAACATGGCTCTGTACTCTAGGAATACAGTGGACGTGAGGAGAATGGAGTCAGGTGCACATGCTTACTCTCGTTTCATGTGATGATAAGTGAGTTAGAGGGTGCCATTGGGTCTCAAGATTTGTGTAGAGAATTGAAACTAGAGTACATTCATAGATTCTGGTAATGATTTGATTATTGGTGGAATTGGTTGTCACCAAGGTTCACTAGTTGGATTTTAAAGACAGTGAACTGAATAGTTGGGAGTTCTTTTGGATTTGTGAGTTGGGCTTTTGGGCCCGATAGGTTGATTAAAAAGGTTTGGCCCTAATTTCGGTTTGGGCTCAGTGCTATGAACTAGGTAGTGTTTAGCAGAATGTGAATAGAAGGTGATCATGGTGGTTGATTCAACTAAGTAAGTTGCTTTTGGTTGGGCCTTTGGGCCGGCCTGATGAAAATGGACAAAGGGATTATTGGGGATTTTAGTTGAACCAATTTGAATAGTACTAGTTGTTCATGTACGTGTGTACATTATTTGAGGCTGGGTTTATGATTTCCAGGTGTTGACTTGGAGTGCTGAGTTGCTTCGGGAGGGACGCGGACTAGTTGGTACAAATCGGTGTATACCAGATATCGGCGTGGAGCGTTGAGCTGCAGTGATTGGATTGCGTGTAGAGGTAAGTCACTCTTGCCTTGTTTCCACCCTTGCATGGGTTTTCTTGCTTTGTTGGATGCTATCTGTTAGCATGATCTTGTTTTGTACTTACTCTTGTTGATACATGCACATAGATAATTTGATTGACATCTTTCCTGTTATGTGCTTGGTTGAATTGCTTGTGGTAGTTTAGGACTACAGTTTGTTGAAATACTTAGTTGGACTACCCACCCGTGGACCGACACTTTGTCATGGGTACATGGTCTTGTGTGCTGGCCGGGAGGTACGTGCAAACTAGGTTCTGATCTTCTGCCCGGTTGCGAAATGAGTCCGAGGCCCGTGATCCCCTCGATAGGGTTGATTTGCTGGCCGTGTCGACACGTAGAGGTGGCGCTACCGAAGTCACGACAGTTCGCCGCCAATGCTCGAGGTCGCTGTTGCGATCGAGGTCAGCGTTACATGATTACAAAACGAGGTTGGCGTCCGGGGATACCGCTTTGTCTTTGGACTTCTCATCCGTGGCTCGGTCGTAGGCTGGATGTTAGGATCTGTTTGTATGGGGTGTAGCCCCTTTGTTTGATGATCCTATGTTATTGATTTCTGTTTCAGCTGACCATTGTGATTCTTGCAGGGTACTTACTGGGCTTTCCATTCGAAAGCTCACGACTTTTCTCCTCTCATTTCAGGTCCTGAGGAGTAGGTAGACTCGAGCTCAGGGACGGCGAGAGTTGGGGCGGGATATTGCTGAGGTCGGAGGACCTCCCTAAGTATTTTATCTTTGTGTGTGAGGACATTGTCTTTATTTATTTAGGACCCTGTAGGGCCTGGATTGTGTATAGGGCATGGACCCTTATTTGATTTTATTATGTTTCCGCTGAGACTTTATGGTTTGTTTATTAAATATCTTTTGGTTAAATGTATTATCTGCTTATCATTTTAGGCCTTGTATTCGATTGGGGCTCGTCTCCTTTCGGGTACGGTCGATCTGTCAACATTCCCGAGGTCCTTGGATCCGGGTCGGGGCGTTACAGCACATCTACACCTTACCACCCTCAAACAAGCGGGCAAGTAGAGGTATCCAACCGACAACTGAAGAGAATCCTTGAAAGGACAATCACGCATAATAGGAAGGATTGGGCGGACAAATTGGATGATGCACTCTGGGCCTATCGCACTGCTTATAAAGCACCAATTGGCAGTACTCCCTATAGGCTTGTCTACGGAAAAGCATGTCATTTACCAGTGGAGCTTGCGCACAAAGCTTCTTGGGCAATCAAATTCTTGAATTTTTACACTTCCCTCGTCGGCATTGAACGGAAATTCAAATTAGACGAGCTTGAAGAATGGAGATTATTCGCGTATGAAAATTCAAGATTATATAAAGAGCAAGTCGAGAAACGTCATGACCAAGCACTAAAGCATTCTAAACAATTCAAAGAGGGAGATCAGGTACTGTTGTTCAACTCAAGACTTAAACTATTTCCAGGAAAGTTGTGATCTAAATGGTCTGGGCCTTTCATCATCTCTAAAGTTTACCCTCAAGGTGCAGTAGAGGTTCATCACCGTGATGGAAGTACATTCAGGGTAAATGGTCATCGGCTTAAATTATACCACAATGAGGCCTTCAAGAAAGAAGCCGATAAGAGCTTCAAGGTATTCGAACCCCCATAAGGTAAGATGAACGTACGTCAAGCTAGTGACGTTAAACAAGCGCTCCTTGGGAGGCAATCCAAGTTCCTGGAAATTTCTTTCTCTTTAGTTACAATTTTCTCTTTATTAGTTAGATTGTGTGTGTTGGAATAAATGAATGAGATATTATCATATCCGTTTTCATTATCTTGTATCATCCTGCTAGTTATTGTTCATTTATAGCCCTAGATTCATAATTGTTGCTACGTAGCGCGAGGAATGTTTGAATGGCATCCTGGATTGGCTATATAAGCCAAATCTAGGTCCATACGGGGTGTCATACGGCCGTATGAACCCACCAGTAAGCTATACAAGGATTCATATGGCCCGAATACGGGCCCGTATGGGGTCAGCCAAGGGCCCAATTTGGGGCGCTATAAAAAGGGCCCCTTCCACTTCTTTTTCAAAACCTAGCGGACCCCACCCCTCTCCACGTTGATCCGAACCTCTTCTTCGTCGGTGCGACTACTTTGCTTGATTTTGGGCTTTCTTCTCCCTTAGGTATGATCTCTAATGTTTGGATTTGTTGATTTAGTCATCTTCTCCATGTTTAGCACCTTAGGGATTGAATGAATGAATCTTGAATGAATAGTTGATGAATTTATGTTTCTGTGTCGAATCCTTGTCACAATACTTTGATTAAAGACATGTTTAAGGTTTAGGATGTGAAATGGGTGTGATTGGGATGTAAATGGGGCAAAAAATCACCATGGCCATCGGCACAGCCGCGTCTAGGCACATACGGGCTGTATATCAGCCCGTATGGAAGCCCTTATAGGGCCAATAACGGGCCGTAGTCCGCATTCTTCGTTGCTTTTTCGATATTTTACTTCACACTAACACCCTTTTCAATTATTTTGCAGATATGCCTTGAAAGCTTACTGCCTCGAAGAAGCGCAAGGCTAGAGAGGGTTCTTTATCCGGCGTACCACAGTTTGAAGAGGAGCGCTTCTTCTATCGCTACCACAGTTTAGCCGGCAAACCCTTCGGACGCATCGCTGCCTCATCGACAGGGGTGGCCACCCAACTCGGGATAGCGGATCGCGTTAAAGGGATGATTTCGGTTGGTGGATGGGACAAGGTGTTCTCCATCAACCATGAGGTGTTCCAAGAGGCCACCTTGAAGGTCCTGAGCACCTTTGAGACAGATAGGAGCACCGTCTCTGAGCAATCCTTCACCGCTATATCTTTTCAGCTCTTCGAGGAGCGGAAGACCATGAGCTACACCCGGTTCTCCATGTACATGGGATTCTACGATCGCGAGGCCATAGACACTCGCGAGTATAGAGAGCTCCTCACCGCCTTCCCCGAGCACACCATCACGCCCACGAGATATTGGCTTCAGCTTGGGGGACGCCACGGAAATACAAGGCGACTCTCATGAGCGATCCGGTTCACCGCTACATCCACGCCCTGGTCAGCCGCACCATCGCAGGGAGGGATGATAGTACTGGCAAGGTTACCCATACGGACTTGTTCATCCTCTACAATATCTTTGAGCGAGTACCTATCCATCTGGGATACGTGTTAGCTGATTATTTGGTACATCAGGGGACGCACACCCGTCTCAAGGCTATCAATGCGGGACCCTACATCACCCTCCTCATCATTCGGATGGGCCTTGAGGAGAAGAATGAGCACATGCAGCGGCTCCAGCTCATGACAACACTAAGGATGAGCACAATATGCCAGATTGGGGTCAGTCCAAAGACTCGCAACCGCTACACCCTCGTTGGCCAGGGCTCAAATATTTCTGAGGATGAGGAGTCCGACTCTGAGGACTCTGAGGGCTCCGAATCATGGAAATCGATTGGCACATCAAATTTACCGAGGAAGTTTTAGTTCACCTTTTTCCATGCAAATTTAATTTTGGAATTATTGCGTACATTGAGGACAATGTATATTTCTAAGTATGGAGATGGGTGGCTACCTATATCTTTGTGCATTCATAGCAAGTCTTTAAGTGTGGAGATAGGTAGCTATTAGTGAAATTCGTTGCAAGTCTTCATTCATGATTAGCATACCTCAATGAAGGCCCTAAGGAAACATGTTGCCACACTCTATTTCTAGGGCACCATCTTGGTATATAAATTTTTTTAAAATTCTCCAACGAAAAGCCAGGGGCACTTAGAGAACATCTTGTGATACTCATGAGCTTTAGAGACAATAGATAGCCCATTGTCATGTTCTCTTAACTTTAATAGCTAAGCATAACCTTCAATGGCTCCAAGAGACTTCGTGGCACTAGTTCGATTCTCTAACCCCTCATAATACGCTCTAGTGGACAAATAAGGGGAGAATAAAGTAGTTGTATATATTAGTTGTGAAGGGATAAAGATAGTGTTTCACTGCTTGTTGTGATGAAGTACTCTGAGGTTCTGGCTCCTGATAAGAGTATTCCGTAATTCAAAAATCACTACTTAGCATAAGATCAGACATGCAGAGTTGTAACCATCTTAGTAGCTAAGTGCTCCTGTGCCAAACCAGCATGAGCACTCTACCTAAGAGGAGGAACCCTCTACATTGATCTTTAGCACGGAAAGTCGATCCATTAGGGATGTCCCTACCCAATAATAATAATAATAATAATAATAATAATAATAAAACTTAGTGTCCCTCAAGCTTGTCTACTATTTATTTACCCAAGAGGGGGGTAGTCTCCTTGATCTTAGGGCCTCAAGGACTCTCTAGAGTCCATTGAGGGTATGCTTGTCTTGCAAGGATTTTTGAACATGGTATGTGGAGTGAACAAGCTTTGTCTATAGCTATATTGATAAATACCATGAGATCTATCTAAGCCCTGGTGTGGAAATAGGAGAAGAAACACTTTGATGGTAAACTTGAAATGGAGTTGAGTCATGAATTCTATGGCACGAGGATGAACACTAATCATCTTTTGCTAATTTATTTATTTTTTTGCTTGAGGACAAGTGAACCTTTAAGTGTGGAGATATGTTATAAGTATTCATTTTAGCATATTTTTTATATCATATTCTTGTATGCTTTGCATGTAATTGTGAGAATTTTTGGCCCACGATACTTAAAATGTGTTTATTTCGATGAATAGGGCAAGATATCAAGACTCCAGAAGAAAGAAAGCTTTTCAAGGAAAATTGAGGTCGAAACGGAGCATTCCTTAAGGAAAAACCTAGGCATACGAGCTTCCATACGGCCTGTATGGACCTAAAGAGTCGAGGCTTAGATAAGTGGTTTCTTTTGGACCCGTATAGCTCCCCGTATGGCTCATTCGGGCATCCATACGGGCTGCCATACGCCTGTATGGAGGCACATGGAAAATATACAGGCCCATTTATAATCCATATACGGGCCTGTATATCATAAGTTTTCAGTGATTCTACAGACCTAGAAATGGGCAAAATGGTAAATCTCGCCCTAAAAACCCTAGGGTATAAAAGGCCGACTAATTAGGGTTTAAAGGGGGGAGAGCAACTTGGAAAAAGATTGGAGGTCTTGAGTAGAGTTTGGGGACTTTCATCTTCAAGCCATTGGAGCAAGAAGAGGGGAAGACATTGAAGAGAAATCAATAAAGTCATCAACGGTGGGTGAAAAGGTCTTCTCCATTATGATTTCTTTGATTGCTTTTATTTTTGTATTGGATTGTTGCTCTTCGTTTATGGAGGGTTAATTTTGTAGATACTTGGATGATTGATGAACCCTTGGACATGATTTAATCGATGTTGTCTCTTTATTCTTGAATGCTTGGTTGAATTCATGAGTCTATTGGATGTTTTTATGTAAGTGAATCCCTCTACGCTATGCATGTTCTGAGGGGTTATCATAGTCCATATGGGGGAAGAAGCGAACGCCTCCCCGTGTGTAGACTATCCCCAATAGAGGGCATTATGAATACACCGGGAACCCGGGTATTAAGGAGAGTGAGTCCTTTAGATGTATTATTCTTATAATCCTTCAAAGTCTTATGTTCCCCAAAACGTCATCGGTAAGGGCACTAGAATTAGTAATTTACCTCGAAAAAGAGAATGAAAGCACCTTAGGAACCCTGGGCAAGAATTAATCAATTGTCAAGATAGAGAGCATCATCCATCCTTTAGAAGTCCAAGGGGATTCAATTATCCGAGCATCCCCCTTTTATGATTGTTTGACCTCAAGAACAAATTGATTTCCTTGTGATTTCTACAATTTCTTAGTTTAAAATTTAGTATAATCACTCACATTTCGGATCGACTAGATAGTAGATAAGTAGTGGGTACTAGTACTTCCATCTCCCTGAGGATCGATAACCCGACCTTTGAGTCCACTATTATTACTTGATTAAGACCCGTACACTTGCGGTTGTATCGCATCACATCACAAGACTTGGGAAACTTAGGTTGATCCCTGATGTAGTTAAAAGTTTTAGGTGTGAAGTGTGTGTGTGCAAAGCAACCCCGCAAACCTTTTAAATGCATTGAGGGGAGAAGCACTTCACCGTTAGAACTTATCTATTCTGATTTGTGTGAAATGAATGGAGTGTTAACCAAGGGAGGCAAAAGATATTTTATGACTTTTATTGATGATGTCACACGATATAGCAGTGTATAATTGTTGAAAACTAAAGATGAAGCACTAAACTACTCTAAAATCTATAAGGCAGAGGTTGAGAGCCAATTAGAAAGAAAAATCAAACGGTTATGGTCTGATCGTGGTGGAGAGTATACCTCTCGTGAATTCATCCAATTCTGTGAGACTCATGGAATAATCCATGAGACGACTGCTCCCTACTCTCCCTAATCAAATGAGGTAGCTGAAAGGAAAAACAGAACTTTAACAGGCTTGGTCAATATTATGATGAGTAGTTCAAGTTTACATGAGGAATGGCGAGGGGAAGCCCTTCTTACAGTGTGCTTCGTCCTGAATAGGGTTCCCACTAAAAATAGTTAAGTAAACCTGTATGAATTATGGAATGGAAGAAGACCCAACCTCTCGTTTCTATGCACGTGGGGCTGTTTGGCTAACGTCAACATATTACAACGGAAAAAGAGAAAATTGGGACCTAAAATTGTTGATTGTGTCTGTAACAGCCATCTTTTTACTGAGACAGATGTCACACCAGCCAGATCAGGAGGGTATCCTGTGCCTAAGGCTATAAACATAAACACTTGATAACAAGAAATACTAAAACAGAATCAATATGACATAAGCAAATCTGGTTACACACCGGTAGTCATATACACATCAGAGTCATAAAAGTACAACTGATCAAGTCTAAGGCAATTACGGCCCCAAATATACGTAAGCAAATTAATACATAAAGTCTGATACAACACAACAAGACTAAACATAAAGATAGGTACGCCAGAGCCGACTATACTTCAATCTTCACTCGTGACACGAGCTACAACCCAGATCCCTATCTAGATCCTGCAATAGAAAAAATAATAACCGAAGGGACTGAGCTATTCAAGCTCAGTGAGTAAAGACAACTCTGCCAATATTATACATACTTGTCTCTCGATAGAAACTGTACTAAAATACTAGTACATAAACAAATACAAATATAAATCATGAGGGTCAGCACAATTATCTTAAATCATGATAAGCATGTTAACACGATCAGATATCCGACGAAAGCACACAAACGATCTCACATCATATCAAGCATATAATAGATAAGTATATGCAATGGCCTCGTATCATATAAGCATGCACCCCCTAGGTTGAATGTCTCTGAAAGGACTCCAACTCCCATCAAGGAACAGTGGTATACATCTACATGATTCTGATGACCGGGAACAACGATATACATCTACATGAGCCTGGTACTTGACGACCAGCGGTATACATCTACATGTGTATGTCAAGTATCAATCTTGTATCCGATATGGGCACTCACAAGAGTCAGAAAAGGGCGTTTTATAAAAAGAATGACTTTCGCAAACATTTTTGTTTTAAGAAAAACGATTGAAAACAAAGTCCCTTTCTTAACCCGGTATCGTCTACTTAATATCTGGGCTCTATCTTGAACTCTGTTGGATCCCTCATACATAACTAACTAAGGTGCAGCCTATGATACATGAATTAATTATTATCTACCCCTTGGGGTTTCACTTTACCATTTCTCATGCTCTTTAAAATTTAATCAATTAAACAAGCATGAAATCACTATGCAACTATAGCGATAAAATCCATCGGCATTCACAAACAGATATAAAACTCATAAGGATACGAGAAAACCAGATCATGAAGAATACATGGATCAAGACTTTATTTACGGAGATGTCCCCTCACCTAAAGTCCTTCGCAAGTTATTAGGTCTGACTCGGTCCTGCTGAAGCTCCCGCGGGACCTTTACCATTTCCCAAAATTAATAATAATAACTAAGTAAATACGAGATTCATATTTTCCATAATTCAGTTCAATTACTTTAAAATATAGAGATTTATGAATACGAAAATCGTATTCTTAGCTTAGCCTCTTATTTAGACTTGAAGGAGCAAATTAAAGACATTAAACTCATAAAAGCATGCTTTCCCACTTAACAAGCATTTCATGCCTTCAAGACTCCTAGAATGTCCCTAAGCATGTTTAATTAGCCAAGATCAATTAATCCAAAGCATGAACAATTAATCATGTTAATCATGGAAACTAATCGAACATTAATACTTAGAATTTTCATGAAAAATTCGGCAGCACTCCCCTATTTACAGGGCCCCGAAATTAATACAAACATTCACCATAATTAGTCCAACTCATCATAAGAACTAACTAATACTCTTAACATGCATTCACGCTTCATTCCCCCCTTAATCCCTCTCTAATCACAACCCTAATAGTTCATTCAATTCATGAATTTAATCTAGGGTTTTCCCCCCAATTTAGGGCTCACAGCTTGGAGGGATGAAGGTGGTGACGAGTGGGCTGCGAGTCGGCGACGTCAACGCACAAGGGGCAGCCAAACAGAGAAGAGCGCGACCGAGCAAGGGCGGCGCGGGATGGCTGTGACGTGAGGGCTGAGGAGCTGGGGCAGCTACGGGCTGGCGGCGGCAGGTTGTAGGTCTGAGCGGCTCCGGCTAGGCGGTGTGGCCAGGGAAGTAGCTGGACAGGTGGACGCTGCGACCAAAGGGCAGGGTCGACGGCGCTGTTCTCGCGTGCGGCAAAGGCGCCGGCCGCTGTGATTGCGGGCGCTGGCCAGATCTGAGGACCTCCTAAGGCCGTGGATGGCTAGTAGGCGGTGAGCGTGGGGCCAGGCCGGCGGCGGGCGCGAGTAGGGGCACGAGCAAGCTCAGTCGCGAGAGAGAGAGAGGAAGAGAGAAGGACGATAGCTTCTCTGATTTCAATTGAATCCAATTGAAACATAAAGACCTAAGTTCCTCTCTATATATATTCATATATGTATATTTTAATATTTATCTATATTATTTAATTCCCATGATTGAAATTATCTTTAATCTTTTAATTAAATTAAATTATCATTTCATTAATGTCACATGGGTTTAAATTAATTAAATTATCCTTTTAGCTTTATGTCACATCGTCATTTTAATAAATTTTATCTCTTCAGTGATTCACCGAACCAGATCTGAAAATCCTTGGTCAATGATTCCAGTCATCATAGGCATACTATAACATCATGGGGTCTGTCTCTCGTCAGACCAGATCCGCGAATATCGGCTTTTGACTCGTCCGATCTACTTTATCGGAACTCTAACATTTGTCTGGTTATCCTACTTAATTAATCTTGATTAATTAACACTTAAAAAATCTCCAAATTAATTAACCAAGGTTATCTTACTCATCCACCTCCAACTATTATAAGCGTAAGTGGCCTGGCCCAATAAGGCCTTCCCTAGGCCTATTAGTTGCGAGGCTAGATTTAAATTTATTAATTCTCGATTTTCCTTTAATTGAGCTTTTTAAAATAATTAATTCATTTTCTATGCTAATTAATCTCATTAATTTTATTAATTTTTGAGAATTTTCTGATTTATTTATTTTGAAAATTCTGGATGTTACAGTGTCTTTCTAGGATAATACATAACAATGTGGCCTATAGGTTCTTGGTAGTGGGTTCTGAGTTTGGAGAAATTACTGTTGATTTAGTGATAGAGTCTCAGGATGCTTCATTTTTTGAGACGGTCTTTCCTATAAAAGAAAACACTACAATTCCTCGTAATGAGTCACCCCCCTTGTATTTGTCCCAATACAGGATACTTCTGAGAACTCTGAGCGCAGAAGGAGTAAGAGATAGAGGACTGCAAAATCCTTTGGTGATAATTTGGTAATATACCTAGTGGATGACATGCCTAGAGACCATCCAGAGGCATATGCACCACTAGATGCAGAGTACTGGAAGGAAGCAGTCTGTGGCGAGATGGATTCTATCATCGCCAACAGTACATGGGAGGTCGCTGATCTTCCTTCTAGGTGTAAGCCAGAGGTTGCAAGTGGATCTTCAAAAAGAAGTTACGGCCTGATGAAACTATTGACAAGTTCAAGGCCAGACTTGTAGCTAAGGGGTTCACTCAGAAAGAAGGTAAGGACTACTTTGACACCTATTCTCATGTGTCCAGGACCACTATGATCCGGGTGCTTATTGCACATGCTGCTTCATATGGTCTCCTTATCCATCAAATGGATGTGAAAATAACTTTTCTTAATGGAGAGTTGGAGGAGGAAATTTATATGGAGCAACTTGAGGGATTTATGGTTCTAGGACATGAGAAAAAGGTATGTAGATTACTAAAGTCCTTATATGGTCTGAAACAAGCACTAAAGCAATGGCATGAGAAGTTCGGCAGAACTTTGACATTCGCCAGCTTCTGTGTGAATGAGGCCGACAAGTGCGTATACTATAGATTCAGTGGGACTGTAGGTGTGATGCTTTGTTTATATGTGGATAACATCTTGTTGTTTGGGACTAACATTAAAGTAATAAATGACATTAAGTCATTTTTGTCCAAGAACTTCGATATGAAGGATCTTGGAGAAGCGAATGTAATCCTGAACATCAAGCTCATCAAGGGTGAGAATGGGATTATATTATCACAATCCAATTATGTGGAAAAGGTCTTAACTCGCTTTGGGCATCTAGAGAGGAGACCTATATCCACACCCTATGATCCTGCTCTAAGGTTGTATAAGACCATTGGAGCTGTAAAGGATCAACTGAGATACAGTCAGATCATAGGATCTTTGATGTATCTAGCCGGTGTGATGAGGCCATATATCTCCTATGCTATGAGAAGGCTTAGTCATTATACGTCTAACATTGGAGATAATCACTGATGGGTACTTGAGCGTGTACTTAGATACCTCAAGTGGACTATGACACATGGGTTATACTATACCGGAAATCCTGTGGTTCTTGAAGGGTATAGTGATTCCAATTGGATTTCGGATTCAGACCAGATCATAGCCACTAGTAGAAATGTGTTAACTTTGGCACGTGTACCAGTTGTATGGTAGTCTATAAAATAGACTATCTTAACAAGCTCCACTATAAAGGCTGAACTGATTGCACTCGAGATAGATGCTCGCAAGGCTGAGTGGTTGCAAGAGCTCTTGATAGATTTACCTATGCTGGAAAAACCAATTCTAGTTATTCTCGTGTACTGTGATAACCAAGCTTGGATAACAAAGGTTAACATTAGTAAGGAGAATATGAAATCCTCAAGGTATGTAAAAAGAATGTTAAAGACTGTCAGGAATCTTCATGGATATGGAGTGATCACTACACAATCTATCCACATTGAGAAGAACCTGGTAGATCCTTTCACTAAAGGGTTATCGCGAAGGGTAATCTATGAAGCATCAAGGGATATGGGTTTGTACCCATTAATTAGTTGCCAACAGTAGTAACCCATCCTATCTGAGTGGAGATCCCACAAAGTAGGTTAGTAGGAAAAATAAGATGATTAGGTAACTGGCACCTTAACAGGAGGAAACTCTACACCCTATCCGTGGTGATGCATATATACTTCATGCTGTATGGGGAGGTTGAGTATAACTCTTAATGTATTCGAGTCCTTGGAAAGGAAGGGTGTTTATTCTACATAATACCTTGGAGAGTACACCTACGTGAGTGTGATCGGAAGTCGCTATCTATGAGAGCCAGGTACTCTCTAAAACACTCATGAGTAGATACTGGGAGAATGATCAGAATGCCCCAAACAAAGAAGGCTAGGTCGACACGTACCAAGCATCAGACGGTGCCCTTTGGGTAAAGTCTATCACTTCAAGTTGCAAATTCAAGGCATAGTCCATTTACTCGTGGAATGGATGGATTCCTTGGTGACTAGATGAAGGTTCAAACCCAAAAGGTACCTTTGTCAAAAACACGATATATAGCAAAGACTTAACAGACTTTCCATATTTCCAAAATTTTTGAATTTTTAGGTGGGGATTGTTACACAAAAATACAAAATTATGAGATTTGGTTTGCAAAACCTTTTATGATCTTAATTTGGAAAATTATTATATTTGTCAAAACTTCTTAAATATGGGAACTATTCTGCAAAACATATTTTGGACTTTATTGGGGGACTATTACGAAAACTTCAAAAATTATTTTGTTGAAATGACACCCATTGAACGGAGGTATGTCTCACAGAATGAGCACGAGTAGGCGGTATCCGTTGGAGATCTAGTAAATAGGGTACTAGTGAGGAGAAAAGAGAAGAAATCGATCTTTATCTCGAGAAGAAATCGATCTTTATCTCTTGATCGTTTTCTTCTAACCTTCATTTTTTGGATAAAAATTCCTGCTTTCTTGTATTGTTTTCTGCTATGCTGTATCAACGCCAACCCTCGACCCCTTCCGTGATGTGCGCCACCGGAGGGAGGAGAAGTATCTCCGTTAAACATCACTGTGGAAACCTTGCACGAGACGGTGAATAGTTTTTCTAGGACAATGTTTCTACGCGCTTCTCTTTTGATTTGTTTATGCGAGGCATCAGGTAAGATTATTAATTTCCTGATTATCCACAGATATTTTAAATTCACTAATCCCCTCTCTTGATATGAATTTAAAACCATATTCTAAATCCGTAAATGAGTATGTTGGTAGATTTAATCCATAATATTGTTACATATCCTATCTATTTCATGTTTAAACAAATTAGTATGTTGTTATAATGTCTTTATAGAACTTATCTGTTTGATCTTTAAATATATTGTTAATTATCATATTCTGAATCTACAAATGAGCATGCTTTATAATGTTATTACATGTTTTATCCACTTGTTTTCTTAACATGTTACTGGATGTAATATTCTAATTTTCCAATATAACATGTTATTTGATCTTATTTATCATACTATTGCTATCTGTATGATGCTTTAACATCTCTTTGCTTATCATATTCTGATTATTCAAATTAATAAAATTCGGGATGTTATTCATAATGTCATTATTTCTATTATATCCCTGATTTTTTCAACAATAAAGTAACTATTATGTGTTAAGGAATATTCAAGACTAACCCAATGTTTTTTTTTAAATTCTCATTAACTAACGATTTCAATTTTTTACCACTAAATAAAAAGCCAAAAATATCTTCATATATTTTGATTTGTTTAAATGTACTTTGAAGTGAAAAAAATAGCATGATTCTTCAGGGGTCTTTATTGTTTCACTATTAACATCATCACTTGTGATCCATGAGTATTGCAAACAAGAAGTCAAAAGCAAAGATGGAAAGAGTAAAGATATAAAAAAAATTAAAAACAATCTTATTTATAATAGAGAAAATGACCATTATTTACCAATTTACCAATGCTATGTAATTAATAATTCTTGGGATTGGGATTAGTTTTTTAATAACTAATAAGGTAGTTGGGAGAATATATATATTTAAGGGTAAATTACTGTAGGGTCCCCGACATATTTCCATTTTCCCCGCAGGCCCCTCTAACTGGTCAGGCCCTCCTTTTTGAAATTATTCCTATGAGGTCCCTCCTGTCCGGCTGCTGTTATGTTATTTTTAAAAATAACAGGAATGCCCCTTTCTCTCTGTTTGCCCTTCTCTCTATGTGTTATTTAGTCGCGAAAAATCCCGCTCAATTACATCGCCTTTCCCCGCTTATATCGATGGCTTGCTTGGGCAGCAAGTTTACTCATCCAGCATACTTTCTCATTTCTCCATTGAGAGCTTCTTCTAGTCATCATCTGCATATCAGTTCTTTCCTCTACCTTGAGCTTCGACTCTACATCTTCACCACCCTTCGCCAATAGAGACCATCTTTGTTGTTGCTAGGTACAAAGAAGGCCATGCGCTTGACTTTACCATGTTGTCCTCTTGTCAATCGGTGATGGAGGATATCTTCAATCATTGGAGTCTCGAACCATCATGTGTGAGAGTGAAGTATGTCGTCCCAGACGTTCACAAAACTATATGTTCTATTGAGTCAGATGGGGATTTCTTGTAGATGTGCAGCTACATCGTATATTCAACAAGATGGTGGTGGACATGATCGTTGAGGACAGGGCTGCCGCGAGATTGGAGGGCAGGGCAGAATCATCTGATTCCCCGTAATGATTTATCTTTTTCTCTATTGAAGCCGGGTTTTTTTTTGTGTAGTTTCGCTTAGTATTCGGCCCGAATCGTGTATGTTTCGTGGTCTTTCGCTTATTAAATGTGCAGTTGAAGCATTTAGTTTGACCTAGTATTTGTCTTCACGCTTACTATCCTCAATTCTAATCGTAGTAGTTTTTCTTGAGTATTCGTGTAGTTTTTGGAGTCTCACTTATTATTACGTGGTTGTATCTTTTGTTTTGGATTAATCGTTTACTACCTTGGTTAAAATTGTTTATTGTTTATGTTTACTCGTTTACTATTTTGGGTAAAATCGTTTATTTTCTACGCAGGTATTCCCACCTAACGCTGCTATCACAACGAGAAGAAATTAACTTACATACGGCGGAGCACTTGGAGTTAGAGTCCATGATGATCAACACGGTCGAACAAAGATTTGAGAATGCAAATCACTTCAGGGAAGCTTTACGGGCCTTTTCCATCCAGCGTAATTTCGACAATCGATTCATTAAGAACGATAATCATAGAGTCACCATTGCATGTGTAGCGGATGATTGTGAATGGCGTCTCCACGCATCGAGGGATGGTGCCGTTCAAACATTCAGGGTTAAAATGATAAAAAGCCCACATACATATAGAGGGGGGGTTGGGTCATCCCATCCAAAGGTTTGCAAGAAGTGGGTCAGCAAAACTGTGGTTCAGAAACTGAGAGATCAGCCACTCTACAGGGCCGTGGACATACAAAAGGACATATTACGCGACAAGGAGTTCACCTGTGGTACAAGCAGGCTTGGTTGGGTAAAGAGCTCGCACATGAAAAGATCCACGGAAGCGATACTGCAAAATACGATATCTTGGTATGGTATGCGGATAAGGTGGCCAAAATCAATCCAGGTAGTGTTGTGCCTTTAGAGAAAGAAGGTGAAAGATTCAAGTGAGGGTTCTTCTTTTTTCGAGCAACTCTCGATGGTTTCAGGAGGGGGTGCAGACCGCTATTATTCCTAGATGGAACTCATCTATTGGGGAAGTATGGCGGCACGTTGTTGGGCGCAACTGTCAAAGACGGCAATAAAAGATTCTTCCACTTAGCGTTCGTAGTAGTTGACATTGAGACCGACGAGAATTGGACTTGGTTTGTGTCAAAACTAGGTGACACATTGTACGAAATTGGCTAACCATATGAGAAGATCCTTACGTTCATATCAGACCGATCCAAAGGTCTTATCAACGCCATTGCTAGAGTTTTCCCCTCGTGCCCCCATGCTTATTGCTTGCGGCATCTTCATGCAAACTTCACGAAGGCGAATCTTTCTCTTAGTAAGGCTGCGAGAGACGAGTGTTGGAACCTGTTGCTTAAGGTTGCATATGCATGCACAGAGAAGGAGTAATAATCGATGCTATCAATGGGGTCCTCGGCCGCATCACCTCGCATATACAATTGGCTATTTCAAAAGTCCATGGAGCATTGGTGTACTTTCTTATTTAAGGGGTTACGCTAGTGTATGGCGTAGTCGCTCAATGCATGGATAAAGGAGGCTAGTCACCTACCAAAGGACAAACATGGTGGATTCCATAAGGTATGGTGGTTAGTACTTATTTAAATGTTTGGAGTAACCGTCCATTATAACTGCTTACGCATTTGTTTCATGTGTTTTAGGCATAAGATGATGAATATGATGTATCACCGCCGAGAGCAATGCAAGAAGTGGGAAGGTTATGTCTGTTCTGAGGTACACAAGAAGATTGAAGAAACAGTGGAAGAAAGCAGGTATTTGAGAGTCTATTGTTCAAACGGGGAACAATTTGAAGTGGTGGATAATTATAACAATTCCGTCAACTTAACAAGTAAGACCTGCTCTTGCTGTCGCTGGGAAGTCTTCGGTCTCCCATACAAACATGCTTGCGCAACAATTATGCAAACAGACACAAGTGTGTATCGTTATGTTGATGACTTCTTCACATTAGCAACATACAGAGCATCATACGAGGAACCAATATTTCTGATTCCTGACCACGACAGACTGACCGACACCTCACGAGAACTTCGCATGCTTCCACCTTTGACGGAGAAGAGGGCAGGCCGCCCTAGACGACAAAGGATTGAGTCGCAAGGATTCGACATTAGACCACTTAATTGTAATCGGTGTCATGAGGCTGAGCATAATAGAAAAACATGCAACTCGCTACATAGCGCATCGAAAGTGAGCATAAAGTGTATACATAATAAAATAGTTTTGATAGATAGTAAACAATAGATGGCAGTGTATTATTTGGAGTTTTATGATGCGTCCTTTATTATACCGAATAATAGGATTATTTTATGGTATAAATCGTGTATTTTAGCAATCGCTTTCGCTTAGACGAATGAATCAAGAATCATAAATAAATTTCAAAGTAACATTCATGTGCAAAAGATACAGAATTACATTTCACAATAGATCTGAGAACAAACAAAACTCAAAATCTTATCTCCACTGCTAGTTGCAGAAGGTTCTTTGCATTCCATCCTCACCTAGCCAAAAATTATGCGCGCCACATCACATGCAGGAACCCACCGTGGGTGCGATCGAAAGTAAATTGTCTACGCCTCGTAAATCTTTTCTCCAAGAAACCAACGCTTATATGGCTTAATTATTTGTGCGATGGCTCGCCAAAACCGTAGATGGCTTACACTACCCGACCTTCTCTGATTCGAGCAGCCCCTAATGAATCATCCACTTTCCCTTTAGCTTACGCTGCTCAAGAGTCATACATGTCCGATTCCCTCGCTTCCTCGCTTCTTCAACAATATTATACCCGCCGTGATATCTAAAGAAGTAGGGAACCTCTCTTCGCTAAGGCCAATGAGACGCCAGACTCGTGAGGGCATTTCCAATCAAAGAGTTTCCTCCTGCCAATCAATTAATAGTTAACAATGTTCACTACGAGTAATTGCAGTGAAACACTACGAAAGGAGGTAGGAGATGCTCACCAAGCTGAGCATGATGTTCGCTCTTAGATTCCCACACGCCACACACCTGCGGAGGAATCCCACATATTCGTCGAAAGAAGGAAGACAATAACGGGTATCGGTGTCAACGAAAATGTTTTGTCCAACTATATGACTCTCACATATCCGTTGAAAGAGCTTACAACTGTTGGGTTAGAAATCAGTTTACCATAACTAAAAGCTTCATTAGACAACCAAACAACAAAACAGAGATAAATGAAGAAAAATCTCAATTACCATTGCCGAAAGTTCTTCATATCATCGAAGGTCTTCTTGGTCATGACGCCAATGCATGATGAAGATCTCATTTAAAACTTCTTCGTGAGAGTTGAGAAAGATGGAAACTTTTCCGCCTTTCATTGTCTTTTAGATTTTACAAATGCAATAAGGAAGAAGAAAGATGGAGAACAAGAATGGGCTTGCAAGTGTTGATATGTGTTGAACATCGGCGGTGTTTATAGGGAACAAGGTTATTAAATGATGTGACCGCCCTGACGCTTCTATTCTCGAATTGTCATGCCGGCGACACCACCAAGCCGGATAGTTAAGGCCACCGGGAGGCGATATGGGAAGGCTTAACCATCATCATGGTGCGCTAACATTGAAAAGCACGCCGCTATGCGCCGTGCATACCCATTAGGGCCAAATAAGAACTATTTAAAAAGCACGCATTAATGTTCATAATGAACTATATAGGTCAAATAATACACGTAATAAGCTTTAAATTTAATTTTCAATCCACTTCGTGAAACATTACAAGTCTAATAATAAACCTCGTAAGTCCGTCTCCTACCACTAATTAGAATGTTTAGTAAGCGATTGTACCACCATATTAAACGTAATAAGTTTTACATAGTTGTATCCTTTGTCAATACTCGTGATTCGACGACGGCTTGCAATCAGAAAGTGCCCATCCATTAATAGTTGAGCGATTAACCTGAGCCTCACACCAGGGACTTTGTAAGAGTCAAATTTTATATCACGCCCTTGCAGAATCAGTTCCATGTATCACATGGTGAAAACTGAGCAACTACTGTCCTCGCGTCTTGATGGGGACAGTCCCTAATATGTCGCATTGGCCAATCCTCAATGTCATCAACCTTGGCTATGGACGCGATGTACTTGTCTCACAGTCGACGCTGCGAACATGTTTTCTTATGATTACAACATACCTGAGTTAATAAATCTACACATAATATTAGGCAGTTGAAAATTGTACCATTGGATATGCGTCCCTGTCATTAGTAATTAGCACCCACGCATGAGGAGAGTAGTGCAAATATTCACGATTTTCCCTCTCCACTATTAGGAGATGATAGTGTTCATGACCGACGATTGGCTTTAGTACAACATCCAATTCGTGGAAGTTCAGCAATGCCTTGATTATGAACTGTGATAACCCACTGCCCGGTGCTTCTTTTCCAAATTGTGAAAGTAAACATACCAACGGCCACACGACAGTGTTGTTGACGAGACTACACGTAGGACGTCACTTAATCGAAAATACGCGCTTAATCGGAAAATCGGAAAATAGGAAAATGGCACGCTTAAGCATCGTAATAAGCAATAATTCCCAATAATAAAAGAAATAGTCAAGGAAATACACGTTTACAAATATTACACGCTTATTGGCGTTTAATGATCAACAAATAGAAACATAATACACGCATAAAATCATATAATAAACATCAATGACAAATAAATACATGATTAAAGATCTCAGAGGTGTTTAAAGCACCCAATAAGAATCTCGACTTACTTGTCCATTCTCGCTATTCCGCATACATGGACACCTTTCAGATTCTCAGAAGCTTCTCTAGTTTGTTGAAACAAGCCGGCCTCTTGTTCAAAGGTAGGAAACCAATGGCATTGTCCACAAGCTCGGGAGCATTCTCATCAACCAGGATGATGGCTTTGGCATTTTCCCGTTGCTCTGGCAAATCACTTTCAGAGCTGGAGACTTCTGGAGGTGGACCATAACTTTCTTTAAGAGACTTTAGAATGTTTCCTATCTCCACCGTCATCCCTTCGTCCAGGTTCGCTTCCTCCGTCCTTTCCTCCCTTCTTAGACTAACATTCCGCACAGAGGCTGTTATCCTTTGCTGCTTCACCATCTCCGTCCGGGGGCGTGTCATGCGAGTGATCCGCCTTTGAGGAGGTGGTGGTGCGTTCGCTTTCCGTCGTGGGGCTTGCTTTTGTGTGGGTGGACGCTTCGGAGACGTTTTTCATTGTGCAGCGTGGCCTTTTGCAATGAAAGTCGCAGGTGGTTATTTTGGTGATGCAGTTGCTCTTGCTTGTGGTTCTGGAGCTGGCTTTGGTGCTGCTTCTAGAGCTGGTGCTGGTGGTGGTGCTTCCGGTGGCGCCGATGCTTCTGCTGTTACTGCTAGTCTAGCTAGCGCCACCGCTATCGTCCCGCCGGTGTTATTAAGCATCGGTGCCGCCGGGTGCTTCATTGGTACCGCTGTTTCTTCCGCCATCGTGCCGCTTGGTACTTCTTTTGGTGCTGTTGGTGCGGACGGTGCTTCTACTGCTGGGAATACTGATGCTTGTGCTGATGGGTCTTCTGGTAATGTTGGTGGTGATGATGCCATTCGTTTCCTCGGCCCCGTAGTCAATTGTTTTGAATTTTTCGGTCTAGGGCAAGCAGTGTAGAACTCACCAACGCCTGTGATGATTCAGAGCCCTACTTCTTACCAAGGCATTCAACTTTGATAGTAGTGCATCGCATATGGATTGAAGATCTCTTAGCTCCATCCGGATTTAACGCCATATCGCCCTCCCCCGCTTTTGGTACCTCCATTTGGACAGCCTTCCTCACAACCTCTTCCTCGATAATCGCCTTTGCCTTCCTCCCTTGCTACGCAGGGTCGTGGTCTTCTCGTGAACCTAAACTTCCCCACCGAGGCGATGGCCTCCGTGGTTGGGCTTGTACGACCTCGATCAATTCAACCTTTGCTTGGGTAGAGGGAGTGACCAACATAACCGCAATAATACAAGAAGAATAATGGTAAATAAAGACCTCATTGTAGTCGATAAGCGCTGAAGCAATTCGTAAATAAGTGGACCCCACCTCCTTCCCTTCAATCGCTTTCAAAGAATTGAAATGAACTTTGCTTATTGAAACTGTCCTTGCCATAGCAGAAAATGCGTGGGGTCTTCTTCAAGCATACCCTCTTGCCGGTCCCGGTCACCTCATGAAACCACAAGTTAAGTGCGAAGACGCACCTCGCAAGTAGCCAGAGGTTTTGCGTTTCCCATTGAGACGGGCTCTTACACGACTTGTTGCATCGGGGACATCGTCCATCAACCACTTGTGGGTAGCCGGCGCCCACGCGCAGTCCTCGATAGTGGAGAGGTTATTTGCGTACGATGTAACCCAGTGCAGGGTTGTACAAGAAGTGCTCTAGAACATAAAGGTACCAAGGAAGTACATGACCAACATCTTAATGAAATTCTCCTCCTCGCCCCGCCCTTCCCAGCGAGTTTGATGAGAGTATTCTCGATGGTATGGCGGTGTTGGTCAGCTGCTTTGCTTAGGAACAGACTCTCGAGATCAGTCTTTGCGGGCTTCGGCTTGAAGTTTACCACATGACTACATGGCATAGAGGCCAAGGACCATGGCGACAACCTCTACCGAACTCCAAATTGAACCGACCCTATTTTGATGTCTTAACATCGTACTTTGAGAGGAGGGAATCCAGTATTCCCCTCTTCTGGATGATAGGCTCCAAGTCCATAAAATGGTGAAAGGGAGTTCTCTCAAGTAGCTCCTACTGCCAAGCTGTCATCAACAACCTCATCTCTCTCAACGTTTTCACTTAACGAACTAGGTAGCACCCGGGCGCTGATGAGCTAAGTAGGTTTTCTTTTCCATCATGCAGAGAATTGCACGTTACATCAAACAAGTGCAGGGCTTGAACAAGTAATCGAAGCTGAATGTTTAGCATACAAATACATGATTTGCTCTTAAAAATACACGAAGTCGGCTTTAAAATACTCTAAACATCCAGGAAAATAAACTATTTACGCAACAAAAATAAACACTAAACTAAACTCCAGAGCATACCCATAAGCTATAACAAGAGATCCAGTTACGAATCAGAATTCACCCACACTGTTACAAGATGTGCCATAAACCTCTAAACAAACAAACATGGTTTCTCCCCTGAATCACACACACTAAACCCCAAAAATCGAAATCAGGTTTCTTTGGGAGAGGCCAACCCTCAATCACAAACCCTAAATCAGCAGAATCCAAGAAAGACTCTTCGGGATAACTTGCCCTGAAACCCTAATCCCTAAACCCTAAATCCCCAAAACTGAATAACTTTCCTATGGCAGGGGATTACCTCGAAAATGATCGCTGGATGTTAGGAGATTTACCCTTAAAAATATACAAAGTCGGCTTTAAAATACTCTAAACATCCAGGAAAATAAACTATTTTCCCAACAAAAATAAACACTAAACTAAACTCCAGAGCATACCCATAAGCTCTAACAAGAGATCCAATCACGAATCAGAATCCACCCACACTGTTACAAGATGTGCCATAAACCCCTAAACAAACGAACATGGTTTCTCACCTGAATCGCACACACTAAACCCCCAAAATCAAAAATCGTTTCTTTGGGAGAGGCCAACCCTCAATCACAAACCCCAAACTAGTAGAATCAAATAAAGACTCTTTTGGGATAACTCACCCCAAACCCTAATCCCTAAACCCTAAACCCCCAAAACTGAATAACTTTCCTCCGTAGGGATTACCTCGTAGATGATCACCGGATGTTAGGAGAGCGTATGTCTTCCCCCGACCGAGCAGGCGCGAACGGCTAAATGTCGTCGGAAGGGCAATCGACAGCATTTGATCCGAGAAGTTGTGGAGAAGAGTTAAGTTTGTACATTTGGTTTACTGTTGATGGGCATAAGAGTAATTTCATACCCTTTTTAACATCGTCAGTTGCTTTTAGAGCTGACATGACGTCTATCCAAAAAGCAAGGGCTTTTTGGGACGTGGGAAAATACCAAGGGCTTTTTGTGCAGTTGCAAAGTTTTGAAGGTTTTTTTGGAACTTTCCTCTATATGTAATTATGTATTAAACTAAAACTTTAAAGCTTTTGTTTATTATGTTTATTTTAAAAAATTAGTTGATAAAAGATATATCATTGATTAGATATTAAATTAAAGTTTAAATATCCATGTATTATAACAAATATTTTTTATTATTAACATGAGAAAATTTAAAAAAATTTCAAGTTCAAATGTAGTAGGAGGCCTCCAATAGATATTAAATTAAAATTTTTAAATCTTAATTTATCATACAAATAATTATTATAACTACAATGATAAGCTTTTAAAAAATTTTAAGATTTAAACTTTGTATGAGGTCTCCAATAGATATTAAATTTTAAATTAAAATTTTCAAATATTAATTTATTATAGTAATCTATTATTATAGTTATGATAATAAGATTTTTTTTAAAAAAAATCTTTCAGGATAAAATATAAATATGAGGCTCATAAAATTTGGGGCCTAAAGCGGTTGCTTCATCTACTTTACCCTTGAGCCGCCCTAGCCTACAGTAATTGATAGGCCGACTGCCTGTCACTAGATTAGAGGCAGATAGTCGGGTCAACACTCAGCTAGCTATATTGGAGACGATACTAGTTAATTATTAAATTAATTAATTAGGGTTGTGGTTATAGTCACCATGTTAAAATGTATTGGCATTTACATTGTGTAATGTCACATTGTGTAATGTCACATGCATAGCACATAAAAGTGGTGTATTCCAAGTTACAATGACTTTCGAATGACAGCAAACCAAATACTGGTTTTGCAATTACATTGTAACTCAAGTTACATTGTAATTGCAAAACTAGTGAAACAAACGCCACCTAAGATAGTGGCCTCCATTGCAACACCCATCGGTTGGG
Source organism: Dioscorea zingiberensis (assembly GCA_026586065.1). NCBI lineage: Eukaryota > Viridiplantae > Streptophyta > Magnoliopsida > Dioscoreales > Dioscoreaceae > Dioscorea > Dioscorea zingiberensis. The sequence continues at coordinate 17,866,967 of CM048827.1, forward strand.
AGCCACATGCATGGTATGTGAAGGAGCCAGACATCAGTTAAGGCTCTATATGCAGGAGTTGCAGATCTAATAAAATTTATTATGAAAGAAGATCAAAAGGAATGGTATAATCATTCAAATTGTAAAAGAAAGTCAAGGTGCGCAAAGAAAACAGGACAAGAAGAAAAAATTAACTTTTGAGACGTTTTACAAGTTTGTCACTTTTATGCAAATAAATCAAATCAAAAGTAGTGCAAGTGAATCTAAGAAGTTGTCTATTTTTACACTACAGGAAGAAAGAACTCCATGATTGTCTATTGTGAACAACATAAATACACAAGGAAATTTAGTATAAAGTAGTTAACATTCTTTTAAGTTTTCAAACTCTAAAATGTGAAAAGATAAATCAACTAATATAATGAACCAAGCTAGTTTCAAATATATTAGCCAGGGAAATAAAAGTACAAAAGTAGAAAAAAAACCATGAACATCAAAAGGCAAGACGTAATCGCAACAGCTGATAAACATAAACAACAATAAAAATCAATCAAAAAGTTTAACAACCAAACTTGATGTTAACAGTACATAGACAAATATGCTGAATTACCTGGTGTTTTTAAAATTATTCATGATATTTCCACACAAAAATATACTTTGGCAAGTAAAACAAAAGAAGAAAAAATCACTAAGCTCCCCTCTATATGTATGGAGGCAACCTATAACAAATCAGGATCCGGCCAACAAATGTCACAAATTTAATTTAAACAATTAAACAAGATCAAACAATCTGGGATGAAACAAGAAATACCCCATCATCCACCAACAAAAGACCACAAATTAGGGCAAAACATGCCAACAGAAACAAAAGATTCTTGTATGAAGTTAATAACGCAAACAAAACTAAATTAGGGAGAATTCTTGTATGAAGTAACCAACGTTTACCGGCATGAACTAGTTACCAGCAAGAGAAATAGGTAAAATTTAAATAAACATGAGTTCACACTCCATAAACCTAATTTCAGGAACCCAAGAGAAAGAGTAAAGATTAAAAACCTTAAGGAAGCTGGAATCAATGTGAGCCTTCTGGAGATGGCGTTCGGGAATTAGATCGCGGTTGGGAGGGAGATTGCGCTAGCGCTGGAGATGGCCGCAGGGAGTTAAATTGCTGCTGGGAGATCATGCTGGAGATGGCGGTCGTGAGTTTAAGAAGAGAATAGGGATTCAGGAAAGTCAAACGTATTAAAAAAGGGTAATTATGTAATTTTTGAACTATGGTTAAGTTTGAACAACATATAACTCTAAATTTTTTAACGGAACTAACAATGACTAACAACTGGGGTATATAAGCAAAAATTATAATTTTAGAGGGGTATGCAAGAAAATAACATTTTTACAAGGGTATATAAGAAAATATGCAGTTTTGGAGGAGTATGAAAGCAATTTTCTCTAAAATCTATCAATTGTGTGGAGGTGTGATACATGTGAGTATTGTCCAGTGAAAATTATTTGGTATGAGCATTACAATCAACAAATTTAACTATATGTGAGGGTACAGAGTAGAGGAGGGGTACTGGATCGTTAACTCCTACAAATAAGTTACGGTCACCTACGCGACTTGACTCGCCCTGCCACTCCCCTCTTAAAATGGAGGATGGGTTGTATCCTACTGGTTCATGGGTCTTCCTGCCTGTTCTCATTTTTTTGTGAAAAAAATATTAAATATAATTTTAAAAAATGGCAGATTATTATAAAAAATTTCAAAAGAAAAAGACTATGATATTATGACTTGTACTTAATTCGTTTACCTATCGAATTAAGTTGTCTACGTATCCTCTTGGGTGTTAGAGGAATCCAAGCCAGCGTAGTTCTCTTACCTTAGACTGGACTGGAGTTGTCACCCACTTACCTATTCTTCAGCGTCAGGTTCTAGCTCTTGCTCGGTGTCAGGGGTCATTGTTGTGTTCATCATGTTTGTTAGTTCTGTCGGGTCGGGTTGTCTGCCTGTTATAAAATAAGTTGCAACACGGATTGCAACTAGCTGGCAAACAGAGTTTCTCAAACACATTCACACACACTCAAGCAACGACAAATCACACACACAAGAGACAAGGAAGTTGGTAACCCAGTTCGACTAACAAAGCCTACGTCTGGGGGGCCAAGCCCAGAGAAGACAATCCACTAAAGATTTAAGGAAGACAGTAGTACAAGAGTCTCTCTCACTCAATCTATCATAAACACCCACTCTTTGATTGACAATGACCTCTATCACCCTTCTCCTGAGGAACTGCTCTAGAAGGTTCCCTCCAATCCTCTGAGTCCTGGTCTTATATAGACGCCTCCCTGCCTTCACACGACAGCTACCATCTTTAGGATTTCCCAAATCTCCACGACTGCCAAATTGGACTCCTTCTACATTTGGCTGTTGCAACCTAGTTGTAACCATGACTGCAACACGACCCGACTGATGAACTGACCAAGGCTATAGCATCCATTGCTCTTCGACCTCGACATACCTCCAATCCTCCTAGTTGAGTTCCGAGTCTACTATGTCGGATCCACAGGATCCCGACCAACATAACTGGCCGATCCACCTCTCCTTCACGTACTCAGCCCTTCATGGTCGCACCCCACCATGGCATGAGACATTCAATCAATCTTCATCTTCAATCATGCAAGGTTGAGCTGTTAGATTGTCTCCACCAATCTCTTTCCAAGCTTGGTCTTGATTCACCACAGCATGGCCTATCATGCTCCTCCATATTTGCTTACCAAATATGGTCTTCCTGATTTGGCTTGCATCAATCACCTCATCAATCATATATTAGTTGTCAAATCTAGCTGCAAGCTTTCATCCAATCAGCCTGATATGATCATGCTTCTTTTGCACGTGTTGCTTGCCAATTCTAGCCTCCAATCCTATCATCAATCAGCAACTTGCATGAGATCTCCAATTAGCATTCGTGCAATCTTCAATCAATCTTCCCGATATGAAGCCTTCAAGATTTGATGATGCTTCCTTCCAAGAATGGAGTCTCCAAGCTAATGAACTCGATCAACATTGTCTTCTTTGCTTGGGATGCACCCGGATTAGGAGACGCTTGGACTTGTGTAAAATATGTGCCAATACTAGTACATTTGCACTAACAATGTTATCGATGAAGAAGAAGTCCCTCGCTTCTAGATTTTCCATCTCTACTTCTTGTTGTCGAACTCCTGCGGCACGCTTCCAATCATATGTGAAAACTTGAATTTCAATGTTTGGTATCACTACAAGAAAAATGATTTTTAGGGACCACATTTTAAGGACCGGATGCTAAAATGGTCCTCGTGAATACATTAGCGAAAATTCATTTTTAACTATTCCCAAAATTTTAATTTTCATAAAACACATGGACCATATATTATTCCGTCCTCAGAATCTAAAAATTCCGTCCCTAAATCTTTATATTTAAGGGGATTGAAAAATAATTTATTTTTTAAACCAAAACCTCGCCACCCCTTCTCGCCTTTCGCTAGCGATTGAAAGTCGAAAGGCCCTCCTTTCTCCTCCTCCTTCACCTTCAAAACCCTAGATCGCACTCTCCTCTCCTCGCGATCCTCATCTTTTTGTTTCGCTTTGAAATCTTTCGCGACGCTTTCCGCTTATCAGTTGCCGTCGCTTTCGATCCATCCGAAGTCTCGCCTATTGCTCGTTCTCTCTTGGATAGCTTCAATGATCTCGCCGCCATCTCACCGCACGGAGACTTGTTCCCGTGAGTTTTTCCCTCTTCCATCCTCCTGCATTTGCCTCAGTTCTTGTTGGCTTCTAAGGCCTAATAACCTCGGACATCCACAGTGATTGGAGGTTTTATGTTTGGATAATCGACGATGCGTGAAGCGTGGATTGGGGGTCTTCTGTAGGATGTTGATTTGAATCTTAGTTTTCTTGATTTTGTGTAATTTAGGGTTTCTGATGTCGCTTAGTTTAACAAGTCATAGCCCATTTTCATCCAAACATTACTTGAAATTTAATGCTAGTAGTAAATCTCAATAATCAATTATTACTTTAGTTCTATGGAATATGATTGTGGTTCTTTTGGTTTGCCCTAATTTTATTCAGTAAGATCAGATGGTTAGTTAGAATTTGTGGTTTAATTTGTTTTTAAACTTGTATAAAAATTAGAATTCATTGGTAATTTCTCGCTCAGTGTTGATGGAATGAGATAAAAATATATATTGTGTTGATGCTAAAACTGTTCACGCCACGCTTCAACACATCAAGGTTTCAGGATCCGGTCTCGACTTTTCGACCAACGGGCTAGAATTTATAGTTGATGTGGACGCTTACTGGCTTATGAACAAAAGGAGTGTATAGAAAACTCCGCTTCTAATTAATGGAGTGACTTCCATCAAAGGAGCCTCAGAAAAAGGGAGAGGATGGCGATCGGACTAGCCTTTACGCCTTGGGATTCAAATTCGATGTTTAAGCCTAAACTTAAAGAGAGAAGTTTAATGTTAGGCGCTTTTGTGTGATGAGCTTCGGTTTTTGGATCCCTTTTCTTCTATTAGTGCTCTCCTTTTATAGCACCTTATAGAGGCTGCCTCTCAGAAAGGCTGTGGGGTAATGCGGTGGATTAAGTAAATATCTCTTAAAGGCTAAGTGGGAAAAAGGCGGTAGGAATAAGGGTAGGAAAAATATCTCGCCATCAGAAGTGTGGATAAGGCCCACTCAACCGTAGAGGCGCGCGGATGTTTCTCTATCTCTTTCTTTCTACCCACGCCCTTTACGAGGATCGCTCCACCTCCGACTCGACTTGTTTGTGGTGGATTCAATCCTTACGCTTACGCTTATAATTCCTGTTGAATTGTGCAAGGATGGTGATACCGCTGCAGCCAAAGGAACAAGTGGTTCTTTAACTTAACGACACCGCTCTTCACTAAATATATCCGTAACACTAGTCCTCCTCCCCTAGTGTAATTTGTTCAAAAAATCTAAGTGAGGGCAGAGCTAAACGCACGCTTCGCTTTGTCTCGAGAACAAGTATTATTCTTAGTTGGCATGTCTAAGGGTGGGGCGCAGTTTCACAGTATCGTCGCTTGCATCTAAGGGACATTACGTTTTAATAGGCGCATCGACAAGCATTTGTGGTTATCTTCTCACAAGTATCTAGATAGATTTTGGTTCCTAATTCTCACCTATATTGCCAATGGCCTCTTCTATTTACAAGCCAGATGGATAGGGTGTTTTAACCGTAAAAACTTTTGCGACCTCTCTATTTTTTGTATCATGGCTCAGCTTTGTCTTTTTACAAGTAAGTTTTTCACTTTTCTTCAATGCTCGCTGCTTACTTAATTCCCAGCTCTTTTTCATGAGCACTGTCGGAACTAAGGACTCGTAATCCACTTGGTAAGTCCAAACGGCCGAGTTTGGCCATCTATTTTGCTGACGATTGTGGGGGTAGGCAAAATGAGCCTAAACGCTGGGGCGGAAGCTTTTCATGTTGACCAGCGATGTGGAGGCGGGATCTTTTTAGTTTTTACTTACGCTGGGGGTACGCCGCGCTCGAGGTTGAAATGTTCCTGAGACGACTCGCCAGAGAGAGCGGTCCCCACCTCCATCCGCCAAGTGTCGAACCGGAAATTCCCAAGTGGTAACGAGGATAGCTGCTACCTACCGCTAGTCTTCGTGTATCTCCTCCGAGTCTTATCCTCGAAGCGCTGTTTCGATGGGTCCGGCAGACGCTTTAGGATAATCCGCTCGAAACATAGTTGGGATAATCCGCTCGGAAATATGTTTTAGGGTTTGTTTATATCGCTATTTTACGCTCGTCATGTGTAACTTGAATAAACGAGACGCTTTGTCGCTTTGTTTTTAAATCCTTTGCCTTTTGTTGATGATCCTATGTTGGAGTGTAGCGCTTTGTCTTTAGCAGCATGTGCTCGCTTCTTCCATGCGCATTCTGGCTCTACCTTCCATGTAACGCTTCTTGTTCCCTAAAACGACACGCTGCCTCCTAAGTACTATTCAAAGCATTGAAAGGGGGATAGCCGCTGAGCGATAAAGCGGTGTGTGCGCTTTGTCAACGCAGTGGATGATGGGCTTTATGGGGCGTGATTCTTCATGTGCCAGCGCTTGGTAATCGGCCGGGACGTGTACAAAATTCTTAAATTGTTTCGAGGAGGTGTATGGGATGGTTGTTTGAACGGGTTTAGGATTTGTGGGCTCTCGGGTTCAAGGGTCCGTGACCTAACATAACCCTAGGATCTAACGCTACCACGGGTTCATTGCCTTTATATATAAGGGGAATCGCATAAGTGTTAAAAAGGTTGTGCTGAAAAATCTAGTCCTCTTCTCCACCAAAATCGAGCCTCTTTCCGTGCTTCTTCTTCTCCCATGTGAGCCTGCTTCTAGTGCTTTTTCTCTTATCTTTTCTTTCTCTAATGTAATGGCTAGCGCTACTACTTCTTCCTCTAGTTCTTTTCCACTTAACCCTTGATTCTCTTTTCGGGCCCCAACCCTACGGCAGGTGTTTCAAGTAGAATTCTACACATCCCGGGTGAACTTCGAGGCATTCCAGCCTGTGGTTCAAGGGTTCATCCCGCTTCTGTGGCAAATCTGGGTCCGCGACACATTCATAAGTCTTCTTGGACAAATTTTGGAGGTAGATAGCCTCGGTAACTAAATACTTAGATAAATCTCTCATTGTTTGAGGTTAGGCCCCTGCTCGGGAGAGGGCAAGTTCTCCTGTGTGGAAGCGAGAGATAGCCATCTATCAATATGCGCTTATTAGGTGGCCTTTAGACTCCCCTTTTTCTCGATTTTGCTAAGGCGCATTTCTAGAGGAGTATCATCTCAGGTGTCTTTCACAGCTTGGCCCCAATTCTTGGAGGCTATCGAACGGCTATATTATTTTCAAGCATTACTTGGAACAAATCCGACCGTCCGCTGGTTCCGTGATATGCTTTTTAGTTTATGTCTAGAGTCTAACGCCGATTGGTATTACTTCTCGGCTCGTCTCCGAGGAAATTTTTAGGGAAGGTTCCTTCTTCCATTGCTGCATGGAAGAGCAAATTTTTCTTTGTCAAAAGTGGTGTCCGAAAGTGGGATGTCCGAACAAAATGGGAGGTTCCCCGAGCTTTACATCGCTATGCAGGAAATGACTCAGTGAGGAGACGGGTCTTCTTAAGTCAATGACATGTGGTTATCCAAAGTGTACATGGATGAGTTTTTGACAAAGGAAAAATCTTGTTAAATGTCGCTTGATAGTGTCCTACCGTAGGAATTATTCGCTTATTTTACTAGTCTGATTTTTAATCCACAAGATCTAATAATAACAAATTTTTTTGTACTTGTTTTGTAGAAACTGGCTTTGAGGACGCAGGACCTGAGCTATGTTAAGGGTCTTTTGGCCTCTTTCTCTCGAGGGTGAAGTTCACCCGGTCCTCGCTTCGCCACTTTAAGAAGAAAGAGGTGGTACTTGGCCATGTACTGAGCACTCCAAGGAGGAAAGAAAGCAAAGAGGAAGAGAAAAGAAATGTGCTCTTCCAAAGAGGGGGCTAAGAATGACCTCAAGCAAGTGGTCCTCACTGAGAGTGGTGACCAAGAGAAAGAATTCCCGAGGACGTATCAGTCCCTTTACTCATAGGAGAATCCAGCGGGGCACCTCAGAGGGCAGGTCTGCGCTGGAAGCGATCCGCCCACGCCGTCCCCACTCCGGTGGCCCTTCTTCCAAAATTTAATCGGAGTGACATCCTTCTCGCATAAGGAGAGAATTTCTATTTCTTATGGCATATTTCATTTATAAATCTTTTAACTTAGGTTTTATTTTGCAAAAGTGCTGGAGTTAGGAGAAGCGTGGCCTTCGTGGGATAAATTACGAGTGGCTGATTCCGCTTTTAAAGCGGATTCACACAGCGTAAGGAGTTACCTTCCGGTGATATTCCTTTCTCGCGGACGCCGCCATCCGTATGATGTTTTAACGCCATGCGGCCCGAAAGCAAAATTTCTACAAAACTTCAAGGGTAATAGTGGAAGAGGCCACCTACCAACCATTCTGCCCGCCATGCCGGTAAGGGCTTGTTCTCATATTTCCCTTTGTTTCTAAGCTTGGTATATTTTCTACGAAGGCGAAAGTTATTTCATAGACCGCGACAATGGGCGGATCGGGTTGCGTGCTCTTTGCCAAGAAGATTTGGCTAAGATGGAAAATGAATATGTATATCGCCAGCTTGAGCTCTAGGACGGACACCGGAAGAGAGCGAGAAGAAATGCGATGACGCTTATCCAGCCCTCGGAAGCGAGACAAAGCCGAAAGGCCGCGAATAAATCTATCTCGCCTCTAGAGGAGAGAAGAACGTAACTAGCTAGCCCGCTTATCTATTTCCAAAGCGTTCTTCTTCTCGACCGCCGTGAGGATATCAAGGGGTTAAGCAAGATGAATCCACAGCTTTGAAGAAGCTGAACAACCTACCCACTTCAAGAGGAGCGAGCCGCCGCTCGATGTGGGGATTTAAAGTTCATACTCGCTGAAGCTTACTGGCTGCTCAAGCCGAGTTGGCAAGGAAATAAAGCGGGGAGCGTGATACACTTAGGGCGTGATTTGGCTTCCCGCTTGAAAAGTTCAAGTACGCACTCGCAAGAAATTAAGGATTTATTAGAACGAGCTTCTAAAAATCTAGAGAAATGAGGTTGCCCTACTTAGGGCTTAAAGTTAAAGATGGGGCCACTCAGTATATATTCTCGTGGTGCAACAAGTGGGCTACCAAGTATTCCTCCTAAGGAGGTTTTGTCTACGGGGTCGGCCGGAGTCTTGAAGAAATTTACTGAGCTCAAAGAGCAACAAGTTATCAAGACCCCTGGAGGTTCCCTTGCTGTCTGGCCTACCGCCTCTCATCTTTCTAACCTTCTACCCTACCTGCCTTTAGGCCGCCTCCTTTCGTGAACCTTCTGCCCAAGCTCCTTCGGGGAGCAGGCGGCCGCCCCAGGGCCCTAGCTCTTAGGATGTTTTTTCTTTTACTTAATGTTCTTGTAAATGCTCAACCACTTGGAATGTAATTTCTATTCATAAGGAACAAAACACAAACCTTGGCCTTTGATGACGCTTTTATTTCCCAGAGATGGTTGGTCTTTAATCATATAAGAAATCTATCTGGAGAGGTATTTGCCGGGTCTTGGTGTAAACTTCTTTCTTCCTTCTTTCTTTGACTTCGTAAGGTGCTTTCAGAACTTGAGTCCTTGAAGTCCAATCACGGGACTTAAGTTGCTGAACGTAGATACTCGCCTTCATAAATGAGATATTTGTTGCCTCATATTTCGGACGGGATTTTTGCCCCTTGCTTTTTGGATAAGAGTTGTCGCTCTATCCTGCAGATAATTCCGAATCTCTTTCCAAGAATGGGAATTGCACCGCATTTTTGCAGGATGGGAATTCCCACCGCATCTTAGTAGGATGGGAATTTCACCGCGATCTTGGTAGGGATGGGAATTTCTACTGCGATCTTACTGTAAAAAGCAAAAGACTTGAACTTTATTCCGCGATTTTAAAGGAACAGCCTACAAAATTCTAATGATAGTAAGCTGCCTTAGACGCTCAGCATGGAATGGACGCTTTGAGTGTCTTTCCATCCATATTTACTAGATAATAGTTTTTCCGCCTCTGACGATTCTTCAGATGACGTAAGGGCCTTCCCCAGCTAGGAGTTAGCTTCCCCTGCTCTAGCTTTTTATTTCCACCTGAACTCATTTCCCGTAGGACTAGATCGCCAATTTGGAAGAAGACTCTTTTTACCCTCAGGTCATAGAACCTTTTTACCTTCTCCGCGAGGATGGTCGCTTCTTATTTCCATAAATTCTCTCCGCTCTTCAAGTAGGTCAAGTTCCGCTTCTGAGTTTTTCTCATTCTCTCTCCAGGAGAACGTTACCGTGTCCGCAAGGTAGGCATCCCTATTTCTCGCAGTGGATGATGTTCTCCTCCCCACATAGCTTTGGCGGGAGCATGTGGTCCCTCGCCAGCCTTATATTGTCCTCAGAGTCCAAAGGCGCTTCTGGACCCCTTCTACCCAAATAGCACCGCTTACGAACACCGCGTGTTTTCACTGCTCAGCTTGCAGCGAGTGCGGTTTGTCACTTCCACTTGGCCGCTGGCTTGGGGATGTGTCGCGACAGCATCCGATTCAATTCCGAGCTCTGGCAAAAGCTTTTGAAGGTTTTGTTGTCAAAGCCGTAGCCCATTATCGTAAATGAAGTACGACCGGAATGCCGGGAATCGACAGATAATCGCTTCGCCATAAGAATCCTAATGTGCTTTCTCCGTGATTTTGGCTAATGGTTCAACTTCCACCCATTTATGGCGCAGTCACCATGGCGACTATTAGAAACTTTATTCGCCTGACTAAAGTGGGGAACGGCCCTCAGAGATCGACTCCCCGTACGGCTTGCAACGGACGAGGGCTAATGATGGGTGTAAAGCCGTGCCTGACGGCCGCCTCCTCGATCTTCGAATGCCACAAGCAGCGCCGCATTTCCTGCAAGGCGAATGCTATTGCCAGGCTCTCGCCAGTTAGCGTTGCCGCCAGCACAACCTTGTCAGAGGGACTTTGTAACTTAAGGCTTTGCCCCCTCTATGTGACCTCCTCCAACGCCAGAATTTCTTGAAGAACATAACTAGCCGGTTGGGCCTTGCACGCAAAGACGCAGCATGGGTCATGTGTATAAGATCTTCTCAGATAGGTTCTCATTGATGATGAAGGCATCGAGCTGACGGTAAGAAATCCGCCCTGCCTCTCGCTTTGTTAGCACATCCACCTTGTAGATAATTTCGATCACGTCTATCTCAAATTTTGGCTCTTCTAAGAAATTTTGTACTTCCTCCTCTAATCCTACGATAGTTTTGTGGGAAGGTATTGCAAGTTGGAAGGGAGGCTCAGTCTTCGCTCTGGCCAAGGCCTTTTTGGACAGAGGCGTCCACTTCTTCGCTGGTGTTCATTTAATTTTTCGACGGAAGCCGCTAAGTGTGGAACTATTTTCTTTACCACCTTTGCTTCGGGTACTTGACCATGCTTTCCTTTCTTCGCCTCAAAGTTTCAAGGTATGGCTTACTATTAGCCTGTGAGTCGAATATACACGCAGGTGTCAATTCAGTCCTTCGCCAGATGTAACTCTCGCGATGAGGGCTTCAGATTCTACTTACCATTGTTGGTTGCTTCCTAATTGGAATCCCAAGATCTTGGCTACGATTTTCCACTTGGAAGGAGAGTAGAGGGATCTAAACTCAGCCTTCTTTCTTCCGGCTAGTCTTGATCCACAACATATAAGGTCCAAGGGATGTTAGAGCTTTCTTTCCAGACTCTGCGACGGGGTTCATCCTCGCTTGGTTAGAAAGTTAATCTTGTGATGAAATCTCGCCAAAGATTTGAGCCTTTATTGTCGTTCGTGGCTCAGGAGGGGTGAGATCGAACTCGCCCAATTCTAATACCCACTTGGCTAAGCGTCCTGAGTTTTCTGCTGTGTTTACGTGAGAATCGCTTTAGGGGCCGATCGGTCAATACTATGATCTCGCTGGCTTGAAAAGTACGCACGGGCTCAACCTCCGCAAGTAAGTGCACGTGATAAGAGTAAAGGCCAACTTTTCAAGTGGTAGATATCTCGATTCCCCGCATCGTTAAGGATTTTAATACTCGTAGTAGATTGTGCGGTTTTTGAACTCAAGTATCTTCCCTCTAAGAACGGCAAGATCACCGCTGTAAAGTGGGCTTAACGCCAAGTACAACGTGAGAGTTCTTCTCCACCTCGCGGGCTTAGCTAGCTAACCGAGGTGACCGGGAGATAGTCCTTAAGCCCCCGAAAGGTTTTTTCGCGATTCTTCCCCGCTCCACTCCATTTCGGGGTGCTTTTCTTAGGGCTTGGAAGAGTGGGAGATTTTTCTCTCCGCCTTTGGAGATGAACCGCTAAGCCTTGGCCTAGACGCCCGGTTAAGCCGCTTGGAATTTCTTGAAGACTTTTGGGCGCATCCTATGTCAAGAATGGCTCGATTTTTGTGCCGATTCGCTTCTATCCCTCTTTGTGTCAAAATAAATCCCTGTGAATTTTCCCCATCAACGCCATGAAAAGAACATTTGTTTGGGT